>JANJXV010000156.1:952500-960000 GCA_024803745.1 Megascapheus bottae
TTAGGGTTAGGTTTAGGGTTAGGGTTAGGGTAAGGGTATGTGTTTGGGTTAGAATTAGGTTTAGGTTTAGGGTTTGGGTAGGGTAAGGGTAAGGGTTAGGGTTAGCGTTAGGGTTAGGTTTAGTGTTGGGGTTAACGTTAGGGTTGCAGTAAGGGTTAGGGTTAGGGTAATGGTTAAGATTAGGGTTAGGGTTAGGTTTAGGTTTACGGTTAGGGTAGGGGTTAGGGTTAGGGTTATTGTAAGAGTAAGGGTTAGCGTTAGGATTAGGGTTTGGGTTAGGGTAAGAGTTAGGGTTAGGGTTAGGGTTAGGGTTAGGTTTAGGGTAAGGGTATGGGTTAGGGTTAGGGTTAGGGTTAGGTTTAGTGTTGGGGTTAAGGTTAGGGTTAGGGTAAGGGTTAGGATTAGGGTTAGGGTTAGGGTTAGGTTTAGGGTTAGGGTTAGATTTAGTGTTGTTTTTAACGCTAGGGTTAGGGTGAGGGTTAGGGTTAGGGTAAGGGTATGTGTTTGGGTTAGAATTAGGTTTAGGTTTAGGGTTTGGGTAGGGTAAGGGTAAGGGTTAGGGTTAGCGTTAGGGTTAGGTTTAGTGTTGGGGTTAACTTTAGGGTTACAGTAAGGGTTAGGGTTAGGTTTAGGGTTAGGGTTAGGGTTAGGTTTAGGATTACGGTTAGGTTTAGGGTTAGGGTTAGGGTAATGGTATGTATTACGTTTAGAGTTAGGGTAAGAGTTAGGTTTAGCATTAGGGTAAGGGTAAGGGTTAGGGTAAGGGTTAGGGTTAAGGTATGGTAAGGGTTTGGGTTAGGGTTAGGGTCAGGTTTAGGGTAAGGTTTAGGCTTAGGTTTAGGGTACGGGTAAGGTTTAGGATTAGGGATAGGGTTAGGGTTAAGGTAAGGGTAAGGGTTAGGTTTAGGGTTAGGTTTAGGTTTAGGGTAAGGGTAAGGGTTAGGGGTAGGGTTAGGGTTAGGGTAAGGGTTAGGGTTAGGATTAGCGTTAGGGTTAGGTAAAGGGACAGGGTTAGGGCAGTGTTAGGGTTAGGGGTTAGGTTAGGGTTTGGGTTAGGGTTACTGGTTAGTGTTAGGGTTAATTTAGGGTAAGGGTTCGGATTAGGGGGTAGGGTTAGTGTTAGGGTTAGGTTAAGGGTTAGGGTTAGGGTTAGGGTTAGGATAGGTGTGAGGGTTAGGGTTAGGGTTAGGGTACGGGTTAGGGTTAGGGTTAGGTTTAGGTTTAGGGTTATGGTTAGGGTTAGGGTTAGGGAAAGGATAAGGGTTAGAGTTAAGGTTAGCTTTAGAGCTAGATTTAGGGTTAAGGTGATTGTTAGGGTTGGGTAAGGGTAAGGGTTAGGGTTAGGGTTAGGGTTAGGGTTAGGTTAAGGGTAAGAGTTAGGGTTTGGGTTAGCGTTAGGGTAAGGTTTAGTGTTTGGTTTAGGGTAAGGGTAAGGGTTAGTTTTAGGGTTAGGGTTAGGTTTAGTGTTGGGGTTAAGGTTAGGGTTAGGGTAAGGGTTAGGTTTAGGGTTAGGGTTAGGATTAGGTTTAGGGTTAGGGTTAGGTTTAGTGTTGTTTTTAACGCTAGGGTTAGTTTTAGGGTTAGGGTTAGGGTAAGGGTATGTGTTTGGGTTAGAATTAGGTTTAGGTTTAGGGTTTGGGTAGGGTAAGGGTAAGGGTTAGGGTTAGCGTTAGGGTTAGGTTTAGTGTTGGGGTTAACGTTAGGGTTACAGTAAGGGTTAGGGTTAGGGTAAGGGTTAGGATTAGGGTTAGGGTTAGGTTTAGGTTTACGGTTAGGGTAGGGGTTAGGGTTAGGGTTATTGTAAGAGTAAGGGTTAGGGTTAGGTTTAGGGTTTGGGTTAGGGTAAGGGTTAGGGTTAGGGTTAGGTTTAGGGTTAGGTTTAGGGTAAGGGTATGGGTTAGGGTTAGGGTTAGGGTTAGGTTTAGTGTTGGGGTTAAGGTTAGGGTTAGGGTAAGGGTTAGGATTAGGGTTAGGGTTAGGGTTAGGTTTAGGGTTACGGTTAGGTTTAGTGTTGTTTTTAACGCTAGGGTTAGGGTTAGGGTTAGGGTTAGGGTAAGTGTATGTCTTTGGGTTAGAATTAGGTTTAGGTTTAGGGTTTGGTTAGGGTAAGGGTAAGGGTTAGGGTTAGCGTTAGGGTTAGGTTTAGTGTTGGGGTTAACGGTGGGGTTACAGTAAGGGTTAGGGTTAGGGTAAGGGTTAGGATTAGGGTTAGGGTTAGGTTTAGGTTTGGGGTTAGGGTTAGGTTTAGGGTTAGGGTAAGGGTAAGGGTAAGGGTTAGTTTAGGGTAAGGGTAAGGGTTAGGGTTAGGGTGAGGGTTAAGTTTAGGGTTAGGGTTAGTGTTAGGGTAAGGGTTAGGGTTAGGGTTAGGTTTAAGGTTCGGTTTAGGGTAAGGGGTAGGGTTAGGTTTAGGGTTAGGGTTAGGGTTAAGGTTAGTGTTAGGGTTAGGGTTACGTTTAGTTTTAGGGTTATGGTTAGGGTAAGGGTTAGGGAAAGGATAAGGGTTAGAGTTAAGGTTAGCTTTAGAGCTAGATTTAGGGTTAAGGTGATTGTTAGGGTTGGGTAAGGGTAAGGGTTAGGGTTAGGGTTAGGGTTAGGGTTAGGTTAAGGGTAAGAGTTAGGGTTTGGGTTAGCGTTAGGGTAAGGTTTAGTGTTTGGTTTAGGGTAAGGGTAAGGGTTAGTGTTAGGGTTAGGGTTAGGTTTAGTGTTGGGGTTAAGGTTAGGGTTAGGGTAAGGGTTAGGTTTAGGGTTAGGGTTAGGGTTAGGTTTAGGGTTAGGTTTAGTGTTGTTTTTAACGCTAGGGTTAGGTTTAGGGTTAGGGTTAGGGTAAGGGTATGTGTTTGGGTTAGAATTAGGTTTAGGTTTAGGGTTTGGGTAGGGTAAGGGTAAGGGTTAGCGTTAGCGTTAGGGTTAGGTTTAGTGTTGGGGTTAATGTTAGGGTGACAGTAAGGGTTAGGGTTAGGGTAAGGGTTAGGATTAGGGTTAGGGTTAGGTTTAGGTTTACGGTTAGGATAGGGGTTAGGGTTAGGGTTATTGTAAGAGTAAGGGTTAGGGTTAGGATTAGGGTTTGGGTTAGGGTAAGGGTTAGGGTTAGGGTTAGGTTTAGGGTTAGGTTTAGGGTAAGGGTATGGGTTAGGGTTAGGGTTAGGGTTAGGTTTAGTGTTGGGGTTAAGGTTAGGGTTAGGGTAAGGGTTAGGATTAGGGTTAGGGTTAGGGTTAGGTTTAGGGTTAGGGTTAGGTTTAGTGTTGTTTTTAACGCTAGGGTTAGGGTTAGGGTTAGGGTTAGGGTAAGGGTATGTGTTTGGGTTAGAATTAGGTTTAGGTTTAGGGTTTGGTTAGGGTAAGGGTAAGGGTTAGGGTTAGCGTTAGGGTTAGGTTTAGTGTTGGGGTTAACGTTAGGGTTACAGTAAGGGTTAGGGGTAGGGTAAGGGTTAGGATTAGGGTTAGGGTTAGGTTTAGGTTTGGGGTTAGGGTTAGGTTTACGGTTAGGGTAAGGGTAAGGGTAAGGGTTAGTTTAGGGTAAGGGTAAGGGTTAGGGTTAGGGTTAGGGTGAGGGTTAAGTTTAGGGTTAGGGTTAGTGTTAGGGTAAGAGTTAGGGTTAGGGTTAGGTTTAAGGTTCGGTTTAGGGTAAGGGGTAGGGTTGGGTTTAGGGTTAGGGTTAGGGTTAAGGTTAGTGTTAGGGTTAGGGTTACGTTTAGTTTTAGGGTTATGGTTAGGGTAAGGGTAAGGGTTAGGTTTAGGTTTAGGGTTAGATTTAGTGTTGTGGTTAAAGTTAGGTTTAGGGTATGTGTTAAGGTTAGGGTTAGGGTTAGGGTTAGGTTAGGGTTAGGGTAAGCGTTGGGGTTAGGTTAGGGTAAGGGTAAGGGTTATGGTTAGGGTTAGGGTGAGGGTTAAGATTAGGGTAAGGGTTAGTGATAGGGTTAGGGTTACGGTTAGGTTTAAGGTTAGGTTTAGGGTAAGGGGTAGGGTTAGGTTTAGAGTTAGGGTTAGGTTAAGGTTAGGTTTAGGGTTAGGGTTACGTTTAGGCTTAGGTTTAGGTTTAGGGTAAGGGTTAGGGTTAGAGTAAGAATCAGGGTTAGTGTTAGTGTTAAGGTTAGGGTTATGTTTAGGGTTAGGTTTAGGGTTAGGGTTAGGTTTAGGGTAAGTGTTAGGGATAGGGTTAGGGTTAGGGTAAGGTTTAGTGTTGGGGTTAAGGTTAGGTTTAGGATAAGGGTTAGGGTTAGGGTTAGGTTTAGGTTTAGGGTAAGGGTTAGGGTTAGGGTTAGGTTTAGTGTTGGTGTTAACGTTATGGTTATGGTTAGGGTTAGGGTAAGGGTTGGGGTTAGGTTAGGGTAAGGGTAAGGGTTAGGGTTAGGGTTAGGGTGAGGGTTAAGATTAGGGTTAGGGTTAGTGTTAGGGTTAGGGTTAGGGTTAGGTTTAAGTTTAGGTTTAGGGTAAGGGGTAGGGTTAGGTTTAGGGTTAGGGTTAGGTTAAGGTTAGGGTTAGGGTTACGTTTAGGCTTAGGTTTAGGTTAAGAGTAAGGGTTAGGGTTAGGGTAAGAGTCAGGGTTACTGTTAGTGTTAGGGTAAGGGTAAGGGTTAGGGTTAGGGTTAGGGGTAGGTCTAAGTTTAGGGTTAGGATTAGGGTAAGTGTAACGGTTAGGTTAGGGTCAGGATTAGGGTTAGGGTAAGGGTTAGGGTTAGGTTTAGGGTTAGGTTTAGGGTTAGGGTTAGGGTTATGGTTAGGTTAAGGATAAGGGTTACTGTTAAGGTTAGGGTTAGGTTTAGAGTTAGGGTTACGATAAGGGTAAGGGTTGGGGTTAGGGTTAGGATTAGGGGAAGTGTAAGGGTTAGGTTAGGTTTAGGATTACGGTTAGGGTAAGGGTTAGGGTTAGGTTTAGGGTTAGGTTTAGGGTTAGTGTTAGGGTAAGGGTAAGGGTTATTATTTAGGTTAGGGTTAGGGTTAGGGTTAGGGTTAGGGTTATGATAAGGGTAATGGTTGGGGTTAGGTTTAGGGTTAGGGTTAAGGTAAGGGTAAGGGTTAGGTTTAGGTTAAGCTTAGGTTTAGGGTTAGGGTTAGGGTTAGGTTTAGGGTTAGGGGTAGTGTTAAGGTTAGGGTTAGGGTTAGGGTAAGGGTAAGGGTTATGGTTACGATTAGGGTTAGGGTTAGGGTAAGTGTTAGGGTTAGGGTTAGGGTTAGTGTTAGGGTTAGGGTAAGGGTTAGGGTTAGGGTTAGAGTTAGGGTTATGGTAAGGGTTAGGGTTAGGGATAGGGTTAGGGTATGGGTTAGGATTAAGGGTTAGGGTTAGGGTTAGGGTTAGGTTAAGGTTAGGGTTAGGTGTAGGTATAGGGGTAGGGTTACATTAGGGTAAGGGTAATGTTTAGGGTTAGGATTGCGGTGAGAGTTAGGGTAAGGGTTAGGGTTAGGGTTAGGGTTACGGTTAGTTTTAGGGTTACGGTTATGGTAAGGGTAAGGGTTAGGTTTAGGTTTAGGGTTAGATTTAGTGTTGTGGTTAAGGTTAGCTTTAGGGTAAGTGTTAGGGTTAGGGTTAGGGTTAGGTTTAGGGTTAGGGTTAGGTTTAGGGTAAGTGTTAGGGTTAGGGTTAGGGGTAGGGTAAGGTTTAGTGTTGGGGTTAAGGTTAGGTTTAGGGTAAGGGTTAGGGTTAGGGTTAGGTTTAGTTTTAGGGTAAGGGTTAGGGTTAGGGTTAGGTTTAATGTTGGTGTTAATGTTAGGGTTAGGGTTAGGGTTAGGGTAAGGGTTGGGGTTAGGTTAGGGTAAGGGTAAGGGTTATGGTTAGGGTTAGGGTGAGGGTTAAGATTAGGGTTAGGGTTAGTGATAGGGTTAGGGTTACGGTTAGGTTTAAGGTTAGCTTTAGGGTAAGGGGTAGGTTTAGGTTTAGGGTTAGGGTTAGGTTAAGGTTAGGTTTAGGGTTAGGGTTACGTTTAGGCTTAGGTTTAGGTTTAGGGTAAGGGTTAGGGTTAGAGTAAGAATCAGGGTTAGTGTTAGTGTTAAGGTTAGGGTTAGGGTTAGGGTTAGGTTTAGGGTTAGGGTTAGGTTTAGGGTAAGTGTTAGGGATAGGGTTAGGGTTAGGGTAAGGTTTAGTGTTGGGGTTAAGGTTAGGTTTAGGGTAAGGGTTAGGGTTAGGGTTAGGTTTAGTTTTAGGGTAAGGGTTAGGGTTAGGGTTAGGTTTAGTGTTGGTGTTAACGTTATGGTTATGGTTATGGTTAGGGTAAGGGTTGGGGTTAGGTTAGGGTAAGGGTTAGGGTTAGGGTTAGGGATAGTATTAGGATAAGGGTTAGGGTTAGGATTAGGGTTAGGGTAAGGGTTAGGGTTAGGTTAGGGTAAGGGTTAGGGTTAGGGTTAGGGATAGTATTAGGATAAGGGTTAGGGTTAGGTTTAGGGTTAGGTTTAGGGTTAGGGTAAGTGTTAGGTTTAGGGTTAGGGTTAGGGTAATGTTTAGTGTTGGGGTTAAGGTTAGGGTTAGGGTAAGGGTTAGGGTTAGGGTTAGGGTTAGGGTTAGGGTAAGGGTTAGGGTTAGGGTTAGGGATAGTATTAGGATAAGGGTTAGGGTTAGGATTAGGGTTAGGGTAAGGGTTAGGGTTAGGTTAGGGTAATTGTAAGCGTTAGGGTTAGGGTTAGCGTGAGGGTTAAGTTTAGGGTTAGGGTTAGTGTTAGGGTTAGGGTTAAGGTTAGGTTTAAGTTTAGGGTTAGGGTTAGGGTTAGGGTTAGGGTAAGGTTTAGGGTTTGGTTTACGGTAAGGGTAAGGGTAAGGGTTAGGGATAGGGTTAGGGTATGGGTTAGGGTTAATGGTTAGTGTTAGTGTTAGGGTTAGGTTAAGGGTTAGGGTTAGGCTTAGGGTTAGGGATAGTATTAGGATAAGGGTTAGGGTTAGGATTAGGGTTAGGGTAAGGGTTAGGGTTAGGGTTAAGTTTAGGGTAAGGGTTAGGATTAGGGTTTAGGGTTAGTGTTAGGGTTAGGTTAAGGGTTAGGGTTAGGGTTAGGGTTAGGATAGGTGTTAGGGTTAGGGTTAGGTTTAGGGTAAGTGTTAGGTTACGGTTAGGGTTAGGGTTAGGATGTGGGTTAGATTAGGGTTAGGTTTAGGTTTAGGGTTAGGGTTAGCGTTAGGGTTAGGGAACGGATAAGGGTTAGGGTTAAGGTTAGGTTTAGAGCTAGGTTTAGGGTTAAGGTGATTGTTAGGGTTGGGTAAGGGTAAGGGTTAGCGTTAGGTTTAGGGTAAGGGTTAGGTTAAGGGTAAGGATTAGGGTTAGGGTTAGGTTTATGGTTAGGGTTAGGGTTAGGGTAAGGGTTAGGGTTAAGGTTAGGTTTAGGTTTAGGTTTAGTGTTAGTGTTAGGGTTAGGGTAAGGGTAAGGGTTAGAGTTAGGATTAGGGTTAGGGTAATGGTTAGGGTTAGGTTTAGGGTTAGGGTTAGGGTTAGGGTAAGGTTTAGGATTAGGGTTGGGGTAAGGTTAAGGGTTAGGATTACGGTTAGGGTTAGTGTAAGGGTAAGGGTTAGGTTTAGGGTT
>JANJXV010000156.1:962500-985000 GCA_024803745.1 Megascapheus bottae
GGTTAGGGTTAGGCGTAGGGTTAGGGATATTATTAGGATAAGGGTTAGGGTTAGGATTAGTGATAGGGTAAGGTTTAGGGGTAGGGTTAGGGTTAGGGTTAGGGAAAGGGTTAGGGTTAGGGTTATTGTTAGGTTTAGGGTTAGGGTTAGGGTTAGGGTAAGGGTTAGGGTTAGGGTTAAGGTTAGGGTTAGGTTTAGGTTTAGGGGTAGGGTTAGGGTTAGGGTAAGGGTAAGGTTTAGGGTTAGGATTGGGGTTAGAAGTAGGGTAAGGGTTAGGGTTAGGGTTAGGGTTACGGTTAGTTTTAGGGTTACGGTTAGGGTAAGGGTAAGGGTTAGGGTTAGGTTTAGGGTTAGATTTAGTGTTGTGGTTAAGGTTAGGATTAGGGTAAGAGTTAGGGTTAGGCTTAGGGTTAGGTATATTATTAGGATAAGGGTTAGGATTAGGGTTAGGGTAAGGGTTAGGGGTAGGGTTAGGGTTAGGGTTAGGGAAAGGGTTAGGGTTAGGGTTATTGTTAGGGTTAGGGTTAGGGTAAAGGTAAGGGTTAGTGTTAAGGTTAGTGTTAGTGTTAGGATTAGGGTTACGATAAGGGTAAGGTTGGGGTTAGGTTTAGGGTTAGGGTTAGGGTAAGGGTAAGGGTTAGGTTTAGGGTTAAGCTTAGGTTTAGGGTTAGGGTTAGGGTTAGGGTTAGGGAAAGGAGAACGGTTACGATTAAGGTTAGGTTTCGGGTTAGGGGTAGTGTTAAGGATGGGTTAGTGTTAGGGTAAGGGTAAGGGTTATGGTTACGATTAGGGTTAGGGTTAGGGTAAGCGTTAGGGTTAGGGTTACTGTTAGTGTTAGGGTTAGGGTAAGGGTTAGGGTTAGGGTTAGGGTAAGGGTTATGGTTAGGCTTAGGGATAAGGTTAGTTTATGGGTTAGGCTTAAGGGTTAGGGTTAGGATTAGGGTTAGGGTAAGGGTTAGGGGTAGGGTCAGGGTTAGGGTTAGGGAAAGGGTTAGGGTTAGTGTTATTGTTAGGTTTAGGGTTAGGGTTAGGGTTAGGGTAAGGGTTAGGTTAGGGTTAAGTTTAGGGTTAGGTTTAGGTTTAGGGGTAGGGTTAGGGTTAGGGTAAGGGTAAGGTTTAGGGTTAGGATTTGGGTGAGAGTTAGGGTAAGGGGTAGGGTTAGGGTTAGGGTTACGGTTAGTTTTAGGGTTACGGTTAGGGTAAGGGTAAGGTTTAGGGTTAGGTTTAGGGTTAGATTTAGTGTTGTGGTTTAGGTTAGGGTTAGGGTAAGGGTTAGGGTTAGGGTTAGCGTTAGGTTTAAGGTAAGGGTAAGCTTTTGGGTTAGGGTTAGATTTAGGGTTAGGATAACGGAAAGGGTAAGGGTTATTGTTAGGTTTAGCGTTAGGTTTAGGGTTAGAGTAATGGTAAGAGTTAGGGTTAGGGTTAGGGTTAGGGTTAGGGTTAGGGTTAGGTTTAGGTTTATGGTAAGGGTTAGTGTTAGGGTTAGGGTTAGGTTAAGTTTAAAAGTTAGGTTTAGGGTTAGGGTTATGGTAAGGTTTAGCGTTTGGTTTAGGGTAAGGGTAAGGGTTAGGGTTAGGTTTAGGTTTAGTGTTGGGGTGAAGGATAGGGTTAGGGTAAGCGTTATGTTTAGGGTTAGGGTTAGGGTTAGGTTTAGGGTTAGGGTTAGGTTTAGTGTTGGTGTTAACGTGGGGGTTAGGGTTAGGGTTAGGGTAAGGGTCTGTGTTAGGGTTAGGATTAGGGTTAGGTTTAGGGTTTGGGTAGGGTAAGGGTAAGGGTTAGAGTTAGGGTTACAGTTAGGGTTAGGTTTAGTGTTGGGGTTAAGGTTAGGGTTAGGGTAAGGATTAGGGTTAGGGTAAGGTTAGGATTAGGGTTAGGGTTAGGTTTAGGTTTGGGGTTAGGTTTAGGTTTAGGGTTAGGGTAAGGGTAAGGGTTAGGGTTACGTTTAGGTTAGGGTAAGGGTAAGGTTTAGGGTTAGGGTTAGGGTGAGGGTTAAGGTTAGGGTTAGGGTTAGTGTTAGGGTTAGTGTTAGGGTTAGGTTTAAGGTTAGGTTTAGGGTAAGGGTTAGGGTTAGGTTTAGGGTAAGGGTTAGGTTTAAGGTTAGGGTTAGAGTTAGAGTTAGGTTTAGGCTTAGGGTTAGTTTAAGGGTAAGGTTTAGTGTTACAGTTAGGGTTAGGTTTAGGGAAAGGGTAACGGTTAGGTTAGGGTTAGGATTAGGGTTAGGGTAAGGGTTAGGGTTAGGGTTAGGGATAGGTTTAGGGTTAGGGTTAGGGATAGGGTTAGGATTAGGGTTAGGGTAAGGGTTAGTGTTAAGGTTAGGGTAAGGTTAGGTTTAGGGTTATGATAAGGGTACGGGTTGGGGTTAGGTTTAGGGTTAGGGTTAGGGTAAGGGTAAGGGTAAGGGTTAGGTTTAGGGTTAAGCTTAGGTTTAGGGTTAGGGTTAGGGTTAGGGTTAGGGAAAGGATAAGGGTTAGGGTTAGGGTTAGGGTTAGGGTTAGGTTTAGAGGTAGGGTTAGTGTTAGGGTTAGGGTAAGGGTTAGGGGTAGCGTTAGGGTTAGGGTTAGGGTTAGGGTAAGGGTTAGGGTTAGGGTTAGGGATAGGGTTAGGGTATGGTTTAGGGTTAAGGGTTAGGGTTAGTGTTAGGGTTACTTTAAGGGTTAGGTTTAGGCTTAGGGTTAGGGATATTATTAGGATAAGCGTTAGGGTTACGATTAGGGTTAGGGTAAGGGTTAGGTGTAGGGTTAGGGTTAGGGTTAGGGAAAGGGTTAGGGTTAGGGTTATTGTTAGTTTTAGGGTTAGGGTTAGGGTTAAGGTAAGGGTTAGGGTTAGGGTTAGGGTAACGGTAAGGGTTAGGGTTAGGTTTAGGGTTAGGGTAACGGTAAGGGTTAGGGTTAGGTTTAGGGTTAGGATTAGGTTTAGGTTTAGGTTTATGGTAAGGGTAAGGATTAGGGTTAGGGTTAAGTTTGAGGTTAGGGTTAGTGTAAGGTTTAGGATTAGGGTTAGGGTAAGGGTTAAGGTTAGGGTTAGGGTTAGAGTTAGGTTTAGGGTTTATGGTAAGGGTTAGGGTTAGGGTTAGGGTTAGGGTAAGGGTTAGGGTTAGGGTTGGTT
The DNA here is from genome assembly GCA_024803745.1 of Megascapheus bottae. Lineage (NCBI taxonomy): Eukaryota > Metazoa > Chordata > Mammalia > Rodentia > Geomyidae > Megascapheus > Megascapheus bottae. The sequence continues at coordinate 965,606 of JANJXV010000156.1, forward strand.
TTAGGATAAGCGTTGGGTTAGGGTTAGGGATAGGGATAGGGTAAGGGTTAGAGTTAGGGTTAGGTTTAGTGTTGGGGTTAAGGTTAGGGTTGGGGTAAGGGTTAGGGTTAGGGTTAGGGTTATGGTTAGGTTTAGGATTACGTTTAGGGTTAGGGTTAGGGTTAGGGTAATGGTATGTGTTAAGTTTAGAGTTAGGGTAAGGGTTAGGTTTAGCATTAGGGTAAGGGTAAGGGGTAGGGTAAGGGTTAGGGTTAAGGTATGGGTAAGGGTTAGGGTTAGGGTTAGGGTCAGGGTTACGTTTAGGGTAAGGGTTAGGGTTAGGTTTAGGGTACGGGTAAGGTTTAGGGTTAGGGATAGGGTTAGGGATAAGGTAAGGGTAAGGGTTAGGTTTAGGGTTAGGTTTAGGTTTAGGGTAAGGGTAAGGGTTAGGGATATGGTTAGGGTTAGGGTAAGGGTTAGGGTTAGGATTAGCGTTAGGGTTAGGTAAAGGGTAAGGGTTAGGGCAGTGTTAGGGTTAGGGGTTATTTTAGGGTTAGGGTTAGGGTTAGGGATTAGGTTAGGTTTAAGTTTAGGGTAAGGGTTAGGATTAGGGTTTAGGGTTAGTGTTAGGGTTAGGTTAAGGGTTAGGGTAAGTGTAAGGGTTAGGTTAGGGTTAGGGTTAGGGTTAGGGTATGGGTTAGATTAGGGTTAGGTTTAGGTTTAGGGTTAGGGTTAGGGTTAGGGTTAGGGAAAGGATATGGTTTAGGGTTAAGGTTAGGTTTAGAGCTAGGTTTAGGGTTAAGGTGATTTTTAGGGTTGGGTAAGGGTAAGGGTTAGGGTTAGGTTTAGGGTAAGGGTTAGGTTAAGGGTAATAATTAGGGTTAGGGTTAGGGTTAGGTTTAGGGTTAGGGTTAGCGTTAGGGTTACGGTTAGGGTAAGGGTAAGGGTAAAGGTTACGGTTAATATTTGGGTTAGGTTTAGTGTTGGGGTAAGGTTAGGGTTAGGGTAAGGGTTAGGGTTAGGGTTAGGTTTGGGGTAAGGGTAAGGTTTTGGGTTAGGGTTAGGTTTTGGGTTAGGGTAAGGGTAAGGGTTAGTGTTAGGGTTTGGGTTAGGGTTAGGGTTAGGGTTAGTGTTTAGGGTTATGGTTAGGGTTAGGGGTTAGGGTTAGGTTTAAGGTAAGGCTTAGGGTCAGTGTTATGGTTAGGGTAGGGTAAGGGTTAGGGTTAGTTTTAGGGTTAGGATAAGGGTTAGGGTTAGGGATAGGTTTAGGTTAAGGGTAAGTGTTAGCGTTAGGGTTATGTTTAGGATAAGGGTAAGGATTAGGGTTAGGTTTAGGGTTAGGGTTAGGTTTCAGGTAAGGGTAAGGGTTAGGGTTAGGGTTAGGGTTAATTTGAGGTTAGGGTTAGTGTATTGTTTAGTGTTAGGGTTAGGGTAAGGGTTAAGGTTAGGGTTAGCCTTAGGGTTAGAGTTAGGGTTAAGGTTAGGGTAACAGTAAGGTTTAGGGTTAGTGTTAGGGTAAGGGTTAGGTTAACGGTAAGGGTTGGGGTTAGGGTTAGGGTTAGGTTTAGGGTTAGGATTAGGATTAGGGTTAGGGTAAGGGTTAGGGTTAAGGTTAGGGTTAGGTTTAGGTTTAGGGTTAGGGTTAGGGTTAGGGTAAGTGTAAGGGTTAGAGTTAGGATTAGGGTTAGGGTTAGGGTAAGGGTTAGGTTTAGGGTTAGGGTTAGGGTAAGGGTTAGGGTAAGGGTTAGGATTAGGGTTAGGGTAAGGTTAGGGTTAGGTTTAAGGTTAGGTTTAGTGTAAGGGTAAGGGTTAGTGTTAGGGTTAGGGTTAGGGTAAAGGTTAGGTGTTAAACTTAGGGTTAGGGTAAGGGTTAGGGTTAGTGTTAGGGTTAGGGTTATTGTAAGGATTAGTGTTAGGGTTAGGGTTAGATTAAGGGTAAGAGTTAGGGTTAGGTTTAGGGTTAGGGTTAGGGTAAGGTTTAGTGTTTGGTTTAGGGTAAGGGTAAGGGTTAGTGTTAGGGTTCGGGTTAGGTTTAGTGTTGGGGTTAAGGTTAGGGTTAGGGTAAGGGTTAGGGTTAGGGTTAGGGTTAGGTTTAGGGTTAGGGTAAGGGTCTGTGTTAGGGTTAGGGTTAGGGTTAGGTTTAGGGTTTGGGTAGGGTAAGAGTAAGGGTTAGGGTTAGGGTTAGGGTTAGGGTTAGGTTTAGTTTTGGGGTTAACGTTAGGGTTAGGGTAAGTGTTAGGGTTAGGGTAAGTGTTAGGATTAGGGTTAGGGTTAGGTTTAGGTTTGGGGTTAGTGTTAGGTTTAGGGTTAGGGTAAGGGTTAGGGTAAGGGTTCGGTTAGGGTAAGGGTAAGGATTAGCGTTAGGGTTAGGGTGAGGGTTAAGTTTAGGGTTAGGGTTAGGGTTAGTGTTAGGGTTAGGGTTAGGGTTAGGTTTAAGGTTAGGTTTAGGGTAAGGGGTAGGGTTAGGGTTAGGGTTAATGTTAGGGTTAGGGTTAGGGTTAGGTTTAGGCTTAGGGTTAGGTTAAGGGTAAGGGTTAGGGTTAGGGTAAGGATCAGGGTTAGTGTTAGTGTTAGGGTAAGGGTTAGGGTTAGGGTTAAGGTTAGCATTAAGGTTAGTGTTAGTGTTAGGGTAAGGGTAAGGGTTAGGGTTAGGGTTAGGGGTAGGGCTAATGTTAGGTTAGGATTAGGGTAAGTGTAAGGGTTAGGTTAGGGTTAGGATTAGGGTTAGGGTAAGGGTTAGGGTTAAGTTTAGTGTTAGGTTTAGGTTTAGGGTTAGGGTTAGGGTATCGGTTAGATTAGGGTTAGGTTTAGGTTTAGGGTTAGGGTTAGGGTTAGGGTTAGGGAAAGGATATGGTTTAGGGTTAAGGTTAGGTTTAGAGCTAGGTTTAGGGTTAAGGTGATTTTTAGGGTTGGGTAAGGGTAAGGGTTAGGGTTAGGTTTAGGGTAAGGCTTAGGTTAAGGGTAATAATTAGGGTTAGGGTTAGGGTTAGGTTTAGGGTTAGGGTTAGGGTTAGGGTAAGGGTTAGGGTTAAGGTTAGGGTTAGGGTTAGGTTTAGAGTTAGGGGTAGGGTTAGGGTTAGGGTAATGGTTAGTGTTAGTGTTAGGGTTAGGGTTAGGTTAGGGTTAGGGTTAGGGTTAGGGTTAGGGTTAGGTTTAGTGCTGGTGTTAAGGTTAGGGATAGGGTTAGGGTAAGGGTATGTGTTAGGGTTAGGATTAGGGTTAGGTTTAGGGTTTGGGTAGGGTAAGGGTAAGGGTTAGGTTTAGGGTTAGGGTTAGGGTTAGGTTTAGTGTTGGGGTTAACGTTAGGGTTAGGGTAATGGTTAAGGTTAGGGGTAGGTTTAGGTTTGGGGTTAGGGTTAGGTTTAGGGTTAGGGTAAGGGTAAGTGTTAGGGTTAGGTTAGGGTAAGGGTAAGGGTTAGGGTTAGGATTAGGGTGAGGGTGAGGGTTAAGGTTAGGGTTAGGGTTAGTGTTAGGGTTAGGGTTAGGTTTAAGGTTAGGTTTAGGTTAAGGGGTAGGGTTAGGTTTAGGGTTAGGTTTAGGGTTAAGGTTAGGGTTAGAGTTAGGGTTATTTTTAGGCTTAGGGTTAGGTTAAGGGTAAGATTTAGTGTTACAGTTAGGGTTAGGATTAGGGAAAGTGTAAGGGTTAGGGTTAGGGTAAGGATCAGGTTTAGTGTTAGTGTTAGGGTAAGGGTTAGGGTTAGGGTTAGGTTTAGCATTAAGGTTAGTGTTAGGGTTAGGGTAAAGGTAAGCGTTAGGGTTAGGGGTAGGGGTAGGGCTAAGGTTAGGGTTAGGATTAGGGTAAGTGTAAGGGTTAGGTTAGGGTTAGGATTAGGGTTAATGTAAGGATTAGGGTTAGGTTTAGGGTTAGGTTTAGGGTTAGGGTTAGGATTATGGTTAGGGTAAGGGTAAGGGTTTGTGTTAAGGTTAGGGTTAGGGTTAGGGTTACGATAAGGCTAAGGGTTAGGGTTAGGATTAGGGTTAGGGTTAGGGTAAGGGTAAGGGTTAGGTTTAGTGTTAAGCTTAGGTTTAGGGTTAGGGTTAGGGTTAGGGAAAGGATAAGGGTTAGGGTTAAAGTTAGGTTTAGGGTTAGGGGTAGTGTTAAGGTTAGGGTTAGGGTTAGGGTAAGGGCTAGGTTTAGGGTAAGGGTTAGTGTTAGGTTTAGGTTAAGGGTTAGAGTTAGGGTTAGGGTTAGGGTAAGGTTTTGGGTTAGGGTTAGGGATAGGGTTAGGGTATGGGTTAGGGTTAATGTTTCGTGTTAGTGTTAGGGTTAGGTTAAGGGTTAGGGTTAGGCTTAGGGTTGGGGATAGTATTAGGATAATGGTTAGGGTTATGATTAGGGTTAGGGTAAGGGTTAGGGGTAGGGTAAGATTTAGTGTCGTGGTTAAGTTTAGGATTAGGGTAAGGGTTAGGGTTAGGGTTAGGTTTAGGGTAAGTGTAAGGTTTTGGGTTAGGTTTAGGTTTAGGGTTAGGGTAAGGGCAAGGGTACGGGTTATTGTTAGGTTTAGCGTTAGGTTTACAGTTAGAGTAATGGTAAGAGTTAGGGTTAGTTTTGGGTTAGGGTTAGGATTAGTGTTTAGGGTTATGCTTAGGGTAAGGGTTAGGGTTAGGGGTTAGGGTTAGTTTTAAGGTAAGGCTTAGGGTCAGTGTTATGGTTAGGGTTAGGGTAAGGGTTAGGGTTAGGTTTGGGGTTAGGGTTAGGGTTAGGGTTAGGGTTAGGTTTAGGTTAAGAGTAAGTGTTAGGGTTAGGGTTATGTTTAGGTTAAGGGTAAGGGTTAGGGTTAGGTTTAGGGTTAGGGTTAGGTTTAAGGTAAGGGTAAGGGTTAGGGTTAGGGTTAGGGTTAATTTGAGGTTAGGGTTAGTGTAAGGTTTAGTGTTAGGGTTAGGGTAAGGGTTAAGGTTAGGGTTAGCCTTAGGGTTAGAGTTACGGTTAGGGTTAGGGTAAGGGTAAGGTTTAGGGTTAGTGTTAGGGTAAGGGTAAGGGTTGGGGTTAGGGTTAGGGTAGGTTTAGGGTTAGGGTTAGGGTTAGGGTTAGGGTAAGGGTTAGGGTTAGGGTTAGGTTTAGGGTTAGGGTTAGGGTTAGGGTAAGTGTAAGGGTTAGAGTTAGGATTACGGTTAGGGTTAGGGTAAGGGTTAGGGTTAGGTTTAGGGTTAGGGTTAGGGTAAGTGTTAGGGTAAGGGTTAGGATTAGGGTTAGGGTAAGGTTAAGTGTTAGGTTTACGGTTAGGTTTAGTGTAAGGATAAGGGTTAGGGTTAGGGTTAGGGTAAGGGTAAGGGTTAGGTTTAGGGTTAAGCTTAGGTTTAGGGTTAGGGAAAGGATAAGGGTTAGGGTTAAGGTTAGTTTTAGGGTTAGGAGTAGTGTTAAGGTTAGGGTTAGGGTTAGGGTAAGGGCTAGGTTTAGGGTAAGGGTTAGTGTTAGGATTAGGGTAAGGGTTAGGGTTAGGGTTAGGATTAGGGTAAGGGTTAAGGTTAGGGTTAGGGATAGGGTTGGGGTATGGGTTAGTGTTAATGGTTAGTGTTAGTGTTAGGGTTAGGTTAAGGGTTAGGATTAGGCTTAGGGTTAGGGATAGTATTAGGATAAGGGTTAGGGTTAGGATTAGGGTTAGGGTAAGGGTTAGGGGTAGGGTTAGGTTTAGGACTAGGGAAAGGGTTAGGGTTAGGTTTATTGTTAGGTTTAGGGTTAGGGTTAGGGTAAGGGTTAGGGTTAAGGTTAGGGTTAGGTTTAGGTTTAGGGGTAGGGTTAGGGTTAGGGTAAGGGTAAGGTTTAGGGTTAGGATTGGGGTTAGAGTTAGGGTAAGGGTTAGGGTTAGGGTTAGGGTTAGGTTTAGGGTAAGATTTAGTGTTGTGGTTAAGGTTAGGGTTAGGGTAAGGGTTAGGGTTAGGGTTAGGTTTAGGGTAAGGGTAAGGTTTTGGGTTAGGGTTAGGTTTTGGGTTAGGGTAAGGGTAAGGGTTAGTGTTAGGGTTAGGGTTAGGGTTAGGGTTAGGGTTAGTGTTTAGGGTTATGGTTAGGGTTAGGGGTTAAGGTTAGGTTTAAGGTAAGGCTTAGGGTCAGTGTTATGGTTAGGGTAGGGTAAGGGTTAGGGTTAGTTTTGGGGTTAGGATAAGGGTTAGGGTTAGGGTTAGGTTTAGGTTAAGGTTAAGTGTTAGGGTTAGGGTTATGTTTAGGGTAAGGGTAAGGGTTAGGGTTAGGTTTAGGGTTAGGGTTAGGTTTCAGGTAAGGGTAAGGGTTAGGGTTAGGGTTAGGGTTAATTTGAGGTTAGGGTTAGTGTATTGTTTAGTGTTAGGGTTAGGGTAAGGGTTAAGGATAGGGTTAGCCTTAGGGTTAGAGTTAGGGTTAAGGTTAGGGTAAGAGTAAGGTTTAGGGTTAGTGTTAGGGTAAGGGTTAGGTTAAGGGTAAGGGTTGGGGTTAGGTTTAGGGTTAGGTTTAGGGTTAGGATTAGGATTAGGGTTAGGGTAAGGGTTAGGGTTAAGGTTAGGGTTAGGTTTAGGTTTAGGGTTAGGGTTAGGGTTAGGGTAAGTGTAAGGGTTAGAGTTAGGATTAGGGTTAGGGTTAGGGTAAGGGTTAGGTTTAGGGTTAGGGTTAGGGTAAGGGTTAGGGTAAGGGTTAGGATTAGGGTTAGGGTAAGGTTAAGGGTTAGGTTTAAGGTTAGGTTTAGTGTAAGGGTAAGGGTTAGTGTTAGGGTTAGGGTTAGGGTAAAGGTTAGGTGTTAAACTTAGGGTTAGGGTAAGGGTTAGGGTTAGTGTTAGGGTTAGGGTTATTGTAAGGATTAGTGTTAGGGTTAGGGTTAGATTAAGGGTAAGAGTTAGGGTTAGGGTTAGGGTTAGGGTTAGGGTAAGGTTTAGTGTTTGGTTTAGGGTAAGGGTAAGGGTTAGTGTTAGGGTTCGGGTTAGGTTTAGTGTTGGGGTTAAGGTTAGGGTTAGGGTAAGGGTTAGGGTTAGGGTTAAGGTTAGGTTTAGGGTTAGGGTAAGGGTCTGTGTTAGGGTTAGGATTAGGGTTAGGTTTAGGGTTTGGGTAGGGTAAGAGTAAGGGTTAGGTTTAGGTTTGGGGTTAGTGTTAGGTTTAGGGTTAGGGTAAGGGTTAGGGTAAGGGTTAGGTTAGGGTAAGGGTAAGGATTAGCGTTAGGGTTAGGGTGAGGGTTAAGGTTAGGGTTAGGGTTGGTGTTAGGGTTAGGGTTAGGGTTAGGTTTAAGGTTAGGTTTAGGGTAAGGGGTAGGGTTAGGGTTAGGGTTAATGTTAGGGTTAGGGTTAGGGTTTGGTTTAGGCTTAGGGTTAGGTTAAGGGTAAGGGTTAGGGTTAGGGTAAGGATCAGGGTTAGTGTTAGGGTTAGGGTAAGGGTTAGGGTTAGGGTTAGGGTTAGCTTTAAGGTTAGTGTTAGTGTTAGGGTAAGGTTAAGGGTTAGGGTTAGGGTTAGGGGTAGGGCTAATGTTAGGGTTAGGATTAGGGTAAGTGTAAGGGTTAGGTTAGGGTTAGGATTAGGGTTAGGGTAAGGGTTAGGGTTAAGTTTAGGGTTAGGTTTAGGGTTAGGGTTAGGGTTAGGGTTAGGGTAAGAGTAAGGGTTAGTGTTAAGGTTAGGGTTAGGGTTAGGGTTATGGTTACGATAAGGGTAAGGGTTGGGGTTAGATTCAGGGTTAGGTTTAGGGTAAGGGTAAGGGTTAGGTTTAGGGTTAAGCTTAGGTTTAGGGTTAGGGTAAGGGTTAGGGTTAAGGTTAGGTTTAGGTTTAGGGGTAGTGTTAAGGTTAGGGTTAGGGTTAGGGTAAGGGTAAGGGTTATGGTTAGGGGTAGGGTTAGTGTTAGGGTTAGGGTAAGGGTTAGGGGTACGGTTAGGGTTAGGGTTAGTGTAAGGGTTAGGGTTAGGGTTAGGGATAGGGTTAGGGATAGGTTTACGGTATGGTTTAGGGTTAAGGGTTAGGGTTAGTGTTAGGGGTAGGTTAAGGGTTAGGCTTAGGGTTAGAGTTAGGGTAAGGGTTAGGCTTATGGTTAGGGTAAGGATAAGGGTTAGTGTTAAGGTTAGGGTTAGGGTAAGGGTTAGGGTTAGGTTTAGGGTTAGGTTTAGGGTTAGGGTTAGGGATAGGGTTATGGTTAGGGTTAGGATAAGAGTAAGGGTTAGTGTTAAGGTTAGGGTTAGGGTTAGGGTTAGGGTTACGATAAGGGTAAAGGTTGGGTTTAGGTTTAGGGTTAGGGTTAGGGTAAGGGTAAGGGTTAGGTTTAGGGTTAAGCTTAGGTTTAGTGTTAGGGTTAGGGTTAGGGAAAGGATAAGCTTAGGGTTAAGATTAGGTTTTGGGATAGGGGTAGTGTTAAGGTTAGGGTTAGGGTTAGGGTAAGGGTAAGGTTTATGGTTACGATTAGGGTTAGGGTTAGGGTAAGGGTTAGGGTTAGGGTTAGGGTTAGGGTAAGGGTTAGGGTTTGGGTTAGGGTTAGGGTAAGGGTTATTGTTAGGGTTAGGGATAGGGTTAGGGTATGGGTTAGGGTTAGTGTTAGGGTTTAGGTTAAGGGTTAGGGTTAGGCTTAGGTTTATGGATATTATTAGGATAAGGGTTAGGGTTAGGATTAGGGTTAGGGTAAGGGTTAGGGTTAGGATTAGGTTTAGGGTTAGGGAAAGGGTTAGGGTTAGTGTTATTTATAGGTTTAGGGTTAGGGTTACGTTTAGGGTAAGGGTAATTGTTAGGGTTAGGGTAACGGTAAGGGTTAGGGTTAGGTTTAGGGTTAGGGTTAGGTTTAGGGTTAGGTTTAGGGTAAGGGTAAGGGTTAGGGTTAGGGTTAAGTTTGAGGTTAGGGTTAGTGTAAGGTTTAGGATTAGGGTTAGTGTAAGGGTTAAGGTTAGGGTTAGGGTTAGAGTTAGGTTTAGGTTTAGGGTAAGGGGTAGGGTTAGTGTTAGTGTTAGGGTTAGTGTAATGGTTAGGGGTTAGGGTTAGGGTTAGTGTAAGGGTTAGGGTTTGGGTTGGTTTTAGGATAAGCGTTGGCGTTAGGGTTACGGATAGGGATAGGGTAAGGGTTAGAGATATGGTTAGGTTTAGTGTTGGGGTTAAGATTAGGGTTGGGGTAAGGGTTAAGGTTAGGGTTAGGTTTAGGATTACAGTTAGGGTTAGGGTTAGGGTTAGGGTAATGTTATGTGTTAAGTTTAGGGTTAGGGTAAGTGTTAGGTTTAGCATTAGGGAAAGGTTAAGGGTTAGGGTAATGGTTAGGGTTAAGGTATGGGTAAGGATTAGGGTTAGGATTAGGGTTAGGTTTAGGGTAAGGGTTAGGGTTAGGTTTAGGGTACGAGTAAGGTTTAGGGGTAGGGATAGGGTTAGGGTTAAGGTAAGGGTAAGGGTTAGGTTTAGAGTTAGGTTTAGGTTTAGGGTAAGGTAAGGGTTAGGGATAGGATTAGGGTTAGGGTAAGGGTTAGGGTTAGGATTAGCGTTAGGGTTTGGTAAAGGGTAAGGGTTAGGGTTAGGGTTAGGGTTAGTGTTAGGGTTAGGGTTATTGTAAGGGTTAGTGTTAGGGTTAGGGTTAGGTTAAGGGTAAGAGTTAGGGTTAGGGTTAGGGTAAGGTTTAGTGTTTGGTTTAGGGTAAGGGTAAGGGTTAGATTTAGGGTTAGGGTTAGTTTTAGTGTTGGGGTTAAGGTGAGGTTTAGGGTAAGGGTTAGGGTTAGGGTTAGCGTTAGGGTTAGGTTTAGGGTTAGGGTTAGGGTTACGGTTAGTTTTAGGGTTAAGGTTAGGGTAAGGGTAAGGGTTAGGGTTAGGTTTAGGGTTAGACTTAGTGTTGTGGTTAAGTTTAGGGTAAGGGTTAGTGTTAGGGTTAGGTTTAGGCTAAGGGTAAGGTTTTGGGTTAGGGTTAGGTTTAGGGTTAGGGTAAGGGTAAGGGTAAGGGTTATTGTTAGGTTTAGCGTTAGGTTTAGGGTTAGAGTAATGGTAAGAGTTAGGGTTAGGGTTAGGGTTAGGGTTAGGGTTAGGGTAAGGGTTAGTGTTAGGGTTAGGGTTAGGTTAAGGGTAAGAGTTAGGGTTAGGGTTAGGGTTAGGGTAAGGTTTAGTGTTTGGTTTAGGGTAAGGGTAAGGGTTAGGGTTAGGGTTAGGTTTAGTGTTGGGGTTAAGATTAGGGTTAGGGTAAGGGTTAGGGTTAGGGTTAGGTTTAGGGTTAGGGTTAGGGTTAGGTTTAGTGTTGGTGTTAACGTTAGGGTTAGGGTTAGGTTAGGGTTAGGGTTAGGGTTAGGGTAAGGGTATGTGTTAGGGTTAGGATTAGGGTTAGGTTTAGGGTTTGGATAGGGTAAGGGTAAGGGTTAGGGTTAGGGTTAGGGTTATGTTTATTGTTGGGGTTAACGTTATGGTTAGGGTGAGGGTTAGGGTTAGTGTAAGGGTTAGGATTAGGGTTAGGGTTAGGTTTTAGGTTTGGGGTTAGGTTTACATTTAGGGTTAGGGTAAGGGTAAGGGTTAGGGTTAGGTTAGGGTAAGGGTAAGGGTTAGGGTTAGGGTTAGGGTGAGGGTTAAGGTTAGGGTTAGGGTTAGTGTTAGGGTTAGGGTTAGGTTTGAGTTTAGGTTTAGGGTAAGGGGTAGGGTTAGGTTTTTGGTTAGGGTTAGGGTTAAGGTTAGGGTTAGGGTTAGGGTTAGGTTTAGGCTTAGGGTTAGGTTAAGGGTAAGGTTTAGTGTTACAGTTAGGGTTAGGGTTACGGAAAGGGTAAGGGTTAGGGTTAGGGTAAGGATCAGAGTTAGTGTTAGTGTTAGGGTAAGGGTTAGGGTTAGGGTTAGGGTTAGCATTAAGGTTAGTGTTAGGGTTAGGGTAAGGGTAAGGGTTAGGGTTAGGGTTATGGGTAGGGTTAAGGTTAGGGTTAGGAGTAGGGTAAGTGTAAGGGTTAGGTTAGGGTTAGGATTAGGGTTAGGGTAAGGGTTAGGGTTAGGTTTAGGGTTAGGTTTAGGGTTATGGTTAGGGATAGGGTTAGGGATAGGGTTAGGATAAGAGTAAGGGTTAGTGTTAAGGTTAGGGTTAGGGTTAGGGTTAGGGTTACGATAAGGGTAAGGGTTGGGGTTAGGTTTAGAGTTAAGGTTAGGGTAAGGGTAAGGCTTAGGTTTAGGGTTAAGCTTAGGTTTAGGGTTAGGGTTAGGGTAGGTTTAGGGAAAGGATAAGGGTTAGGGTTAAGCTTAGGTTTAGGGTTAGGGTTAGGGTTAGGGAAAGGATAAGCTTAGAGTTAAGATTAGGTTTAGGGATAGGGGTAGTGTTAAGGTTAGGGTTAGGGTTAGGGTAAGGGTAAGGTTTATGGTTACGATTAGGGTTAGGGTTAGGGTAAGGGTTAGGGTTAGGGTTAGTGTTAGGGTTAGGGTAAGGGTTAGGGTTTGGGTTAGGGTTAGGGTAAGGGTTATTGTTAGGGTTAGGGATAGGGTTAGGGTATGGGTTAGGGTTAAGGGTTAGGGTTAGTGTTAGGGTTTAGGTTAAGGGTTAGGGTTAGGCTTAGGGTTATGGATATTATTAGGATAAGGGTTAGGGTTAGGATTAGGATTAGGGTAAGGGTTAGGAGTAGGATTAGGTTTAGGGTTAGGGAAAGGGTTAGGGTTAGGGTTATTTATAGGTTTAGGGTTAGGGTTAGGTTTAGGGTAAGGGTAATTGTTAGGGTTAGGGTAACGCTAAGGGTTAGGGTTAGGTTTAGGGTTAGGGTTAGGTTTAGGGTTAGGTTTAGGGTAAGGGTAAGGGTTAGGGTTAGGGTTAAGTTTGAGGTTAGGGTTAGTGTAAGGTTTAGGATTAGGGTTAGTGTAAGGGTTAAGGTTAGTGTTAGGGTTAGAGTTAGGTTTAGGTTTAGGGTAAGGGTTAGGGTTAGTGTTAGTGTTAGGGTTAGTGTAATGGTTAGGGGTTAGGGTTAGGGTTAGGGTAAGGGTTAGGGTTTGGGTTGGTTTTAGGATAAGCGTTGGCGTTAGGGTTAGGGATAGGGATAGGGTAAGGGTTAGAGTTAGGGTTAGGTTTAGTGTTGGGGTTAAGATTAGGGTTGGGGTAAGGGTTAAGGTTAGGGTTAGGTTTAGGATTACAGTTAGGGTTAGGGTTAGGGTTAGGGTAATGATATGTGTTAAGTTTAGAGTTAGGGTAAGTGTTCGGTTTAGCATTAGGTTTAGGTTACGAGTAAGGTTTAGGGGTAGGGATACGGTTAGGGTTAAGGTAAGGGTAAGGGTTAGGTTTAGAGTTAGGTTTAGGTTTAGGGTAAGGTAAGGGTTAGGGATAGGATTAGGGTTAGGGTAAGGGTTAGGGTTAGGATTAGCGTTAGGTTAGGTAAAGGGTAAGGGTTAGGGTTAGGGTTAGGATTAGTGTTAGGGTTAGGGTTATTGTAAGGGTTAGTGTTATGGTTAGGGTTAGGATAAGGGTAAGAGTTAGGGTTAGGGTTAGGGTAAGGTTTAGTGTTTGGTTTAGGGTAAGGGTAAGGGTTGGATTTAGGGTTAGGGTTAGTTTTAGTGTTGGGGTTAAGGTGAGGTTTAGGGTAAGTGTTAGGTTTTTGGTTAGCGTTAGGGTTAGGTTTAGGGTTAGGGTTAGGGTTACGGTTAGTTTTAGGGTTAAGGTTAGGGTAAGGGTAAGGGTTAGGGTTAGGTTTAGGGTTAGATTTAGTGTTGTGGTTAAGTTTAGGGTAAGGGTTAGGGTTAGGGTTAGGTTTACGTTTAGGGTTATGGTTAGGGTTAGGGTTAGGGAAAGGATAAGGTTTAGGGTTATGGTTAGCTTTAGAGCTAGGTTTAGGTTTAAGGTGATTGTTAGGGTTGGGTAAGGGTAAGGGTTAGGGTTAGGTTTAGGTTAAGGGTTAGGTTAAGGGTAGGGTTAGGGTTAGGGTTAGGTTTAGGGTTAGGGTTCGTGTTAGGGTTAGGGTAAGGTTAGGGTTAAGGTTAAGGTTAGGGTTAGGTTTAGGGTGAGGGTTAGGGTTAGGGTAAGTGTAAGGGTTAGAGTTAGGATTAGGGTTAATATTAGGGTAAGGGTTAGGGTTAGGTTTAGGGTTAGGGTAAGGGTTAGGATTTTCGTTACAGTAAGGTTAAGGGTTAGGTTTATGGTTAGTGTAAGGGTAAGGGTTAGGTTTAGGGTTAGGGTTAGGGTTAGGGTTAGGGTAAAGTTTAGGTGTTAAGGTTAGGGTTAGGGTAAGGGTTAGGATTAGTGTTAGGGTTAGGGTTATTGTAAGGGTTAGTGTTAGGGTTAGGGTTAGGTTAAGTGTAAGAGTTAGGGTTAGGGTTAGGGTTAGGGTAAGGTTTAGTGTTTGGTTTAGGGTAAGGGTAAATGTTAGTTTTAGGGTTAGTGTTAGTTTTATTGTTGGGGTTTAGGTGAGGGTTAGGGTAAGGGTTAGGTTTAGGGTTAGGGTTAGGGATAGGTTTAGGGTTAGGGTTAAGTTTAGGGTTAGGTTTAGTGTTGATGTTAACTTTAGGGTTAGGATTAGGGTTAGGTTTAGGGTTTGGGTGGGGTAAGTGTAAGGTTTAGGGTTAGGGTTAGGGTTAGTGTTGGGGTTAACGTTAGGGTTAGGGTAAGGGTTAGGATTAGGGTAAGGGTTAGGTTTAGAGTTAGGGTTAGGTTTAGGTTTGGGGTTAGGGTTAGGTTTAGGGTTAGAGTAAGGGTAAGGGTTAGAGTTAGGTTAGGGTCAGGGTAAGAGTTAGGGTTAGGGTTAGGGTGAGGGTTAAGGTTAGGGTTAGGGTTAGGGTTAGGGTTAGGGTTACGGTTAGGTTTAAGGTTAGGTTTAGGTAAGGGGTAGGGTTAGGTTTAGGGTTAGGGTTAGGGTTAAGGTTAGGGTTAGGGTTAGGTTTAGGCTTAGGGTTAGCTTAAGGATAAGGGTTAGGATTAGGGTAAGGATCAGGATTAGTGTTAGTGTTAGGGTAAGGGTTAGTGTTAGCATTAAGGTTAGTGTTAGCGTTAGGGTAAGGGTAAGGGTTAGGGTTACGTTTAGGGGTAGGGCTAAGGTTAGTGTTAGGATTAGGGTATGTGTAATGGTTAGGTTAGGGTTAGGATTAGGGTTAGGGTAAGGGTTAGGGTTAGGTTTAGGGTTAGGTTTAGGGTCAGGGTTAGGGTTAGGGTAAGGGTTAGGGTTAGGGTAAGGGTTAGGATTAGGCTTAGGGTTAGGTAGGTTTGGGGTTAGGGTTAGGTTTAGGGTTAGGGTAAGGGTAAGGGTTAGGGTTAGGTTAGGGTAAGGGTAAGGGTTAGGGTTAGGGTTAGGGTGAGGGTTAAGGTTAGCGTTAGGTTTAGTATTAGGGTTAGGGTTAGGGTTAGGTTTAAGGTTAGGTTTAGGGTAAGGGTTAGGGTTAGGTTTAGGGTTAGGGTTAGGGTTAAGGTTAGGGTTAGGGTTAGGGTTAGGGTTAGGTTTAGTGTTGGTGTTAACGTTAGGGTTAGGGTTAGGTTTAGAGTAAGGGTATGTGTTAGGGTTAGGATTAGGGTTAGGTTTAGGGATTGGGTAGGGTAAGGGTAAGGGTAAGGGTTAGGGTTAGGGTTAGGTTTAGGGTTAGGTTTAGTCTTGGGGTTAACGTTAGGGTTAGGGTAAGGGTTAGGGTTAGGGTTACGATTAGATTTACGGTTAGGGTAAGGGTTAGGTTAAGGGTAAGGCTTAGTGTTACATTAGGGTTAGGATTATGGAAAGGGTAAGGGTTAGGGTTAGGGTAAGGATCAGGGTTAGTGTTAATGTTAGGGTAAGGGTTAGGGTTAGGGTTAGTGTTAGGGTTAGGGTTAGGTTTAAGGTTAGGTTTAGGGTAAGGGGTAGGGTTAGGTTTAGGGTTAGGGTTAGGGTTAAGGTTAGGGTTAGGCTTAGGGTTAGGTTTAGGCTTAGGGTTAAGTTAAGGGTAAGGTTTAGCGTTACAGTTAGGGTTAGGATTAGGGAAAGGGTAAGGGTTAGGGTTAGGGTAAGGATCAGGGTTAGTGTTAGTGTTAGGGTAAGGGTTAGGGTTAGGGTTAGGGTTAGCATTAAGGTTAGTGTTAGGGTTAGGGTAAGGTTAAGGGTTAGGGTTATGTTTAGGGGTAGGGCTAAGGTTAGGGTTAGGATTAGGGTAAGTGTAAGGGTTAGGTTAGGGTTAGGATTAGGGTTAGGGTAAGGGTTAGGGTTAGGTTTAGGATTAGGTTTAGGGTTAGGGTTAGGGTTAGGGTTAGGGTAAGGGTAAGGGTTAGTGTTAAGGTTAGGGTTAGGGTTAGGGTTAGGGTTAGGGTTACGATAAGGGTAAGGGTTGGGGTTAGGTTTAGGGTTAGGGTTAGGGTAAGGGTAAGGGTTAGGTTTAGGGTTAAGCTTAGGTTTAGGGTTAGGGTTAGGGTTAGGGTTAGGGAAAGGATAAGGGTTAGGGTTAAGTTTAGGTTTAGGTTTAGGGGTAGTGTTAAGGTTAGGGTTAGGGTTAGGGTAAGAGTAAGGGTTATGGTTACGATTAGGTTTAGGGTTAGGGTAAGGGTTAGGGTTAGGGTTAGTGTTAGGGTTAGGGTAAGGGTTAGGGTTAGGGTTAGGGTTAGGTTTAGGGTACGGGTTAGGGTTAGGGATAGGTTTAGGGTATGGGTTAGGGTTAAGGGTTAGGGTTAGTGTTAGGGTTAGGTTAAGGGTTAGGCTTAGGCGTAGGGTTAGGGATATTATTAGGATAAGGGTTAGGGTTAGGATTAGGGTTAGGGTAAGGGTTAGGAGTAGGGTTAGGGTTAGGGTTCGGGAAAGGTTTAGGGTTAGGGTTATTGTTATGTTTAGGGTTAGGGTTAGGTTTAGGGTAAGGGTTAGGGTTAGGGTTAAGGTTAGGGTTAGGTTTAGGTTTAGGAGTAGGGTTAGGGTTAGGGTAAGGGTAAGGTTTAGGGTTAGGATTGGGGTTAGAGTTAGGGTAAGGGTTAGGGTTAGGGTTAGGGTTACGGTTAGTTTTAGGGTTACGGTGAGGGTAAGGGTAAGGGTTAGGGTTAGGTTTAGGGTTAGATTTAGTGTTGTGGTTAAGGTTAGGGTTAGGGTAAGGGTTAGAGTTATGGTTAGGTTTAGGGTAAGGGTAAGGTTTTGAGTTAGGGTTAGGTTTAGGGTTAGATTTAGTGTTGTGGTTAAGGTTAGGGTTAGGGTAAGGGTAAGGGTTAGGGTTAGGTTTAGAGTTAGGGTTAGGTTTAGGGTAAGTGTAAGGGTTAGGTTAGGGTTAGGATTAGGGTTAGGGTAAGGGTAAGGGTTAGTGTTAAGGTTAGGGTTAGGGTTAGGGTTAGGGTTAGGGTTACGATAAGGGTAAGGGTTGGGGTTAGGTTTAGGGTTAGGGTTAGGGTAAGGGTAAGGGTTAGGTTTAGGGTTAAGCTTATGTTTAGGTTTAGGTTTAGGGTTAGGGTTAGGGAAAGGATAAGAGTTAGGGTTCAGTTTAGGTTTAGGTTTAGGGGTAGTGTTAAGGTTAGGGTTAGGGTTAGGGTAATGGTAAGGGTTATGGTTACGATTAGGTTTAGGGTTAGGGTAAGGTTTAGGGTTAGGGTTAGTGTTAGTGTTAGGGTAAGGGTTAGGGTTAGGGTTAGGGTTAGGTTTAGGGTACGGGTACGGGTTAGGGTTAGGGATAGGTTTAGGGTATGGGTTAGGGTTAAGGTTACGGTTAGTGTTAGGGTTAGGTTAAGGGTTAGGCTTAGGCGTAGGGTTAGGGATATTATTAGGATAAGGGTTGGGTTAGGATTAGGGTTAGGGTAAGGGTTAGGAGTAGGGTTAGGGTTAGGGTTAGGGAAAGGTTTAGGGTTAGGGTTATTGTTAGGTTTAGGGTTAGGGTTAGGGTAAGGGTAAGGTTTAGGGTTAGGATTGGGGTTAGAGTTAGGGTAAGGGTTAGGGTTAGGGTTAGGGTTACGGTTAGATTTAGGGTTACGGTGAGGGTAAGGGTAAGGGTTAGGGTTAGGTTTAGGGTTAGATTTAGTGTTGTGGTTAAGGTTAGGGTTAGGGTAAGGGTTAGAGTTAGGGTTAGGTTTACGGTAAGGGTAACGTTTTGAGTTAGGGTTAGGTTTAGGGTTAGATTTAGTGTTGTGGTTAAGGTTAGGGTTAGGGTAAGGGTAAGGGTTAGGGTTAGGGTTAGGGTTAGGCTTAAGTTTGAGGTTAGGGTTAGTGAAAGGTTTGTTTTAGGTTTAGGGTAAGGGTTAAGTTTAGGGTTAGCCTTAGGGTTAGAGTTAGGGTTAGGGTTAGGGTAAGGGTAAGGGTTAGGGTTAGTATTAGGCTTAGGGTTAGGGTAAGGGTTAGGGGTTAGTGTTAGGGTTAGGGTTAGGGTAAGGGTTAGGTTTAGGGTTGGGGTTAGGGTAAGGGTTGGGGTTAGGGTTAGGGATTGGGTAAGGGTAAGTATTAGGGTTAGGGTTATGTATAGGTTTGGGGTTAAGTTTAGGGTTAGGGTTAGGGTAAGGGTTAGGATTAGGGTTAGGGTTAGGTTTAGGGTTGGGGTTAAGATTAGGGTTAGGGTTAGGGTAAGGGTAAGTTTTAGGGTTAGGGTTTGGGTGAGGGTAAGTGTTAGGTTTAGGGTTAGGTCTAGGGTTAGGTTTAGGTTTAGGGTAAGGGTACGGGTTAGGGTTAGGGTTAGGTTTTGGTGTTAGGGTTAAGGTTAGGGGTAAGTTTAGTTTTAGGGTTAGGGTTAAGGTTACGGTTAGGGTTTGGGTTAGGGTTATGCTAAGGGTTAGGATTAGGGTTAGGGTTAGGTTTAGGGTTGGGGTTAAGATTAGGGTTAGGGTTACGGTAAGGGTAAGGGTTAGGGTTAGGGTTAGGGTGAAGGTAAGTGTTAGGGTTAGGGGTAGGGTTAGGGTTAGGGTTATGGTAAGGGTAAGGGTTAGGGTTAGTGTTAGTGTTAGGGAAAGGGTAAGGGTTAGCTTTAGGGTAAGGATTGGTTTTACGGTGTGGGTTAGGGTAAGGGTTAGGGTTACGGTTAGGGTTACGGTTAGGGTTAGGCGTTAGGGTTAGTGTTAGGTTTAGTGTTAGGTTTAGGGTAAGGATAAGAGTTAGGTTTAGCGTTAGGGTTAGGGTTAGGGTTAAGGTAAGGGTTAGGGTTAGGGTTAGGGTTAGGGAAAGTGTAAGTGTTAGGGTTAGGGTTAGGTTTAGGGTAAGTGTTAGGGTAAGCGTTAGGGTTAGTGTTAGGATTAGCGTAAGGTTATGGGTTAGAGTTACGTTTAAGGTTAGGGTAAGTGTTAGGGTTAGGGATAGGGTTAGGGTTTTGGTGAGGGTAAATATTAGGGTTAGGGTTAGGTTTAGGGTTAGATGTTAAGGTTAGGGTTAGGATTAGTGTTAGGTTTAGGGTTAGGGTTAGGGTTAGGGAAAGGTTAAGGGTTAGGGTTATGGTTAGGGTTAGGGTTAGGGTTGGGGTTACGGTAAGGGCTAGGGTTGGGGTTAGGGTTAGGGTTAAGGGTTAGGGTTAGTGTTAGGTTTAGGCTTAGGGTCAGAATAAGGATAAGAGTTAGGTTTAGGGATAGGGTTAGGTTTCAGGTTAGGTTTAGGGTTAGGTTTAGGGTAAGGGTTAGGCTTAGGGTTAGTGTTATGGTTAAGTTTAGGGTTAGGGTAAGTGTTAGGGTTAGGGTTAAGCTTAGGGTTAGAGTTAAGTTAGGGTAAGGGTTACGGTTAAGGTTAGGTTTAGTGTTAGGGTTAGGGTTAGGGTAAGTGTAAGGGTTAGGGTTAGGTTTAGGGTTATGTTAAAGGTAAGGGTTAGGTTTAGGGTTAGGGTTAGGTTTAGGGTTAGGGTTAGGGTAAGGATAAGGGTTAGGGTTAAGGTTAGGGTTAGGGTTAGGTTTAGGGTTAAGTTTAGGTTTAGGGTGAGCGTAAGGGTAAGGGTTAGGGTTAGGTTTATTGCTAGGGTTATGGTAAGGGTAAGGGTTAGAGTTAGGGTTAGGTTTAGGGTTAGGGTTAGGGTTAGGGTTAGGCTTAGGTTTAGGGTAAGGGCAAGGGTTAGGGTTAAGTTTAGGGTTAGGGTTAGGGTCAGGTTTAGGTTTAGGTTTAGGTTTTAGGGTAAGGGTTAGGGCTAGGGTTAGGATTAGGATTAGGGTAAGGGTAATGGTTAGGGTTAAGTTTAGGGTCAGGTTTAGGGTTAGGGTTAGGGTAAGATTAAGGGTAAGGGTTAGGGTTAGGGTTAGGTTCCGTTTTAGGGTTGGGTTTTAAGGTTAGGTTTAGGGTTAGAGTAAGGGTAAGGGTAAGGGTTAGGATTAGGGTTAGGGTTAGGGTAAGGTTTAGTGTTAGGGTTAGGATTAGGGTATTTTTAGGGTTACGGTTAGGGTTAGGGTTACGGTTAGGGTAAAGGCATGTGTTAGGGTTAGGGTTAGGGTTAGGGTTCGGCTTAGTGTTAGGGTTAGCGTTAGGATAAGGCTAAGGTTTAGGGTTAGGTTTAGGGTTAGGGTTAGGGAAAGTGTAAGGGTTAGCTTTAGGGTAAGGATTGGTTTTACGGTGTGGGTTAGGGTAAGGGTTAGAGTTACGGTTAGGGGTACGGTTAGGGTTAGGCTTTAGGGTTAGTGTTAGGTTTAGTGTTAGGTTTAGGGTAAGGATAAGAGTTAGGTTTAGGGTTAGGTTTAGGGTTAGGGTTAAGGTAAGGG
>JANJXV010000156.1:987500-1010000 GCA_024803745.1 Megascapheus bottae
AGGTTTAGGGTTAGGGTTAGTGTAAGATTAAGGGTAAGTGTTAGGGTTAGGTTTAGGGTCAGTTTTAAGGTTGGGTTTTAAGTTTAGGTTTAGGGTTAGGGTAAGGGTTAGGATTAGGGTTAGGGTTAGGGTAAGGGTTAGGGTTAGGGTTAGGATTAGGGTTATTTTTAGGGTTACGTTTAGGGTTAGGGTTAGAGTTAGGGTAAGGCTATGTGTTAGGGTTAGGGTTAGGCTTAGTGTTAGGGTTACCGTTAGGGTAAGGGTAAGGGTTAGGGTTAGGGTCAAAGTTAGGGTAAGGGCTAGGGTTAGGATTAAGGTTAGGTTTAGGGTAAGGGTTAGGGTTAGGGTAAGGGTTAGGGTTAGGTTTAGTGTTAGGTTTAGGGTTAGGGTTAGGGGAAGGGAAGGGTTAGGGTTAGCTTAAGGGTTATGGTTAGGGTTAGGGTTAGGTTTAGGGTTAGGTTAAGGGTAAGGGTAAGGGTTAGGGTTAGGGTTAGGGTTAGGGTTAGGGTAAGGCTTAGAGTTAGGGGTTAGGTTTAGGGTTAGGGTAAGGGTTAGGGTTAGGGTTAGGGTAAAGGTTAGGGTTAGGTTTAGGGTTAGGGTAAGGGTATGTGTTAGGGTTAGGGTTATGGTTAGACTTAGTGTTAGGGTTAGCGTTAGGGTAAGGGTAAGGGTTAGGGTAAGGGTTAGGGTTAGGGTTAGTGTTTGGTGTTAGGGTTAAGGCTAGGGTTAGGTTTAGATTTAAGGTTAGGGTTAGAGTAAGGGTAAGTGTTATGGTTAGGGTTAGGGTAAGGTTAAGGTTTAGGGATAGGGTTAGGGTTAAAGTTAGGGTTAGGGTTAGGGTTAGGGTTATGGTAAGGGTAAGGGTTAGTGTTAGTGTTAGGGTTAGGGAAAGGGTAAGGGTTAGGTTTAGGGTAAGGATTAGGGTTAGGTTTTGGGTTAGGGTAAGGTTTACGGTTACGGTTAGGGTAACGGTTACGGTTAGGGTTAGGGTTAGTGTTAGGTTTAGTGTTAGTTTTAGGGTAAGGATAAGAGTTAGGTTCACGTTTAGGGTTAGGGTTAGGGTTAGGGTAATTGTTAAGGCTAGGGTTAGGGTTAGGGAAAGTGTAAGTGTTAGGGTTAGGGTTAGGGTTAGGGTAAGTGTTAGGGTAAGTGTTAGGGTTAGGGTTAGGATTAGGGTAAGGGTATGGGTTAGGGTTACGGTTAAGGTTAGGGTAAGTTTTAGGGTTAGGGTTATGTTTAGGGTTTGGGTGAGGGTAAATATTAGGGTTAGGGTTAGGGTTAGGGTTAGGGGTCAGGGTTAGGGTTAGGACTAGTGTTAGGTTTAGGGTTAGGGTCAGAATAAGGATAAGAGTTAGGTTTAGGGATAGGTTTAGGGTTCCGGTTTGGTTTAGGGTTAGGGTTAGGGTTAGGGTTAGGGATAGTGTTATAGTTAAGGTTAGGGTTAGGGTAAGTGTTAGGGTTAGGAGAGGCTTAGAGTTAGAGTTAGGGTAAGGGTAAGGGTTACGGTTAAGGTTAGGTTTAGGGTTAGGGTTAGGGTTAGGGTAAGTGTAAGGGTTAAGGTTAGGTTTAGGGTTATGGTAAGCATAAGGGTTAGGTTTAGGGTTAGGGTTAGGTTTAGTGTTAGGGTTAGGGTTAAGGTTAGGTTTAGGGTGAGCGTAAAGGTAAGGGTTAGGGTTAGGTTTATTGTTAGGGTTATGGTAAAGGTAAGGGTTAGAATTAGGGTTAGGGTTAGGTTTAGGTTTAGGGTTAGGGTTAGGGTAAGGGTAAAGGCTACGGTTAAGATTAGGGTTAGGGTTAGGGTAATGGTTACGGTTAGGGTTAGGTTTATTGTTAGGGTTATGGTAAGGGTAAGTGTTAGATTTAGGATTAGGGTTAGGGTTAGGTTTAGGGTTAGGGTTAGGGTTAGGTTTAGGGTAAGGGTAAGGGTTAGGGTTAAGTTTAGTGTTAGGGTTAGGTTTAGCTTTTGGGTTAGGGTTAGGGTAATGGTTAAGGTTAAGGTTAGGGTTAGGTTTAGGGTTAGGGTTAGGGTAAGATTAAGGGTAAGGTTTAGGGTTAGGGTTAGGGTTAGAGTCAGTTATAGGTTAGGTTTAGGGTTAGGATAAGGGTAAGGGTTAGGATTAGGGTTATGGTTAGGGTAAGGGTTAGGGTTAGGGCTAGGATTAGGGTTATTTTTAGGGTTACGTTTAGGGTTAGGGTTAGGGTTAGGGTTAGGGTAAGGGTATGTGTTAGGATTAGGGTTAGGGTTAGGGTTAGGGTTAGGCTTAGTGTTAGGGTTAGCGTTAGGGTAAGGGTAAGGGTTAGGGTTAGGGTTAGGGTTAAGGTTAGGGTAAGGGTTAGGGTTAGGATTAGGGTTAGGTTTAGGGTTAGGGTTAGGTTTAGGGTTAGCGTAAGTGTAAGGGTTAGGGTTAGGGTTAGAGTTAGGGTAAGGGTTAGGGTTAGGATTAGGGTTCGGCTAGGTGTTAGGGCAAGGATAAGTGTTAGGGTTAGGGTTAGGGTTAGCAAAAGGGTAAGGTTTAGGGTTAGGGGTTAGGTTTAGGGTTAGGGTAAGGGTTTGGGTTAGGGTTGGGTTAAAGGTTAAGGTTAGGGTTAGGGTTAGGGTAAGGGTATATATTAGGGTTAGGGTTAGGGTTAGACAGTGTTAGGGTTAGCGCTAGGGTAAGGGTAAGGGTTAGGGTAAGGGTTAGGGTTAGGTTTAGGGTTTCGTGTTAGGGTTAAAGTTAGGGTTAGGTTTAGGTTTAGGTTTAGGGTTAGGTTTAGAGTAAGGGTAAGTGTTAGGGTTAGAGTTAGTTTTAGGGTTAGGGTTAGGGTAAGGTTAAGGGTTAGGGATAGGGTTAGCGTTAAAGTTAGGGTTAGGGTTAGGGTTAGGTTTAGGGTTATGGTAAGGTAAGGGTTAGGGTTAGGGTTAGGGTTAGGGAAAGGGTAAGGGTTAGGTTTAGGGTAAGGATTGGGGTTAGGGTTTGGGTTAGGGTAAGGGTTAGGGTTACGGTTAGGGTTAGGGTTACGGTTAGGGTTCGGGTTAGGGGTTAGGTTTAGTTTTAGATTTAGTGTTAGTTTTAGGGTAAGGATAAGAGTTAGGTTCAGGTTAGGGTTAGGGTTTGGGTTAGGGTAAGGGTTAGGGTTAGGGTTAGGGTTAGGGCAAGTGTTAGTGTTAGGGAAAGTGTAAGTGTTAGGGTTAGGGTTAGGGTTACGGTAAGTGGTATGGTAAGGGTTAGGTTTAGGATTAGGGTAAGGGTATGGGTTAGGGTTACGGTTAAGGTTAGGGTAAGTTTTAGGGTTAGGGTTAGGGTTAGGGTTTGGGTGAAGGTAAATATTAGGGTTAGGGTTAGGGTTAGGGTTAGGGGTTAGGATTAGGGTTAGGATTAGGGTTAGGTTTACGGTTATGGTTAGGGTTAGGGAAAGGTTAAGGGTTATGGTTATGGTTAGGGTTAGGGTAAGGTTGGGGTTAGGGTTAAGGGTTAGGGTTAGTGTTAGGTTTAGGTTAGGGTTAGGGTAAGGGTTAGGGTTAGGGTAAGGGTGACGGTTAAGTTTAGGTTTAGGGTTAGGGTTAGGGTTATGGTAAGTGAAAGGGTTAGGGTTAGGTTTAGGGTTATGGTAAGGGTAAGGGTTAGGTTTAGGGTTAGGTTTTGGTTTAGGGTTAGAGTAAGGATAAGGGTTCGGGTTAAGGTTAGGTTTAGGGTTAGGGTTAGGTTTTGGTTTAGGGTTAGAGTAAGGATAAGGGTTCGGGTTAAGGTTAGGTTTAGGGTTAGGGTTAGGTTTATTGTTAGGGTTATGGTAAGGGTAAGGTTTAGAGTTAGGGTTATTGTTAGGGTTATTTTTAGGGTTAGGGTTAGGGATAGGTTTAGGGTAAGGGTAAGGGTTAGGGTTAAGTTTAGGGTTAAGGTTATGTTTAGGTTTAGGGTTAGGGTTAAGGTGAGGGTAAGGGCTAGGTTTAGGATTAGGGTTAGGGTTAGGGTAATTGTTAGGGTTAAGGCTAGGGTTAGGTTTAGGGTTAGGGTTAGGGTAAGATTAAGGGAAAGGGTTAGGGTTAGGGTTAGGGTTAGGGTCAGTTTTAGGGTTGGGTTTTAAGGTTAGGTTTAGGGTTAGGGTAAGGGTAAGGGTTAGGATTAGGGTTATTTTTAGGATTACGGTTAGGATTAGAGTTAGGGTAAGGGTTAGGGTTAGGGTTAGGGTTAGGGTAAGGGTATGTGTTAGGGTTAGGGTTAGGGTTAGGCTTAGTGTTAGGGTTAGGGTTAGGGTTAGGGTTAAGTTTAGGGTATGGGTTAGGGTTAGGATTAGGGTTAGGTTTAGGGTAAGGTTTAGGGTTACATTTAGGGTAATTGTAAGGTTTAGGGTTAGGGTTAGGGTTTGGGTTAGGGTAAGGGTAAGAGTAAGGGTTAGGGTTAGAGTTAGGTTTAGGGTTAGGTTTAGGTTTAGGGTAAGTGTAAGGGTTAGGGTTAGGGTTAGAGTTAGGGTAAGGGTTAGGGTTAGGATTAGGGTTAGGCTAGGGGTTAGGGTAAGGATAAGTGTTAGGATTAGTGTTAGGGTTAGGATAAAGGTAAGGGTTAGGGTTAGGGTTAGGATTAGTGTAAGGGTTAAGGTTAGGGTTAATGTTAGGGTTAGTGTTAGGTTTAGGGTTAGGGTTAGGGGAAGGGGAAGGGTTAGGGTTAGGTTAAGGGTTAAGGTTAGGGTTAGTGTTAGGTTTAGGATTACGTTAAGGGTAAGGCTTAGGGTTAGGGTTAGGGTTAGGGTTAGGGTTAGGTTAGGGTTAGGGGTTAGGTTTAGGGATAGGGGAAGGGTTATGTTTATGGTTAGGGTTAGGGAAAAGTTTAGGTTTAGGGTTAGGTTAAGGGTAAGTGTTAGGGTTAGGGTTAGGGTTAGGGTAAAGGTTAGGGTTAGGTTTAGGGTTAGGGTAAGGGTTATGGTTATGGTTAGGGTTAGTGTTAGTGTTAGGGTAAGGGTAAGCGTATGGTTAGGATAAGGGTTAGGTTTAGGGTTAGGGTTAGGTTTAGGGCAGGGTTAGGTAAATGTAAGTGATAGGGTTAGGGACAAGGTTAGGGTTAGGGTTAGGTTTATGGTTATGGTTAGGGTAAGGGTAAGGGTAAGGGTTAGGGTTAGCTTTTGGTTTAAGATTAAGGTTACGGTTAGGGTTAAGGTAAGGGTAAGGGTTAGTTAGGGTTAGGGTTAGGGTTACGGTAAGGGTTCGGGTTAGGGTTAGGTTCAGTGTTGGGGTTAAGGTTATGGTTAGGGTAAGGTTTAGGGTTAGGGTTAGGGTTAGGTAGGGTTAGTTTTAGGGTTACAGTTAGGGGTAGGGTTAGTGTTAGGGTATGTGTTAAGTTTAGAGTTAGGGTAAGGGTTAGGTTTAGCATTAGGGTAAGGGTAAGGGTTAGGGTAAGGGTTAGGGTTAAGGTAAGGGTAAGGGTTAGGGTTAGGTTTAAAGTTAGGTTTAGGTAAGGGTTAGGGTTAGGTTTAGGGTACGGGTACGGTTTAATGTTATGGTTAGTGTTAGGGTTAAGGGAAGGGTAAGAGTTAGGTTTAGGGTTAGGTTTAGGTTTAGGTTAAGGGTAAGGGTTAGGGATAGGTTTAGGGTTAGGGTAAGGTTAGGGTTAGGGTTAGGGCTAGAGTTAGGGTTAGGTTTAGGGTTAGGGGTAGGGTTAGGGTAAGGGTAAGGATTAGGGTTAGGATTCGGGTTAGGTTTAGGGTAATGGTTTGGGTTAGGGTTAGGGTTAGGTTTAGGGTTAGGGATAGGGTTAGGGTTAAGGTAGGTGTTAGGGTAAGGATAAGTGTTAGGGTTAGGGTTAGGGTTAGGATAAGGGTAAGGGTTAGGGGTTAAGTTTAGGGTTAGGGTTAGGGTAAGGGTTAGGGTTAGGGTTAGCGTTAGTGTTACTTTTACGGTTAGGTTTAGGGGAAGGGGAAGGGTGAGGGTTTGGTTAAGGGTTAAGTTTAGGTTTAGGGTTAGGTTTAGGTTTAGGTTAAGGGTAAGGGTTAGGGTTAGGGTTAGGGTAAGGGTTAGGGTTAGGGGTTAGGTTTATGGTTAGGGTAAGGGTTAGGGTTAGGGTTAGGGTTAGGGATAGGGTAAAGGTTAGGGTTAGGTTTAGGGTTAGGGTAATGGTTATGTTTATGGTTAGGGTTGGGGTTAGGGTAAGAGTAAGTGTTAGTGTTAGGGTTAGCGTAGGGTTAGGATAAGGGTAAGGGTTAGGGTTAGGGTTAGGTTTAGGGTTGGGTTAGGTAAGGGTAAGGCATATTGTGAGGGGCAGGGTTAGGGTTAGTCTTAGGTTTATGGTTATGGTTAGGGTAAGAGTAACGGTAAGGGTTAGGGTTAGCTTTAGGTTTAAGGTTAAGGTTACGGTTAGGGTTAGGGTTAGGGTAAGGGTAAGGGTTAGGTTAGGATTAGGGTTAGGGTTAGGGTTAGTTTTTGGGTTACGGTTAGGGTTAGGGTTAGGGTTAGGGTAAGGGTATGTGTTAAGTTTAGAGTTAGGGTAAGGGTTAGGTTTAGCATTAGGGTAAGGGTAAGGGTAGGGGTAAGGGTTAGGGTTAAGGTAAGGGTAAGGTTTAGGGTTAAGGTAAGAGTAAGGGTTAGGTTTACAGTTAGGTTTAGGTTTAGGGTAAGGGTAAGGCTTTGGGATAAGTTTAGTGTTAGGGTAAGGGTTAGGGTTAGGGTTAGCGTTAGGGTTAGGAAAAGGGTAAGGGTTAGGGCAGTGTTAGGCTTAGGGGTTAGTGTTAGGGCTAAGGTTAGGGTTAGGGGTTAGGGTTAGGGTTAAGGTTAGGGTAAGTGTTAGCTTTGGGGGTTAGGGTTAGTGTTAGGGTTAGGTTAATGGTTAGGGTTAGGGTTAGGGTTAGGATAGGTGTTCGGCTTAGGGTTACGGTTAGGGTAAGAGTAAGGTTTAGGTTAGGGATAGGGTTAGGGTATGGGTTATTGTTAGGGTTAGGGTTAGGGTTAGGTTTAGGGTTAGGGAAAGGATAAGGGTTAGGGTTAAGGTTAGGTTTAGAGCTAGGTTTAGGGTTAAGGTGATTGTTAGTGTTGGGTAACGGTAAGGGTTAGGGTTAGGTTTAGGGTAAGGGTTAGGTTAAGGGTAAGGGTTAGGGTTAGGTTTAGGGTTAGGGTTAGGGTTAGGGTTAGGGTTAGGGTAAGGGTAAGGGTTAGGGTTAAGTTTAGGGTTATGGTTAGGTTTAGGGTTAGGGTTAGAGTAAGGGTAAGGGTAAGGGTTAGAGTTAGGATTAGGGTTAGGGTTATGGTAAGGGTTAGGGTTAGGTTTAGGGTTAGGGTAAGTTTTAGTGTTTGTTTTAGGGTATGGGTTAGGTTTAGGGTTACGTTTACGTTTAGTGTTGACGTTAAGGTTAGGGTTAGGGTAAGGGTTAGGGTTAGGGTTAGGGTTAGGTTTAGGGTTAGGGTTATGGTTAGGGTTAGGGTTAGGGTTAGGTTTAGTGTTAGAGTTAACGTTGGGGTTATGGTAAGGGTATGTGTTACGGTTAGGTTTAGCTTTAGGTTTAAGGTTTGGGTTAGGGTAAGGGGTAGGGTTAGGGTTAGGGTTAGGGTTAGGTTTAGTGTTGGGGTTTACATTATGGTTAGCGTAAGAGTTAGGGTTAGGGTAAGGGTTAGGGTTAGGGTTAGGGTTAGGTTTAGGGTTGGGGTTAGGGTCAGGGTACGTGTAAGGGTTAGGGTTAGGTTTAGGGTTATTGTAAGGGTAAGGGTTAGGGTTAGGGATAAGGTTACGGTTAAGGTTAGGTTTAGGGTTAGGGTTAGGGTTAGGGTAAGTGTAAGGGTTAGGGTTAGGTTTAGTGTTATGGTAAGGGTAAGGGTTAGGTTTAGGGTTAGGGTTAGGTTTAGGGTTAGGGTTAGGGTAAGTATAAGGGTTAGGGTTAAGTTTAGGGTTAGGGTTAGGATTATGGTGAAGGGTAGGTTTAGGGTGAGCGTAAGGGTAAGGGTTAGGGTTAGGTTTATTGTTCGGGTTATGGTAAGGGTAAGGTTAGAATTAGGGTTAGGGTTAGGTTTAGGGTTAGGGTTAGGGTTAGGTTTAGGGTAAGGGTAAGGTTTAGGGTAAGGGTACGGGTTCGGTTTAGGGTGAAGCTTAGATTTAGGGTTAGGGTTAGGTTTGGGGTTAGGGAAAGGATAAGGTTTATGGTTAAGTTTAGGTTTAGGTTTAGGGTTAGGGTTAGGGTTAGGCAAAGGATAAGGGTTAGGGTTAAGGCTAGGTTTAGGGCTAGGGTTAGGGTTAGGGTTAAGGTTAGGGTAAGGGTTAGGGTTAGGGTTAGGGTTAGGGTTAGCGTTAGGGTAAGTTTAAGGGTTAGGGTTAGGGTTAAGGTTAGGGTAAGGGTTAGGGTTAGGGTTAGGGTTAGGGTTAGCGTTAGGGTAAGTTTAAGGGTTAGGGTTAGGGTTAAGGTAAGGGTCAGTGTTAGGTTTACTGTTAGGTTTAGGTTTAGGGTAAGGGTTAGGGTTAGGTTTGGGGTAAGGTTATGGTTTAGGGTTAGGTTTAGGGTTAGGGGTAGGGTAAGGGTAAGGGTTAGGGTTAGGGTTAGGTTTTGGTTTAGGGTTAGAGTTAAGGATAGGGTAAGGGTTAGGTTTAGGTTAGGTTTAGGTTTAGGGTAAGGGTTAGGGTTAGGGTTAAGGTTAGGGTAAGGGTTAGGGTTCGGGTTCGGGTTAGTGTTAGGGTTAGGGTAAGGGTTAGGGTTAGGATTATGGTTAGGGTAAGGGTTAGGGTTAGGGTTAGGGATAGGGTTAGGGATAGGGTTAGGGTTAGGGGTTAGGATTAGTGTTAGGGTAAGGTTAAGGATAGGGTTAGGGTTAGTGTTAGGGATAGGGTTAGGATAAGGGTTAGGGTTACGGTTAGGGTTAGGGTAAGCGTTAGGGGTAGGGTTAGGGGTAGGGTTAGGGTTAGGGTAAGGGTTAGGGTTAGGGTTATTGTTAGGTTTAGGTTTAGGGTTAGGGTAAGGGTTAGGGTTAGGGTTAAGTTTAGGGTTAGGTTTAGGTTTAGGGTTAGGGTTAGGGTTAGGGTAAAGGTAAGGGTTAGTGTTATGTTTAAGGTTAGGGTTAGGGTAAGTGTTAGGGTTAGAGTTAGGCTTAGGGTTATAGTTAGGGTAAGGGTAAGGGTTACGGTTAAGGTTAGGTTTAGGGTTAGTGTTAGGGTTAAGGTAAGTGTAAGGGTTAGGTTTAGGGTTAGGGTTAGGGTTAGGTTTAAAGTTAGGTTTAGGTAAGGGTTAGGGTTAGGTTTAGGGTACGGGTACGGTTTAATGTTATGGTTAGTGTTAGGGTTAAGGGAAGGGTAAGAGTTAGGTTTAGGGTTAGGTTTAGGTTTAGGGTAAGGGTAAGGGTTAGGGATAGGTTTAGGGTTAGGGTAAGGTTTAGGGTTAGGGTTAGCATTAGGGTTAGGAAAAGGGTAAGGGTTACGGCAGTGTTAGGGTGAGGGGTTAGGGTTAGGGATAGGGTTAGGGTTTAGGGTTAGGTTTAAGGTTAGGGTAAGGGTTAGGATTGGGGGTTAGGGTTAGTGTTAGGGTTAGGTTAAGGGTTAGGGCTAATTTTAGGGTTAGGTTTAGGATAGGTGTTAGGGTTAGGGTTAGGGTTAGGGTAAGAGTAAGGTTTAGGTTAGGGTTAGGGTTAGGGTACGAGTTATTGTTAGGGTTAGGGTTAGGGTTAGGGTTAGGGTTAGGCTTAGGGTTAGGGTTAGGGAAAGGATAAGGGTTAGGGTTAAGGGTAGGTTTATAGCTAGGTTTAGGGTTAAGGTAATTGTTAGTGTTGGGTAAGGGTAAGGGGTAGGGTTAGGTTTAGGGTCAGGGTTAGGTTAAGGGTAAGGGTTAGGGTTAGGGTTAGGTTTAGGGTTAGGGTTAGGGTTAGGGTTAGGGTAAGGGTAAGGGTTAGAGTTAGGATTAGGGTTAGGTTTATGGTAAGGGTTAGGGTTAGGGTTAGGTTAGGGTAAGGGTTAGGATTAGGGTTAGGGTAAGGTTAAGGGTTAGGTTTACGGTTAGGCTTAATGTAAGGGTAAGGGTTAAGGTTACGTTTAGGGTTAGTGTTAGGGTTAGAGTTATGGTAAGGCTTAGAGTTAGGGTAAGGGTTAGGTTAAGGGTAAGTGTTAGGGTTAGGGTTAGGGTAAAGTTTAGTGTTTGGTTTAGGGTAAGAGTAAGGGTTAAGTTTAGGGTTAGGTTTAGGTTTAGTGTTGACATTAAGGTTAGGGTTAGGGGAAGGGTTAGGGTGAGGGTTAGGGTTATGTTTAGGGTTAGGGTTATGGTTATGGTTAGGGTTAGGGTTAGGTTTAGTGTTGGGGTTAACGTTAGGGTTAGGGTAAGGGTATGTGTTACGGTTAGGTTTAGGGTTAGGTTTAGAGTTTGGGTTAGGGTAATGGTTAGGGTTAGGTTTAGGGTTAGGGTTAGGTTTACTGTTGGGGTTAACGTTATGGTTAGGGTAAGGGTTAGGGTTAGGGTAAGGGCTAGGGTTAGGGTTAGGGTTAGGTTTAGGATTGGGGTTAGGGTTAGGTTTAGGGATAGGGTAAGGGTAAGGGTTAGGGTTAGGGTTAGGTTTAGGGTAAGGGTAAGGGTTAGGGTTAGGGTGAGGGTTAGGGTTAGGGTTAGGGTAAGGTTTGGTTTAGGGTTAGGGTTAGGGTTAGGGTTAGGGTTAGGTTTACTGTTGGGGTTAACGTTATGGTTAGGGTAAGAGTTAGGGTTAGGGTAAGGGTTAGGGTTAGGGTTAGGGTTAGGTTTAGGGTTGGGGTTAGGGTTAGGTTTAGGGATAGGGTAAGGGTAAGGGTTAGGGTTAGGGTTAGGTTTACGGTAAGGGTAAGGTTTACGGTTAGGGTTAGGGTGAGGTTTAAGGTTAGGTTTAGGGTTAGGGTAAGGGTTAGGGTTAGGGTTAGGGTTAAGGTTAGGGTTAGGGTTAGGGTTAGTTTTAGGGTTAGGGTTAGGTTTAGGGTTAGGGATAGGTTAAGGGTAAGGTTTAATGTTACAGTTACGGTTAGGGTTAGGGAAAGGGTAAGGGTTATGGTTAGGGTTAGGGTTAGGGTAAGGGTTAGGGTTAGGGTTAGGGTTAGGTTTAGGGTTGGGGTTAGGGTTAGGTTTAGAGTTAGGTTTAGGGTTAGCATTAAGGTTAGTGTTAGTGTTAGGGTAAGGGTAAGGGTTAAGGTTAGGGTTCGGTTTAGGGTTAAAGTTAGGGTTAGGATTAGGCTAAGTGTAAGGGTTAGGTTAGGGTTAGGGTTATGGTTAGGGTAAGGGTTAGGTTTAGGGTTATGTTTAGGGTTAGGGTTAGGTTTAGGATAAGGGTAAGGGTTAGTGTTAAGGTTAGGGTTAGGGTTAGGGTTAGGGTTATGATATGGGTAAGGGTTAGGGTTAGGTTTAGGGTTAGGTTTAGGATAAGGGTAAGGGTTCGGTTTAGGGTTAAGCTTAGATTTAGGGTTAGGGTTAGGGTTGGGGTTAGGGAAAGGATAAGGGTTAGGGTTAAGGTTAGGTTTAGGTTTAGGGTTAGGGTTAGGGTCAGGAAAAGGATAAGGGTTAGGGTTAAGGTTAGGTTTAGGGCTAGGGTTAGGGTTAGGGTTAAGATTAAGGTTAGGGTAAGGGTTAGGGTTAGTGTTAGGGTTAGGGTAAGGGTTAGGGTTAGGGTTAGGGTTAGGGTTATGGTAAGGGTTAGGGTTAGGGTTAGGGATAGGGTTAGGGTATGGGTTAGGGTTAGGGGTTAGGGTTAGTGTTAGGGTAAGGTTAAGGTTAGGGTTAGGGTTAGTGTTAGGGATAGTGTTAGGATAAGGGTTAGGGTTAGGGTTAGGGTTAGGGTAAGCGTTAGGGGTAGATTTAGGGGTAGGGTTAGGGTTAGGGTAAGGGTTAGGTTTAGGGTTATTGGTAGGTTTAGGTTTAGGGTTAGGGTTAGGTTTAGGTTTAGGGTTAGGGTTAGGGTTAAGGTAAGGGTTACGGTTAAGGTTAGGTTTTGGGTTAGGTTTAGGGTTAGGGCAAGTTTAAGGGTTAGGGTTAGGTTTAGGGTTATGGTAAGGGTAATGGTTTGTGTAGGGATAGGGTTACGGTTAAGGTTAGGTTTAGGGTTAGGGTTAGGGTTAGGGTAAGTGAAGGGTTAGGGTTAGGTTTAGGGTTATGATAAGGGTAAGGGTTAGGTTTAGGGTTAGTGTTAGGTTCAGGGTTAGGGTTAAGGTAAGGATAAGGGTTAGGGTTCAGGTTAGGGTTAGGGTTAGGGTTAAGGTTAGGTTTAGGGTGAGCGTAAGGGTAAGGGTTAGGGTTAGTTTTATTGTTAGGGTTATGGTAAGGGTAAGGGTTAGAATTAGGGTTAGGGTTAGGTTTACGTTTAGGGTTTGGGTTAGGTTTAGGGTAAAGGTACGGGTTAGCGTTAAGTTTAGGGTTAGGGTTATGTTTAGGTTTAGGGTTAGGGTTAGGGTAAGGGTAAGGGCTAGGGTTAGGATTAGGGTTAGGGTTAGGGTAATGGTTAGGGTTAAGGTTAGGGTTAGGTTTAGGGTTAGGGTTAGGGTAAGATTAAGGGTAAGGATTAGGGTTAGGGTTAGGGTCAGTTTAAGGTTGGGTTTTAAGGTTAGGTTTAGGGTTAGGCTAAGGGTTAGGGTTAGGATTAGGGTTAGGGTTAGGGTAAGGGTTAGGGTTAGGGTTAGGATTAGGGTTATTTTTAGGGTTACGTTTAGGGTTAGTGTTAGGGTAAGGGTAAGTGTTAGGGTTAGGTTTAGGGTTAAGGTTAGGGTAAAGGTTAGGGTTAGGATTAGGGTTAGGTTTAGGGTAAGGTTTAGGGTTAGATTTAAGGTAAGTGTAAGGTTTAGGGTTAGGGTTAGGGTTTGGGTTAGGGTAAGGGTAAGGGTGAGGCTTAGGGTTAGAGTTAGCGTTAGGGTTACGTTTAGGGTTAGGGTAAGTGTAAGGGTTACGGTTAGGGTTAGAGTTAGTGTAAGGGTTAGGGTTAGGGTTAGGGTTAGGGTAGGTGTTAGGGTAAGGATAAGTGTTAGGGTTAGGTTTAGGGTTAGGATAAGGGTAAGGGTTAGGGTTAGGGTTATTGGTTAGGGTTAGTGTTAGGGTTAGGTTTAGTGTTAGATTTAGGGTTAGGGTTAGGGGAAGGGAAGGGTTATTGTTAGGTTAAGGGTTAGGGTTAGGGTTAGGGTTAGGTTTAGGTTTAGGTTAAGGGTAAGGGTTAGGGTTAGGGTTAGGGTTAGGGTAAGGGTTATGGTTAGGGGTTAGGTTTAGGGTTAGTGTAAGGATTAGTGTTAGGTTTAGGGTTAGGGTAAAGGTTAGGGTTAGGTTTAGGCTTAGGGTAAGGGTATGTGTTAGGGTTAGGGTTAGGGTTATGGTTAGGCTTAGTGTTAGGTTAGCGTTAGGGTAAGGGTAGGGGTAGTGTAAGGGTTAGGGTTAGGGTTAGAGTTTGGTGTTAGGGTTAAGGTTAGGGGTAGGTTTAGGTTTAGTGTTATTGTTAGAGTAAGGGTAACTGTTAGGGTTAGGGTTTGGTTTAGGGTTAGGGTTAGGGTAAGGTTAAGGTTTAGGGATAGCGTTAGGGTTAAAGTTAGGGTAAGTGTTAGGGTTAGGGTTAGGGTTTGGGTGAGGGTAAATATTAGGGTTAGGGTTAGGGTTAGGGTTAGGCGTTAGGTTTAGGGTTAGGATTATGGTTAGGTTTAGGGTTAGGGTTAGGGTTAGGGTTAGGGAAATGTTAAGGGTTAGGGTTATGGTTAGGGTTATGGTGAGGATTATGGTTAGAGTTGGGGTTAGGGAAGTGGTAGGGTTGTGGTTAGGGTTAGCGTTAGGGTTAGGGTTAGGGTAAGCGTTAGGGGTAGGGTTAGGGGTAGGGTTAGGGTTAGGGTTAAGTTTAGGGTTAGGTTTAGGTTTAGGGTTAGGGTTAGGGTTAGGGTAAAGGTAAGGGTTAGTGTTATGTTTAAGGTTAGGGTTAGGGTAAGTGTTAGGGATAGAGTTAGGCTTAGGGTTATAGTTAGGGTAAGGGTAAGGGTTACGGTTAAGGTTAGGTTTAGGGTTAGTGTTAGGGTTAAGGTAAGTGTTAGGGTTAGGGTTAGGTTTAGGGTTATGGTAAGGGTAAGTGTAAGGGTTAGGGTTAGGTTTAGTGTTATGGTAAGGGTAAGGGTTACGTTTAGGGTTAGGGTTAGGTTCAGGGTTAGAGTTAGGGTAAGGATAAGGGTTAAGGTTAAGGTTAGGGTTAGGGTTAGGGTTAGGGTTAAGGTTAGGTTCAGGGTGAGCGTAAGGGTAAGGGTTAGGATTAGGTTTATTGTTAGGGTTATGGTAAGGGTAAGGGTTAGAATTAGGGTTAGGGTTAGGTTTAGGGTTAGGGTTAGGGTTAGGTTTAGGGTAAGGGTAAGGGTTAGGGTTAAGTTTAGGGTTAGGGTTAGTTTTAGGTTTAGGGTTAGTGTTAGGGTAAGGGTAAGGGCTAGGGTTAAGTTTAGGGTTAGGGTTAGGGTAATGGTTAGGGTTAAGGTTAGGGTTAGGTTTAGAGTTAGGGTTAGGGTAAGATTAAGGGTAAGGGTTAGGGCTAGGGTTAGGGTCAGTTTTAGGGTTGGGTTTTAAGGTTAGGTTTAGGGTTATTGTAAGGGTAAGAGTTAGGATTGGGTTAGGGTTAGGGTAAGGGTTAGGGTTAGGGTTAGGATTAGGGTTATTTTTAGGGTTACTGTTACGGTTAGAGTTAGGGTTAGGGTAAGGGTATGTGTTAGGGTTAGGGTTAGGGTTAGGCTTAGTGTTAGGGTTAGCATTAGGGTAAGGGTAAGGGTTAGGGTTAGGTTTAGGGTTAAGTTTAGGGTAAGGGTTAGGGTTAGGATTAGGGTTAGGTTTAGAGTAAGGTTTAGGGGTAGATTTAGGGTAAGTGTAAGGTTTAGGGTTAGGGTTAGGGTTTGGGTTAGGGTAAGGGTTAGGGTTAAGTTTAGGGTTAGGGTTAGTTATAGGGTTAGGTTTAGGGTTAGGGTAAGGGTAAGGGTTAGAGTTAGGATTAGGGTTAGGGTTATGGTAAGGGTTAGGGTTAGGTTTAGGGTTAGGGTAAGTTTTAGTGTTTGTTTTAGGGTATGGGTTAGGTTTAGGGTTACGTTTAGGTTTAGTGTTGACGTTAAGGTTAGGGTTAGGGTAAGGGTTAGGGTTAGGGTTAGGTTTAGGGTTAGGGTTATGGTTAGGGTTAGGGTTAGGGTTAGGTTTAGTGTTGGGGTTAACGTTGGGGTTATGGTAAGGGTATGTGTTACGGTGAGGTTTAGCTTTAGGTTTAGGGTTTGGGTTAGGGTAAGGGGTAGGGTTAGGGTTAGGGTTAGGTTTAATGTTGGGATTAACGTTATGGTTAGCGTAAGAGTTAGGGTTAGGGTAAGGGTTAGGGTTAGGGTTAGGGTTAGGTTTAGGGTTGGGGTTAGGGTTAGGGTAAGTGTAAGGGTTAGGGTTAGGTTTAGGGTTATGGGAAGGGTAAGGGTTAGGGTTAGGGATAAGGTTACGGTTAAGGTTAGGTTTAGGTTTATGGTTAGGGTTAGGGTTAGGGTAAGGGTTAGGGTTAGGGTTAGGGTAAGAGTTAGGGTTAGGGTTAGTGTTAGGGTGAGGGTTAGGGTTAGGTTTAGGGTAAGGGTTAGGTTTAGGGTTAGGGTTAGCGTAAGTGTTAGGATTAGGGTTAGGGTTAGGGTAAGTGTTACGGTAGGGGTTAGGGTGAGGGTTAGGTTTAGGGTTGGTGTTACGTTTATGGTTAGGGTTAGGGGGAGGGTAAGGTTAAGGGTTACGGTTAGGGTTAGGTTTAGTGTTGGGGTTAAGGTTAGGGTTAGTGTAAGGGTTAGGGTTATTGTTAGGGTTAGGTTTAGGGTTAGTTTAGGATTACGGTTACAGTTAGGGTTAGGGTTAGGGTAAGGGTATGTGTTAAGGTTAGGTTTAGGGTTAGGTTTAGGGTTAGGGTTAGCGTTACGGTAAGGGTAGGGGTTAGGGTTAGGGATAGGTTAAGGTAAGTGTCAGGTTTAGGGTTAGGGTTAGGTTTAGGGTAAGAGTTAGGGTTAGGTTTAGGGTAAGGGTAAGGTTTATGGTTAGGGTTAGGGTTAGGGTTAGTGTTAGGGTTAGGGTTAGGGTTAGGTTTAGGGTAAGGGTTAGGTTTAGGGTTAGGGTTAGCGTAAGTGTAAATGTTAGGATTAGGGTTAGGGTTAGGGTAAGTGTTAGGGTAGGGGTTAGGGTGAGGGTTAGGTTTAGGGTTGGTGTTACGTTTAGGGTTAGGGTTAGGGGGCGGGTAAGGTTAAGGGTTACGGTTAGGGTTAGGTTTAGTGTTGGGGTTAAGGTTAGGGTTAGTGTAAGGGTTAGGGTTATTGTTAGGGTTAGGTTTAGGGTTAGTTTAGGATTACGGTTACAGTTAGGGTTAGGGTTAGGGTAAGGGTATGTGTTAAGGTTAGGTTTAGGGTTAGGTTTAGGGTTAGGGTTAGCGTTACGGTAAGGGTAGGGGTTAGGGTTAGGGATAGGTTAAGGTAAGGGTCAGGGTTAGGGTTAGGGTTAGGTTTAGGGTAAGAGTTAGGGTTAGGTTTAGGGTAAGGGTAAGGTTTAGGGTTAGGGTTAGGGTTAGGGTTAGGTTTAGCGTAAGGGCAAGGGTTAGGGTTAGGGTTAGGGTTAGGGTAAGGTTAAGGGTTAGTTTTAGGGTTAGGGTTAGGGTTAGGGGAATGGTAAGGGTTAGGGTTAGGTTTAGGGTTAGGTTTAGTGTAAGGGTAAGGGTTAAGTTTAGGGTTAGGGTTAAGTTTAGGGTTAGGGTTAGGGTTATGGTAAGGGTAAGGTTAGGGTTAGGGTTAAGGTTAGGGTTGTGGTTAGTGTTAGGGTTATGTTTTAGGTTAGGGTTAGGGTGAGGGTAAGGGTAAAAGTTAGGGTTATGTTTAGGGTTAGGGTTAGGGTAAGGGTTAGGGTTTGGGTTAGGGTTAGGTTTAGGTTTAGGGTTAGGTATAGGGTAAGGGTAAGTGTTAGGGTTAAAGTTTGGTTTATGGTTAGGTTTAGGGTTACGGTTAGGGTTAGGGTAAGGGTAAGGATTAGGTTTAGGATTAGTGTTAGGGTTAGGGTAAGGGTTAGGGTTAGGGTTAGGGTAAGGGTAAGGGTTAGGATTAGGTTTAGGTTTAGGTTTAGTGTTGGGGTTAAGGTTAGGGTTTGGGTAAGGTTTAGGATTAGGGTTAGAGTTAGGTTTAGGGTTAGGTTTAGGGTTACATTTAGGGTTAGGGTTAGGGTTAGGGTAAGGGTATGTGTTAGGGTTAGGGTTAGGGTTAGTTTTAGGGTTAGCGTTAGGATAAGTGTAAGGGTTAGGGTTAGGGTTAAGGTAAGTGTAAGGGTTAGGGTTAGGGTTAGTTTTAGGGTAAGGTTTAGCGTTAGGTTTAGGGTAAGGGTATGGTTTAGGGTTAGGGTTAGGGTTATGGTAAGGGTAAGGGTTAGGGTTATTGTTAGGTGTTAGGGTTAGTGTTAGGGTTAGGGTTAGGTTTAGGGTTAGGCTTAGGGTAATGGTAAGGGTTAGGGTTAGGGTTAGTGTTAGGTTTAGGGTTAGGGTTAGGGTAAGGGTAAAGTTAGGTTTAGGGTTAGGGTTAGGGTTAAAGTTAGGGTTAGGGTTAGGGTTAGGGTTAGAATTATGGTTAGGTTTAGGGTTAGGGGTAAGGTAAGGGTAAGGGTTAGGGTTAGGTTTAGGGTTAGCGAAAGGGTAAGGGTTAGGGTTAGGGTTAGGTTTGGGGTAAGGATTAGGTTTACGGTTAGGTTTAGGGTTAGTGTTAGGGTTAGGTTAAGGGTTAGGGTTAGGGTTAGGGTTAGGGTTAGGGTTAGGATAGGTGTTAGGGTTAGGGTTAGGGTTAGGGTAAGGGTAAGGGTTAGGTTAGGGTTAGGGTTACGGTTAGGGTACGGGTTAGGGTTAGGGTTAGGGTTAAGTTTAGGTTTAGGGTTATGGTTAGGGTTAGGGAAAGGGTAAGGGTTAGGGTTAAGGTTAGGTTTAGAGCTAGGTTTAGGGTTAAGTTGATTGTTAGATTTGGGTAAGGGTAAGGGTTAGGGTTAGGGTTAGGGTAAGGGTTAGGTTAAGGGTAAGGGTTAGGGTTAGGGTTAGGGTTAGGGTTAGGGTTAGGGTAAGAGTTAGGGTTAGGTTTAGGGTAAGGGTAAGATTTAGGGTTAGGGTTAGGGTTAGGGTTAGCGTAAGGGCAAGGGTTAGGGTTAGGGTTAGGGTTAGGGTTAGGGGAAGGGTAAGGTTTAGGGTTAAGGTTAGGGTTATGTTAGGGTAAGGGTAAGGGTTAGGGTTAGGTTTAGGGTTAGGTTTAGTGTAAGGGTAAGGGTTAAGTTTAGGGTTAGGGTTAAGTTTAGGGTTAGGGTTAGGGTTATGGTAAGGGTAAGGTTAGGGTTAGGTTAAGGTTAGGGTTGTGGTTAGGGTTAGGGTTATGTTTAAGGTTAGGGTTAGGGTGAGGGTAAGGGTAAAAGTTAGGGTTATGTTTAGGTTTAGGGTTAGGGTAAGGGTTAGGGTTTGGGTTAGGGTTAGGTTTAGGTTTAGGGTTAGGTATAGGGTAAGGGTAAGTGTTAGGGTTAAAGTTTGGTTCATGGTTAGGTTTAGGGTTAAGGTTAGGGTTAGGGTAAGGTTAAGGATAAGGGTTAGGGTGAAGGTTAGGGTTTGGGTTAGGTTTAAGGTTAAGGTTAGGGTAAGGATGAGGGTAAGGGTAAGGGTTATGTTTAGGTTTTTTGTCAAGGTTATGGTAATGGTAAGGGTTAGAGTTAGGGTTAGGTTTAGGTTTAGGGTTTGGCTTAGGGTGAGGGTTAGGGTAAGGATAAGGGTTAGGGTTAAGTTTAGCGTTAGGGTTAGGTTTAGGGTTAGGGTTAGTGTTAGGGTTAGGGTTAGGTTTAGGGTTGGGTTTTAAGGTTAGGGTTAGGGTTAGGTTTAGTGTTAGGGTTAGCGTTAGGGTAAGGGTAAGGGTTAGGGTTAGGGTTAGATTTAGGTTTGGTTAGGGTTAGAGTAAGGGTAAAGGTTAGGGTTAGGGTACGGGTAAGGTTTATGTTTAGGGTTAGGGTTAGGTTTAGGTTAAGAGTATGAGTTAGGGTTAGGGTTAGGTTTTGGGTTAGGGTAAAGGTAAGGGTTAGGGTTAGGATTAGGTTTAGGGTAAGGGTTAGGGTTAGGGTTAGGGTAGGGGTTAGGGTAAGGGTAAGGGTTAGGGTTAGGGTAAGGGTTAGGGTTAGTGTTAGTGTTAGGTTTAGGCTAAGGGTAAGGGTTAGGGTTAGGGTTAGGGTAAGGGTTAGAGTAAAGGTAAGGGTTAATGTTAGGGTTAGGGTTAGGTTTAGGGTTAGGGTTAGGGTTAGGGTAATTGTAAGGGTTAGGGTTAAAGTTAGGGTTAGTTTTAGAGTTAGGGTAAGAGTAAGGGTTAGTGTTAGGTTTAGGGTTAGGGTTAGGGTAAGGGTAAGGGTTAAGTTTATGGTTAGGTTTAGGTTTATGGTTAGGGTTAGGGTAAGGGTCAGGGTAAGGATAAGGGTTAGAGTTAAGGTTAGGCTTAGGGTTAGGTTTAGGGTAAGGGTGTGTGTTAGGGTTAGGGTTAGGGTTAGGGTTAGCGTTAGCATAAGGGTAAGTATTAGGGTTAGGGTTAGGGTTAAAGTAAGAGTAAGGGCAAGGGTTAGGTTTAGGTTTAGGTTTACGGTAAGGGTTTGGGTTATGTTTAGGGTAAGGGTAATGTTTAGGGTTAGGGTTAGGGTTAGGGTTAGTGTTAGGGTAAGGGTAAGGGTAAGAGTTAGGATTAGGTTTAGGGTTAGGTTTTGGGTTAGGTTAAGGATAAGGTTTAGGGTATACTTTATGGTTAGGGTTAGGTTTAGTGTAAGGGTTAGGGTAAGGGTAAGGGTAACGATTAGGGTTAGGATTAGTGTTAGGGTTAGGGTAAGGGTTAGGGTTATGTTTAGGGTTAGGGTTAGGTTTAGGTTTAGGTTAGTGTAAGGGTAAGGGTTAGGGTTAGGGTTAGGGTAAGGGTTAGGGTAAGGGTTAGGGTTAGGGTTAGGGTAAGAGTTAGGGTTAGGGTTAGTGTTAGGGTGAGGGTTAGGGTTAGGTTTAGGGTAAGGGTTAGGTTTAGGGTTAGGGTTAGCGTAAGTGTTAGGATTAGGGTTAGGGTTAGGGTAGGGGTTAGGGTGAGGGTTAGGTTTAGGGTTGGTGTTACGTTTAGGGTTAGGGTTAGGGGGCGGGTAAGGTTAAGGGTTACGGTTAGGGTTAGGTTTAGTGTTGGGGTTAAGGTTAGGGTTAGTGTAAGGGTTTGGGTTATTGTTAGGGTTAGGTTTAGGGTTAGTTTAGGATTACGGTTACAGTTAGGGTTAGGGTTAGGGTAAGGGTATGTGTTAAGGTTAGGTTTAGGGTTAGGTTTAGGGTTAGGGTTAGCGTTACGGTAAGGGTAGGGGTTAGGGTTAGGGATACGTTAAGGTAAGGGTCAGGGTTAGGGTTAGGGTTAGGTTTAGGGTAAGGGTAAGGTTTAGGGTTAGGGTTAGGGTTAGGGTTAGGGTTAGGTTTAGCGTAAGGGCAAGGGTTAGGGTTAGGGTTAGGGTTAGGTTTAGGGTTAGGGTAAGGTTAAGGGTTAGTTTTAGGGTTAGGGTTAGGGTTAGGGGAATGGTAAGGGTTAGGGTTAGGTTTAGGTTTAGGGTTATGGTTAGGGTTAGGGAAAGGGTAAGGGTTAGGGTTAAGGTTAGGTTTAGAGCTAGGTTTAGGGTTAAGTTGATTGTTAGTTTTGGGTATGGGTAAGGGTTAGGGTTAGGTTTAGGGTAAGGGTTAGGTTAAGGGTAAGGGTTAGGGTAAGGGTTAGGGTCAGGTTTATGGTTAGGGTTAGGGTTAGGGTAAGAGTAAGGTTTAGGGTTAAGGTTAGGGTTAGGGTTAGGTTTAGGGTTAGGATTAGGGTTAGGTTAAGGGTAAGGGTTAGAGTTAGGATTAGGGTTAGGGTTATGGTAAGGGTTAGGATTAGGTTTAGGGTTAGGGTTAGGGTTAGGGTAAGGGTTAGGATTAGGGTTAGGGTAAGGTTAAGGGTTAGGGTTACGGTTAGGGTTAGTGTAAGGGTATGGGTTAGGGTTAGGGTTAGGGTAAGTGTTAGGTGATAGGGTTAGGCTTAGGGTAAGGGTTGGGTTAGTGGTAGGGTTAGAGTTATGTTAGGGGTTAGTGTTAGGGTAAGGGTTAGGTTAAGGGTAAGTGTTAGTGTTACGGTTAGGGTTAGCGTAACGTTTAGTGTTTGGTTTAGGGTAAGTGTAAGGGTTAGGGTTAGGGTTATTTTTAGGTTTAGTGTTGGGTAAACGTTAGGGCCAGGGTAAGGGTATGTGTTACGGTTAGGTTTAGGGTTAGGTTTAGGGTTTGGGTTACGGTAAGGTTTAGGGTTAGGGTAAGGGTTAGCGTTAGGGTTAGGGTTAGGTTTAGTGTTGGGGTTAACGTTAGGGCTAGGGTTAGGGTATGTGTTACGGTTAGGTTTAGGGTTAGGTTTAGGGTTTGGGTTAGGGTATGGTTTAGGGTTAGGGTTAGGGTTAGGTTTAAGGTTAAGGTTAGGGTAAGGGTTAGGGTTAGGTTTAGGGTTATGGTTAGGGTTAAGGTTAGGGTTAGGGTTATGGTTAGGGTTACGTTTAGGGTTAGGGATAGGTTAAGGGTAAGGTTTAGTGTTACAGTTAGGGTTAGGGTTAGGGAAAGTGTAAGGGTTACGGGTAGGGTTAGGGTTAGGGTAAGGATTAGGGTTAGTGTTAGTGTTAGGATAAGGGTTAGAGTTAGGGTTAGGGTTAGCATTAAGGTTTGTGTTTGTGTTAGGGTAAGGGTAAGGGTTAGGGTTAGGTTTAGGGTTAGGTTTAGGGTTAAGGTTAGGGTTAGGATTACGGTAAGTGTAAGGGTTAGGTTAGTGTTACGGTTAGGGTTAGGGTAAGGGTCAGGGTTACGTTTAGGCTTATGTTTAGAGTTAGGGTTAAGGTTTGGGTTAGGGTAAGGGTAAGGGTTTGTGTTAAGGTTAGGGTTAGGGTTAGGGTTAGGGTTACGATAAGGGTAAGTGTTAGGGTTAGGTTTAGGTTTAGGGTTAGGGTAAGGGTAAGGGTTAGGTTTAGGGTTATGCTTAGGTTTAGGGTTAGGGTTAGGGTTAGGGTTAGGGTTAAGGAAAGGATAAGGGTTAGGGTTAACGTTAGGTTTAGGTTTAGGGTTAGGTTTAGGGTTAGGGTTAAGGTTAGGGTAAGGGTAAGGGTTAGGGTTAGGGTTAGGGTTAGTGTTAGGGTTAGGGTAAGGGTTAGGGTTAGGGTTAGGGTTAGGGTAAGGTTTAGGGTTAGGTTTAGGGATAGGGTTAGGGTATGGGTTGGGGTTAGGTGTTAGGGTTAGTGTTAGGGTAAGTTTAAGGGTGAGGGTTAGGGTTAGGGTTAGGGATAGTGTTAGGA
The DNA here is from genome assembly GCA_024803745.1 of Megascapheus bottae. Taxonomy (NCBI): domain Eukaryota; kingdom Metazoa; phylum Chordata; class Mammalia; order Rodentia; family Geomyidae; genus Megascapheus; species Megascapheus bottae. The sequence continues at coordinate 1,009,737 of JANJXV010000156.1, forward strand.
TAAGGGTTAGTGTTAGGGTTAGGGTTAGGGTAAGGGTTAGGTGTAGGGTCAGGGTTAGGGATAGTGTTAGGATAAGGGTTAGTGTTAGGGTTATTGTTAGGGTAAGGGTTAGGGGTAGGGTCAGGGTTAGGGTTAGGGTTAGGGTAAGGTTAGGGTTAGGGTTATTGTTAGGTTTAGGGTTAGGGTTAGGTTTAGGGAAAGGGTTATGGTTAGGGTTAAGGTTAGGGTTAGTTTAGGTTTAGGGTTAGGGTTAGGGTTAGGGTA
>JANJXV010000156.1:1015000-1055000 GCA_024803745.1 Megascapheus bottae
GGTTTAGGTTTAGGTTTAGGGTTAGGGTTAGAGTAACGGTAAGTGTTAGGGTTAGGGTTAGGTTTAGGGTTAGAGTTAGGGTAAGGGAAAGCGTTAGGGATAGGGTTAGGGTTAAAGTTAGAGTTAGGGATAGGGTTAGTGTTATGGTAAGGGTAAGGTTTAGGGTTAGGGTTAGGGTTAGGGAAAGGGTAAAGGTTAGCTTTAGGGTAAGGATTGGGGTTAGGGTTTGGGTTAGGGTAAGGGTTAGGGTTATGGTTAGGGTTAGGGTTACGGTTAGGGTTAGGGTTTAATGTTAGGGTAAGGTTTAGTGTTAGGGTTAATGTAAGGATAACAGTTAGGTTTACGGTTAGGGTTAGGGTTAGGCTTAGGGTAAGTGTTATGGTTAGGGTTAGGGTTAGGGAAAGTGTAAGTGTTAGGTTTAGGGTTAGGGTTAGGGTAAGTGTTAGGGTAAGGGTTAAGGTTAGGATTAGGGTTAGGGTTAGGTTTAGTGTTGAGGTTAACGTTAGGGCTGGGCAAGGGTTAGGGTTAGGGTAAGGGTTAGGATTACGGTTATGGTTAGGTTTAGGGATGGGGTTAGGGTTAGGTTTAGGGTTGGGTTTAGTGTTAGGTTTAGGGTTAGGGTTAGGGTAAGGGTAAGGGTTAGGTTTAGGGTTAAGCTTAGGTTTAGGGTTAGGGTTAGGGTTAGGGTCAGGGAAAGGATAAGTGTTAGGGTTAAGGTTAAGTTTAGGGTTAGGGGTAGTGTTAAGGTTAGGGTTAGGGTAAAGGTAAGAGTTATGGTACGGATTAGGGTTAAGGTTAGGGTAAGGGTTAGGGTTAGGGTTAGGGTTAGTGTTAGGGTTAGGTTAAGGGTTAGGGTTAGGGTTAGTTTTACGGTAAGGGTTAGGGTTAGGGTTAGGGATAGTTTTAGGGTGTCGGTTAGGGTTAAGGGTTAGGGTTAGTGTTAGGGTTAGGTTAAGGGTTAGGGTTAGGGTTAGGGTTAGGGTTAGGGATAGTGTTAGGATAAGGGTTAGGGTTAGGATTAGGGTTAGGGTAAGGGTTAGGGTTAGGGTTAGGGTTAGGGAAAGTTTTAGTGTTAGGGTTATTGTTAGGTTTAGGGTTAGCGTTAGGGTTAAGGTTAGGGTTAGGTTTAGGTTTAGAGGTAGGTTTAGGGGTAGGGTAAGGGCAAGGTTTAGGGTTAGGATTGGGGTTAGAGTTAGGTTAAGGGTTAGGGTTAGGTTTAGGGTTATGGTTAGGTTAGTGTTACGGTTAGGGTAAGGGTAAGGGTTAGGGTTAGGGTTAGGGTTAGAGTTAGTGTTGTGGTTAAGGTTAGTGTTAGGATAAGGGTTAATGTTAGGTTTAGGGTAAGGGTAAGGTTTTGTGTTAGGGTTAGGGTTAGGGTTAGGGTAAGGGTAAGGGTAAGGATTATTGTTAGGTTTAGGGTAAGGTTTAGGGTTAGAGTAATGGTAAGTTTTAGGTTTAGGGTTAGGGTTAGGATAAGGGTAAGGGTTAGGTTTAGGGTTAGGGTTAGCGTTAGTGGTTAGGGTTATGGTTAGGGTTAGGGTTAGGGTAAGGGTTAGAGTTAGGAGTTAGGGTTAGGTTTAAGGTAAGGCTTAGGGTCAGTGTTATGGTTAGGGTTAGTTTAAGGGTTAGGGTTAGGTTTGGGGTTAGGGTAAGGGTTAGGGTTAGGGTTAGGTTTAGGGTTAGGTTTAGGTTTAGTGTTAGGGTTAGGTTAAGGTTAAGGGTTAGGGTTAGAGTTAGTGTTAAGGTTAAGTTTGAGGTTAGGGTTAGTGTAAGGTTTAGTGTTAGGGTTAGGGTAAGGGTTAAGGTTATGGTTAGTCTTAGGGTTAGAGTTAGGGTTAGGGTTAGGGTAAGGGTAAGTGTTAGGGTTAGTGATAGGGTTAGGGTTAGGGTAAGGGTTAGGGTTGGGGTTAGGATAAGAGTTGGGTTTAGGGTTAGGGATAGGGTAAAGATAAGTGTTAGGGTTAGGGTTATGTTCAGGGTTGGGGTTAAGGTTAGGGTTAGGGTTAGGGTAAGTGTAATGGTTAGGGTTAGGTTTAGGATTAGGGTTAAGGTTACGGTTAGGGTTTGGCTTATGGTTAGGGTAAGGGTTAGGATAAGGTTTAGGGTTAGGTTTAGGGTTGGGGTTAAGATTAGTGTTAGGGTTAGGGTAAAGGTAATCGTTAGGGTTAGAGTTAGGGTGAGGGTAACTGTTACGGTTAGGGTAGGGCTCGGGTTAAGGTTAGGGTTAGGGTTAGGTTTAGGTTTAGGTTTAGGTTTAGAGTAAGGGTAAGGGTTAGGGTTAGGTTTAGGTTTAGGGTTAGGGTTATTGTAAGGGAAAAGTTTAGGGATAGGGTTAGGGTTAAAGTTAGGGTTAGGTTTAGGGTAAGGGTTAGGGTTATGGTATGGGTAAGATTTAGGGTTAGGGTTATGGTTAGTGAAAGGGTAAGGGTTAGGTTTAGGATAAGGATTCGGGTTAGGGTTTGGGTTAGGGTAAGCGTTAGGGTTACGGTTAGGGTTAGGGTTACAGTTAGGGTTAGTGTTAGGTTTAGTGTTAGGGTTAGGGTAAGGATAAGAGTTAGGTTTACGGTTAGGGTTAGGGATAGGCTTAGTGTAAGGGTTATGGTTCGGGTTAGGGTTAGAGAAAGTGTAAGTGTTAGGGTTAGGGTTAGGGTTAGGGTCAGTTTTAGGGTTGGGTTTTAAGGTTAGGTTTAGGGTTAGGGTAAGGGTAAGGTTTAGGATTAGGGTTAGGGTTAGGGTAAGGGTTGGGGTTAGGGTTAGGATTAGGGTTATTTTTAGGGTTACGGTTAGGGTTAGGGTTAGGTTTATGGTAAGGGTATGTGTTAGGGTTAGGGTTAGGGTTAGGGTTAGGGTTAGCGTTAGGGTAAGGGTAAGGGTTAGGGTTAGGGTTAGGGTTAGGTTTAAGGTTAGGGTAAGGGTTAGGGTTAGGATTAGGGTTAGGTTTAGGGTAAGGGTTAGGGTTAGATATAGGGTAAGTGTAATGTTTAGGGTTAGGTTTAGGGTTTGGTTTAGGGTAAGGGTAAGGGTTAGGGTTAGAGTTAGGGTTAGGGTTAGGTTTAGGTTTAGGGTATGTGTAAGGGTTAGGGTTAGGGTTAGAGTTAGGGTAAGGGTTAGGGTTAGGGTTAGGGTTAGGGTAGGTGTTAGGGTAAGGATAAGTGTTAGGGTTAGGGTTAAGTTTAGGATAAGGGTAAGGGTTAGGGTTAGGGTTAGGGTTTGGGGTTAGGGTTAGGGTTAGGGTTAGGGTAAGGGTTAAGGTTAGGGTTAGGGTTAGTGTTTGGTTTAGGGTTAGGGTTAGGGTAAGTTGAAGTGTTAGGGTTAGGTTAAGGGTTAAGGTTAGGGGTAGGGTTAGGTTATAGTTAGGTTGAGGGTAAGGTTTTAGGTTAGGGTTAAGGTTAGGTTTAGGGTTAGGGAAAGGGTAAGGGTTATGTTTAGGGTAAGGATTGGGGTTAGGGTAAGGGTTAGGGTTACGGTTAGGGTTAGGGTTACGGTTAGGGTTTGGGGTTAGGGTTAGTGTTAGGTTTATTGTTAGGGTTAGGGTAAGGATAAGAGTTAGGTTTACAGTTAGGGTTAGGGTTAGGCTTAGGGTAAGGGTTATGGTTAGGGTTAGGGTTAGGGAAAGTGTAAGTGTTAGGGTTAGGGTTAGGGTCAGGGTAACTTTTAGGGTAAGGGTTAGCGTTAGGTTTAGGATTAGGTTAAGGGTATGGTTTAGGGCTACGGTTAGGGTTAGGGTTAGCCTTAGGGTAAGGGTAAGGGTTAGGGTTAGGGTTAGGGTTAGGTTTAGGGTTAAGGTAGGGTTAGGATAGGGTTAGGGTTAGGGTTAGGGTAAGGGGTAGGGTTGGGGTTAGGGTTAGGGTTAGGGTTAGGGTTACGGTTAGGGTTAAGGGTTAGTGTTATGGTTAAGTTTAGCGTTAGGGTAAGTGTTAGGGTTAGGGTTAGGTTTAGGGTTAGAGTTAGGGTAAGGGTAAGGGTTACGGTTAAGGTTAGGTTTAGGGTTAGTGTTAGGGTTAGGGTAAGTGTAAGGGTTAGGGTTAGGTTATGGTTATGGTAAGGGTAAGGGTTAGGTTTAGGATAGGGTTAGTGTTAGGGTTAGGGTTAGGGTAAGGATAAGGGTTAGGGTTAAGGTTAGGGTTAGGGTTAGGGTTAGCGTTAAGGTTAGGGTTAGGGTGAGCGTAAGGGTAAGGGTAAGGGTTAGGTTTATTGTTAGGGTTATGTTAAGGGTAAGGCTTAGAGTTAGGGTTAGAGTTAGGTTTAGGGTTAGGGTTAGGTTTAGGTTTAGGGTTAGGTTTAGGGTAAGGGTAAGGGCTAGGGTTAGGATTAGGGTTAGGGTTAGGGTAATGGTTAGGATTAAGTTTAGGGTTAAGTTTAGGGTTAGGGTTAGGGTAAGATTAAGGGTAAGAGTTAGGGTTAATGGGTAGGGTCAGTTTTAGAGTTGGGTTTTAAGGTTTGGTTTAGATTTAGGGTAAGGGTAAGGGTTAGGATTAGGGTTAGGGTTAGCGTAAGGGTTAGGGTTAGGGTTAGGATTAGGGTAAGGGTATGTGTTAGGTTTAGGCTTAGGGTTAGGGTTAGGGATAGGGTTAGTGTTACGGTTAGCGTTAGGGTAAGGCTAAGGTTTAGGGCTAGGGTTAGGGTTAAGGTTAGGGTAAGGGTTAGGGTTAGGATTAGGGTTAGGTTAAGGGTAAGGGTTAGGTTTAGATTTAGGGTAAGTGTACTGTTTAGGGTTAGGGTTAGGGTTTGGGTTAGGGTAAGGGTAAGGGTTAGGGTTAGAGTTAGGGTTAGGGTTAGGTTTAGGGTTAGGATAAGTGTAAGGGTTAGGGTTAGGGTTAGAGTTAGGGTAAGGGTTAGGGTTAGGGTTGGGTTAGGGTAGGTGTTAGGGTAATGATAAGTGTTAGGTTTAGGGTTAGGGTTAGGATAAGGGTAAGGGTTAGGGTTAGGGTTAGGGGTTAGGGTTAGAATTAGGGTTAGGGTTAGGGTAAGTGTTAGGGTTAGGGTTAGGTTTAGGGTTAGGTTTAGGGTTAGGGTTAGGGTAAGGGGAATGGTTAGGTTTAGGTTAAGGGTTAAGGTTATGGTTATGGTTAAGGTTAGGGTTAGGGTTAGGGTAAGGGTAAGGGTCAGGGTTAGGGTTAGGTTTAGGATAAGGCTTAAGGTTAGGGTTATGGTTAAGTTTAGGTTTAGGGTTATGGTTAGGGTAAGTGTAAGATTTAGGGTTAGGTTTAGGGTAATGGTAAGAGTAAGTGTTAGGGTTAGGGTTAGGGTTAGGTTTAGGGTTAGGGTTAGGGTAAGGATAATGGTTAGGGTTAGGGTTAGGGTTAGGATAAGGGTAAGGGTTAGGGTTAAGGTTAGGGTTAGGGTTAGGGTTAGGGTTAAGTTTAGGTTTAGGGTTAGGGTAAGGGTAAGGTTTAGGGTTAGGTTTATTGTTAGGGTTATGGTAAGGGTAAGGGTCAGAGTTAGGTTTAGGTTTAGGTTTAGGTTTAGGGTTAGGGTTAGGGTTAGGGTAAGGGTAAGGGTTACGGTTAAGGTTAGGTTTAGGGTTAGGTTTATGGTTAGGGTAAGTGTAAGGGTTAGGGTTAGTTTTGGGGTTATGGTAAGGGTAAGGGTACGTTTAGGGTTAGGTTTAGGTTTAGGGTTCGGGTTAGGGTAAGGATAATGGTTAGGGTTAGGGTTAGGGTTAGGGTTAGGGTTAAGGGTAGGGTTAGGGTGAGCGTAGGGGTAAGGGTTAGGGTTAGGTTTATTGTTAGGGTTATGGTAAGGGTAAGGGTTAGATTTAGGGTTAGGGTTAGGTTTAGGGTTATGTTTCCGGTTAGGTTTAGGGTAAGGGCAAGGGTTAGGGTTAAGTTTAGGGTTAGGGTTAGGTTTAGGGTTAGGGTTAGGGTGAGGGTAAGGGCTAGGGTTAGGATTATGGTTAGGGTTAGGGTTAGGATAAGGGTAAGTGTTAGGATTAGGGTTAGGGTTAGAGTAAGGGTTAGGGTTAGGGTTAGGACTAGGGTTATTTTTAGGGTTAGGGTTAGGGTTAGGGTAAGGGTATGTGTTAGGTTTAGGGGTAGGGTTAGGGTTAGGCTTAGTGTTAGGGTTAGCGTTAGGGTAAGGGTAAGGGTTAGGGTTAGGGTTAAGGATAGGCTAAGGGTTAGGTTTAGGGTTAGGGTTAGGTTTAGGGTAAGGGTTAGGGTAAGTTTTGAGTAAGTGTAAGTTTTAAGGTTAGGGTTAGGTTTTGGGTTAGGGTAAGGGTAATGGTAAGGGTTAGGGTTAGATTTAGGGTTAAGGTTAGGTTTACAGTTAGGCTAAGGTTAAGGGTTAGGGTTAGCGTTAGAGTTAGGGTAAGGGTTAGAGTTAGGGTTAGGGTAGGTGTTAGGGTAAGGATAAGTGTTAGGGTTATGGTTAATGTTAGGATAAGGGTAAGAGGAAGGGTTCGGTTTAGGGGTTAGGGTTAGGGTTAGGTTTAGGGTTAGGGTAAGGGTTAGGTTTAGGGTTAGGGTTAGGGTTAGGGTTAGGTTCAGGGTTAGGGTTAGGTTAAGTGTAAGGGTTAGGGTTAGGGTTATCGTTAGGGTTAGGGTTACGGTAAGGGTTAAGGTTAGGGTTAGGGTAAGGGTTAGTGTTAGGGTTAGGGTTAGGGTTAGGGTTAGGGTTACGGTTAGGTTAAGGGTTAGGGGTTAGGGTTAGTGTTAGGTTTAGGCTTAGTGTTAGGGTAAGGATAAGAGTTAGGGTTAGGGATAGGGTTAGGGTTCCGGTTAGGTTTAGGGTTAGGTTTAGTGTAAGGGTTAGGGTTAGGGTTAGGGTTAGGATAAGGGTAAGGGTTAGGGTTAGGCTTAGTATTAGGCTAAGTGTTATGGTTAGGGTTAGGCTTAGAGTTAGGGTTAGGGTAAGGGTAAGGGATAGGCTAAGGGTAAGTGTTAGGGTTAGGGTGAGGGTAAGGGTAAAGGTTAGGGTTAGGTTTATTGTTAGGGTTATGGTAAGGGTAAGGGTCAGAATTAGGGTTAGGTTTAGGGCTAGGGTTAGGGTTAGGGTTAGGTTCAGGATTACGGTTAAGGTTAGGTCTAGGGTTAGGATTAGGGTTAGGGTTAGGGTAATGGTTAGGGTTAGGGTTAGCGTTAGGTTTAGGGTTAGGGTTAGGATAAGGGTAAGGGTTAGGGTTAGGGTTAGGGTCAGGTTTAGGTTTGGGTTTTAAGGTTAGGTTTAGGGTTAGGGTAAGGGTAAGGGTTAGGGTTAGGGTTAGGGTTAGTTTCAGGGTTATGGTTAAGGTTAGGGTTAGGGTTAGGGTAAGGGTATGTGTTAGGGTTAGGTTTAGGGTTAGGGTTAGGGTAGGGGTTAGAGTGAGGGTAAGTGTTAGGGTTAGGTTTAGGGTTAGGGAAAGGGTAGGGGTTAGAGTAAGGGTAAGTGTTAGGGTTATGGTTAGGGTTAGGATAAGGGTAAGGGTTAGGGTTAAGGTTAGGTTTAGGGGTTAGGGTTAGGGTAAGGGTAAGGGGTAGTGTTAAGGTTAGGGTTAGGGTTAGTGTTAGGGTTAGGGTTATTTTTAGTGTAAGGTTTAGGGTTGGGGTTAGGGTTAGGTTTAGGGTTAGGGTAAGGATAAGGGATAGTGTTAAGGTTAGGGTTAGGGTTAGGTTAGGTTTAGGTTTAAGGTTAGGTATAGGGTAAGGACAAGGTTAACGGTTAGGGTTAGGTTTAGGGTTAGGGTTAGGGTAAGGGTTAGGGTTAGGGTTAAGGTTAGGGTAAGGGTTAGTTGTTAATGTAAGGGTTAGGGTTAGGGTTATGTATACGGTTAAGGTTAGGGTAAGGGTTAGGGTTAGGGTTAGGATGAGGTTTAGGGTTGGGGTTAGGTAAGGGTAAGTGTTAGGGTTAGGGTTAGGGTTAGGGTTTGGGTTAAGTTTAGGGTTATGGTTAAGGTTAGTGTTAGGGTTAGGTTTAGGGTTAGGTTTAGGGTGAGGGTAAGGGTTAGAGTTAGGGGTTTTTTTAGGGTTAGGGAAAGGGTAAGGGTTAGGGTTAGGGTTAGGGTTAGCATTAAGTTTACGGTTAGGATAGGGGTAAGGGTTAGGTTTAGGATTAGGGTGACGGTTAGGGTTAGGTTTAGGGTTAGGGTTAGGGTAAGGATAAGAGTTAGTTTTAGGGATAGGGTTAGGGTTCAGGTAAGGGTTAGGGTTAGGTTTAGGGTTAGGGATACCGTAAGTGTAAGGGTTAGGGTTAGGGTTAGGTTTAGGGTAAGGGTTAGTGTTACCTTTAGTGTTAGGTTTAGGGTTAGGGTTAGGGTAAGGGCAAGGGTTAGAGGTAGGTTTAGTGTTAGGGTTAGGGTGAGGGTAAGAGTTAGGGTTAGGGTTAGGGGTAGGGGTAGGGATAGGGTAAGGTTTAAGTTTAGGGTTAGGGTAAGCGTTAGGGTTACCGTTAGGGTTAGGGTTAGAGTTAGGTTTGGGTTTGATTAAGGCTTAGGGTTAGGGTTAGCTTAAGGTTAGGGTTAGGGTTAAGGTAAGGGTTAGGGCTAGGGTAAGGGTAAGGGTTAGGGTTAATGTTAGGGTTAGGGGTTAGGGTTAGGGTTTGGTTTAGGGTAAGGGTAAGGGGTAGTGTTAAGGTTAGGGTTAGGGTTAGTATTAGGGTTAGGGTTATTTTTAGGGTAAGGTTTAGGGTTGGGGTTAGGGTTAGGTTTAGGGTTAGGGTAAGGATAAGGGATAGTGTTAAGGTTAGGGTTAGTGTTAGGTTAGGTTTAGGTTTAAGGTTAGGTATAGGGTAAGTACAAGGTTAACGGTTAGGGTTAGGTTTAGGGTTAGGGTTAGGGTAAGGGTTAGGGTTAGGGTTAAGGTTAGGGTATGGGTTAGGTGTTAGGTTAAGGGTTAGTGTTAGGGTTATGTATACGGTTAAGGTTAGGGTAAGGGTTAGGGTTAGGGTTAGGATGAGGTTTAGGGTTAGGGTTAGGTAAGGGTAAGTGTTAGGGTTAGGGTTAGGGTTAGGGTTTGGGTTAAGTTTAGGGTTATGGTTAAGGTTAGTGTTAGGGTTAGGTTTAGGGTTAGGTTTTGGGTGAGGGTAAGGGGTAGAGTTAGGGTTTTTTTTAGGGTTAGGGAAAGGGTAAGGGTTAGGGTTAAGGTTAGGGTTAGAGTAAGGTTTAGGGTTAGGGTTCGGGCTAAGGTAAGTGTTAGTGTTAGGGTTAGGGTTAGCATTAAGTTTACGGTTAGGATAGGGGTAAGGGTTAGGTTTAGGATTATGGTGACGGTTAGGGTTAGGTTTAGGATTAGGGTTAGGGTAAGGATAAGAGTTAGTGTTAGGGATAGGGTTAGGGTTCGGGTAAGGGTTAGGGTTAGGTTTAGGGTTAGGGATACCGTAAGTGTAAGGGTTAGGGTTAGGGTTAGGGTTAGGGTAAGGGTTAGGGTTACCTTTAGTGTTAGGTTTAGGGTTAGGGTTAGGGTAAGGGCAAGGGTTAGGGTTAGGTTTAGGGTTAAGGTTAGGGTTAGGGTTAGAGGTAGGTTTAGTGTTAGGGTTAGGGTGAGGGTAAGAGTTAGGGTTAGGGTTAGGGGTAGGGGTAGGGATAGGGTAAGGTTTAAGTTTAGGGTTAGGGTAAGCGTTAGGGTTACCGTTAGGGTTAGGGTTAGAGTTAGGTTTGGGTTTGATTAAGGCTTAGGGTTAGGGTTAGCTTAAGGTTAGGGTTAGGGTTAAGGTAAGGGTTAGGGCTAGGGTAAGGGTAAGGGTTAGGGTTAATGTTAGGGTTAGGGTAATTATAAGGGTTAGAGTTAAGGTTAGGGTTAGGATTAGGGTTAGGTTTAGGTTTAAGGTTAGGGTTAAGGTGAGGGCAAGGGTAAGGGTTAGGGTTAGGTTTAGGTTTAGGGTTAGGTTTAGGGTAAGGGTAAGGGTTAGGGTTAGGGTTAGCGTAAGGGTTAGGGTTAGGGTTAGGGTCGGGGTTAGAGTAAGGGTATGGGTTAGGCTTAGGGTTAGGGTTAGTGTAAAGGTAAGGGTTAGTGTTAAGGTTAGGGTTAGGGTTAGGGTTAGGTTTAGGTTTAAGGTTAGGTTTAGGGTAAGGACAAGGTTAAGGGTTAGGGTTAGGTTTAGGGTTAAGGTTAGGGTAAGGGTAAGGGTTAGGGTTAAGGTTAGGGTAAGGGTTAGGTGTTAGGGTAAGGGTTAGGGTTAGGGTTAGGTATACGGTTAAGTTTAGGGTAAGGTTTAGGGTTAGGTTTAGGGTTAGGGTTAGGGTAAGGGGAATGGTTAGGTTTAGGTTAAGGGTTAAGGTTAGGGTTATGGTTAAGTTTAGGGTTAGGGTTAGGGTAAGGGTAAGGGTCAGGGTTAGGGTTAGGTTTAGGATAAGGGTTAAGGTTAGGGTTATGGTTAAGTTTAGGTTTAGGGTTATGGTTAGGGTAAGTGTAAGATTTAGGGTTAGGTTTAGGGTAATGGTAAGAGTAAGTGTTAGGGTTAGCGTTAGGGTTAGGTTTAGGGTTAGGGTTAGGGTAAGGATAATGGTTAGGGTTAGGGTTAGGGTTAGGATAACGGTAAGGGTTAGGGTTAAGGTTAGGGTTAGGGTTAGGGTTAGGGTTAAGTTTAGGTTTAGGGTTAGGGTAAGGGTAAGGTTTAGGGTTAGGTTTATTGTTAGGGTTATGGTAAGGGTAAGGGTCAGAGTTAGGTTTAGGTTTAGGGTTAGGGTTAGGGTTAGGGTTAGGGTAAGGGTAAGGGTTACGGTTAAGGTTAGGTTTAGGGTTAGGTTTATGGTTCGGGTAAGTGTAAGGGTTAGGGTTAGTTTTAGGGTTATGGTAAGGGTAAGGGTACGTTTAGGGTTAGGTTTAGGTTTAGGGTTCGGGTTAGGGTAAGGATAATGGTTAGGGTTAGGGTTAGGGTTAGGGTTAGGGATAAGGGTAGGGTTAGGGTGAGCGTAGGGGTAAGGGTTAGGGTTAGGTTTATTGTTAGGGTTATGGTAAGGGTAAGGGTTAGATTTAGGGTTAGGGTTAGGTTTAGGGTTAAGTTTCCGGTTAGGTTTAGGGTAAGGGCAAGGGTTAGGGTTAAGTTTAGGGTTAGGGTTAGGTTTAGGGTTAGGGTTAGGGTGAGGGTAAGGGCTAGGGTTAGGATTATGGTTAGGGTTAGGGTTAGGATAAGGGTAAGTGTTAGGATTAGGGTTAGGGTTAGAGTAAGGGTTAGGGTTAGGGTTAGGACTAGGGTTATTTTTAGGGTTAGGGTTAGGGTTAGGGTAAGGGTATGTGTTAGGTTTAGGGGTAGGGTTAGGGTTAGGCTTAGTGTTAGGGTTAGCGTTAGGGTAAGGGTAAGGGTTAGGGTTAGGGTTAAGGATAGGCTAAGGGTTAGGTTTAGGGTTAGGGTTAGGTTTAGGGTAAGGGTTAGGGTAAGTTTTGAGTAAGTGTAAGTTTTAAGGTTAGGGTTAGGTTTTGGGTTAGGGTAAGGGTAATGGTAAGGGTTAGGGTTAGATTTAGGGTTAAGGTTAGGTTTACAGTTAGGCTAAGGTTAAGGGTTAGGGTTAGCGTTAGAGTTAGGGTAAGGGTTAGAGTTAGGGTTAGGGTAGGTGTTAGGGTAAGGATAAGTGTTAGGGTTATGGTTAATGTTAGGATAAGGGTAAGAGGAAGGGTTAGGTTTAGGGGTTAGGGTTAGGGTTAGGTTTAGGGTTAGGGTAAGGGTTAGGTTTAGGGTTAGGGTTAGGGTTAGGGTTAGGTTCAGGGTTAGGGTTAGGTTAAGTGTAAGGGTTAGGGTTAGGGTTATCGTTAGGGTTAGGGTTACGGTAAGGGTTAAGGTTAGGGTTAGGGTAAGGGTTAGTGTTAGGGTTAGGGTTAGGGTTAGGGTTAGGGTTACGGTTAGGTTAAGGGTTAGGGGTTAGGGTTAGTGTTAGGTTTAGGCTTAGTGTTAGGGTAAGGATAAGAGTTAGGGTTAGGGATAGGGTTAGGGTTCCGGTTAGGTTTAGGGTTAGGTTTAGTGTAAGGGTTAGGGTTAGGGTTAGGGTTAGGATAAGGGTAAGGGTTAGGGTTAGGCTTAGTATTAGGCTAAGTGTTATGGTTAGGGTTAGGCTTAGAGTTAGGGTTAGGGTAAGGGTAAGGGATAGGCTAAGGGTAAGTGTTAGGGTTAGGGTGAGGGTAAGGGTAAAGGTTAGGGTTAGGTTTATTGTTAGGGTTATGGTAAGGGTAAGGGTCAGAATTAGGGTTAGGTTTAGGGCTAGGGTTAGGGTTAGGGTTAGGTTCAGGATTACGGTTAAGGTTAGGTCTAGGGTTAGGATTAGGGTTAGGGTTAGGGTAATGGTTAGGGTTAGGGTTAGCGTTAGGTTTAGGGTTAGGGTTAGGATAAGGGTAAGGGTTAGGGTTAGGGTTAGGGTCAGGTTTAGGTTTGGGTTTTAAGGTTAGGTTTAGGGTTAGGGTAAGGGTAAGGGTTAGGGTTAGGGTTAGGGTTAGTTTCAGGGTTATGGTTAAGGTTAGGGTTAGGGTTAGGGTAAGGGTATGTGTTAGGGTTAGGTTTAGGGTTAGGGTTAGGGTAGGGGTTAGAGTGAGGGTAAGTGTTAGGGTTAGGTTTAGGGTTAGGGAAAGGGTAGGGGTTAGAGTAAGGGTAAGTGTTAGGGTTATGGTTAGGGTTAGGATAAGGGTAAGGGTTAGGGTTAAGGTTAGGTTTAGGGGTTAGGGTTAGGGTAAGGGTAAGGGGTAGTGTTAAGGTTAGGGTTAGGGTTAGTGTTAGGGTTAGGGTTATTTTTAGTGTAAGGTTTAGGGTTGGGGTTAGGGTTAGGTTTAGGGTTAGGGTAAGGATAAGGGATAGTGTTAAGGTTAGGGTTAGGGTTAGGTTAGGTTTAGGTTTAATGTTAGGTATAGGGTAAGGACAAGGTTAACGGTTAGGGTTAGGTTTAGGGTTAGGGTTAGGGTAAGGGTTAGGGTTAGGGTTAAGGTTAGGGTAAGGGTTAGTTGTTAATGTAAGGGTTAGGGTTAGGGTTATGTATACGGTTAAGGTTAGGGTAAGGGTTAGGGTTAGGGTTAGGATGAGGTTTAGGGTTGGGGTTAGGTAAGGGTAAGTGTTAGGGTTAGGGTTAGGGTTAGGGTTTGGGTTAAGTTTAGGGTTATGGTTAAGGTTAGTGTTAGGGTTAGGTTTAGGGTTAGGTTTAGGGTGAGGGTAAGGGTTAGAGTTAGGGTTTTTTTTAGGGTTAGGGAAAGGGTAAGGGTTAGGGTTAGGGTTAGGGTTAGCATTAAGTTTACGGTTAGGATAGGGGTAAGGGTTAGGTTTAGGATTAGGGTGACGGTTAGGGTTAGGTTTAGGGTTAGGGTTAGGGTAAGGATAAGAGTTAGTTTTAGGGATAGGGTTAGGGTTCAGGTAAGGGTTAGGGTTAGGTTTAGGGTTAGGGATACCGTAAGTGTAAGGGTTAGGGTTAGGGTTAGGTTTAGGGTAAGGGTTAGTGTTACCTTTAGTGTTAGGTTTAGGGTTAGGGTTAGGGTAAGGGCAAGGGTTAGAGGTAGGTTTAGTGTTAGGGTTAGGGTGAGGGTAAGAGTTAGGGTTAGGGTTAGGGGTAGGGGTAGGGATAGGGTAAGGTTTAAGTTTAGGGTTAGGGTAAGCGTTAGGGTTACCGTTAGGGTTAGGGTTAGAGTTAGGTTTGGGTTTGATTAAGGCTTAGGGTTAGGGTTAGCTTAAGGTTAGGGTTAGGGTTAAGGTAAGGGTTAGGGCTAGGGTAAGGGTAAGGGTTAGGGTTAATGTTAGGGTTAGGGGTTAGGGTTAGGGTTTGGTTTAGGGTAAGGGTAAGGGGTAGTGTTAAGGTTAGGGTTAGGGTTAGTATTAGGGTTAGGGTTATTTTTAGGGTAAGGTTTAGGGTTGGGGTTAGGGTTAGGTTTAGGGTTAGGGTAAGGATAAGGGATAGTGTTAAGGTTAGGGTTAGGGTTAGGTTAGGTTTAGGTTTAAGGTTAGGTATAGGGTAAGGACAAGGTTAACGGTTAGGGTTAGGTTTAGGGTTAGGGTTAGGGTAAGGGTTAGGGTTAGGGTTAAGGTTAGGGTATGGGTTAGGTGTTAGGTTAAGGGTTAGTGTTAGGGTTATGTATACGGTTAAGGTTAGGGTAAGGGTTAGGGTTAGGGTTAGGATGAGGTTTAGGGTTAGGGTTAGGTAAGGGTAAGTGTTAGGGTTAGGGTTAGGGTTAGGGTTTGGGTTAAGTTTAGGGTTATGGTTAAGGTTAGTGTTAGGGTTAGGTTTAGGGTTAGGTTTTGGGTGAGGGTAAGGGGTAGAGTTAGGGTTTTTTTAGGGTTAGGGAAAGGGTAAGGGTTAGGGTTAAGGTTAGGGTTAGAGTAAGGTTTAGGGTTAGGGTTCGGGCTAAGGTAAGTGTTAGTGTTAGGGTTAGGGTTAGCATTAAGTTTACGGTTAGGATAGGGGTAAGGGTTAGGTTTAGGATTATGGTGACGGTTAGGGTTAGGTTTAGGATTAGGGTTAGGGTAAGGATAAGAGTTAGTGTTAGGGATAGGGTTAGGGTTCGGGTAAGGGTTATGGTTAGGTTTAGGGTTAGGGATACCGTAAGTGTAAGGGTTAGGGTTAGGGTTAGGGTTAGGGTAAGGGTTAGGGTTACCTTTAGTGTTAGGTTTAGGGTTAGGGTTAGGGTAAGGGCAAGGGTTAGGGTTAGGTTTAGGGTTAAGGTTAGGGTTAGGGTTAGAGGTAGGTTTAGTGTTAGGGTTAGGGTGAGGGTAAGAGTTAGGGTTAGGGTTAGGGGTAGGGGTAGGGATAGGGTAAGGTTTAAGTTTAGGGTTAGGGTAAGCGTTAGGGTTACCGTTAGGGTTAGGGTTAGAGTTAGGTTTGGGTTTGATTAAGGCTTAGGGTTAGGGTTAGCTTAAGGTTAGGGTTAGGGTTAAGGTAAGGGTTAGGGCTAGGGTAAGGGTAAGGGTTAGGGTTAATGTTAGGGTTAGGGTAATTATAAGGGTTAGAGTTAAGGTTAGGGTTAGGATTAGGGTTAGGTTTAGGTTTAAGGTTAGGGTTAAGGTGAGGGCAAGGGTAAGGGTTAGGGTTAGGTTTAGGTTTAGGGTTAGGTTTAGGGTAAGGGTAAGGGTTAGGGTTAGGGTTAGCGTAAGGGTTAGGGTTATGGTTAGGGTCGGGGTTAGAGTAAGGGTATGGGTTAGGCTTAGGGTTAGGGTTAGTGTAAAGGTAAGGGTTAGTGTTAAGGTTAGGGTTAGGGTTAGGGTTAGGTTTAGGTTTAAGGTTAGGTTTAGGGTAAGGACAAGGTTAAGGGTTAGGGTTAGGTTTAGGGTTAAGGTTAGGGTAAGGGTAAGGGTTAGGGTTAAGGTTAGGGTAAGGGTTAGGTGTTAGGGTAAGGGTTAGGGTTAGGGTTAGGTATACGGTTAAGTTTAGGGTAAGGTTTAGGGTTAGGTTTAGGGTTAGGGTTAGGGTAAGGGGAATGGTTAGGTTTAGGTTAAGGGTTAAGGTTAGGGTTATGGTTAAGTTTAGGGTTAGGGTTAGGGTAAGGGTAAGGGTCAGGGTTAGGGTTAGGTTTAGGATAAGGGTTAAGGTTAGGGTTATGGTTAAGTTTAGGTTTAGGGTTATGGTTAGGGTAAGTGTAAGATTTAGGGTTAGGTTTAGGGTAATGGTAAGAGTAAGTGTTAGGGTTAGCGTTAGGGTTAGGTTTAGGGTTAGGGTTAGGGTAAGGATAATGGTTAGGGTTAGGGTTAGGGTTAGGATAACGGTAAGGGTTAGGGTTAAGGTTAGGGTTAGGGTTAGGGTTAGGGTTAAGTTTAGGTTTAGGGTTAGGGTAAGGGTAAGGTTTAGGGTTAGGTTTATTGTTAGGGTTATGGTAAGGGTAAGGGTCAGAGTTAGGTTTAGGTTTAGGGTTAGGGTTAGGGTTAGGGTTAGGGTTAGGGTAAGGGTAAGGGTTACGGTTAAGGTTAGGTTTAGGGTTAGGTTTATGGTTCGGGTAAGTGTAAGGGTTAGGGTTAGTTTTAGGGTTATGGTAAGGGTAAGGGTACGTTTAGGGTTAGGTTTAGGTTTAGGGTTCGGGTTAGGGTAAGGATAATGGTTAGGGTTAGGGTTAGGGTTAGGGTTAGGGATAAGGGTAGGGTTAGGGTGAGCGTAGGGGTAAGGGTTAGGGTTAGGTTTATTGTTAGGGTTATGGTAAGGGTAAGGGTTAGATTTAGGGTTAGGGTTAGGTTTAGGGTTAAGTTTCCGGTTAGGTTTAGGGTAAGGGCAAGGGTTAGGGTTAAGTTTAGGGTTAGGGTTAGGTTTAGGGTTAGGGTTAGGGTGAGGGTAAGGGCTAGGGTTAGGATTATGGTTAGGGTTAGGGTTAGGATAAGGGTAAGTGTTAGGATTAGGGTTAGGGTTAGAGTAAGGGTTAGGGTTAGGGTTAGGACTAGGGTTATTTTTAGGGTTAGGGTTAGGGTTAGGGTAAGGGTATGTGTTAGGTTTAGGGGTAGGGTTAGGGTTAGGCTTAGTGTTAGGGTTAGCGTTAGGGTAAGGGTAAGGGTTAGGGTTAGGGTTAAGGATAGGCTAAGGGTTAGGTTTAGGGTTAGGGTTAGGTTTAGGGTAAGGGTTAGGGTAAGTTTTGAGTAAGTGTAAGTTTTAAGGTTAGGGTTAGGTTTTGGGTTAGGGTAAGGGTAATGGTAAGTGTTAGGGTTAGATTTAGGGTTAAGGTTAGGTTTACAGTTAGGCTAAGGTTAAGGGTTAGGGTTAGCGTTAGAGTTAGGGTAAGGGTTAGAGTTAGGGTTAGGGTAGGTGTTAGGGTAAGGATAAGTGTTAGGGTTATGGTTAATGTTAGGATAAGGGTAAGAGGAAGGGTTCGGTTTAGGGGTTAGGGTTAGGGTTAGGTTTAGGGTTAGGGTAAGGGTTAGGTTTAGGGTTAGGGTTAGGGTTAGGGTTAGGTTCAGGGTTAGGGTTAGGTTAAGTGTAAGGGTTAGGGTTAGGGTTATCGTTAGGGTTAGGGTTACGGTAAGGGTTAAGGTTAGGGTTAGGGTAAGGGTTAGTGTTAGGGTTAGGGTTAGGGTTAGGGTTAGGGTTACGGTTAGGTTAAGGGTTAGGGGTTAGGGTTAGTGTTAGGTTTAGGCTTAGTGTTAGGGTAAGGATAAGAGTTAGGGTTAGGGATAGGGTTAGGGTTCCGGTTAGGTTTAGGGTTAGGTTTAGTGTAAGGGTTAGGGTTAGGGTTAGGGTTAGGGGTAGGGGTAGGGATAGGGTAAGGTTTAAGTTTAGGGTTAGGGTAAGCGTTAGGGTTACCGTTAGGGTTAGGGTTAGAGTTAGGTTTGGGTTTGATTAAGGCTTAGGGTTAGGGTTAGCTTAAGGTTAGGGTTAGGGTTAAGGTAAGGGTTAGGGCTAGGGTAAGGGTAAGGGTTAGGGTTAATGTTAGGGTTAGGGTAATTATAAGGGTTAGAGTTAAGGTTAGGGTTAGGATTAGGGTTAGGTTTAGGTTTAAGGTTAGGGTTAAGGTGAGGGCAAGGGTAAGGGTTAGGGTTAGGTTTAGGTTTAGGGTTAGGTTTAGGGTAAGGGTAAGGGTTAGGGTTAGGGTTAGCGTAAGGGTTAGGGTTAGGGTTAGGGTCGGGGTTAGAGTAAGGGTATGGGTTAGGCTTAGGGTTAGGGTTAGTGTAAAGGTAAGGGTTAGTGTTAAGGTTAGGGTTAGGGTTAGGGTTAGGTTTAGGTTTAAGGTTAGGTTTAGGGTAAGGACAAGGTTAAGGGTTAGGGTTAGGTTTAGGGTTAAGGTTAGGGTAAGGGTAAGGGTTAGGGTTAAGGTTAGGGTAAGGGTTAGGTGTTAGGGTAAGGGTTAGGGTTAGGGTTAGGTATACGGTTAAGTTTAGGGTAAGGTTTAGGTTTAGGTTTAGGGTTAGGGTTAGGGTAAGGGGAATGGTTAGGTTTAGGTTAAGGGTTAAGGTTAGGGTTATGGTTAAGTTTAGGGTTAGGGTTAGGGTAAGGGTAAGGGTCAGGGTTAGGGTTAGGTTTAGGATAAGGGTTAAGGTTAGGGTTATGGTTAAGTTTAGGTTTAGGGTTATGGTTAGGGTAAGTGTAAGATTTAGGGTTAGGTTTAGGGTAATGGTAAGAGTAAGTGTTAGGGTTAGCGTTAGGGTTAGGTTTAGGGTTAGGGTTAGGGTAAGGATAATGGTTAGGGTTAGGGTTAGGGTTAGGATAACGGTAAGGGTTAGGGTTAAGGTTAGGGTTAGGGTTAGGGTTAGGGTTAAGTTTAGGTTTAGGGTTAGGGTAAGGGTAAGGTTTAGGGTTAGGTTTATTGTTAGGGTTATGGTAAGGGTAAGGGTCAGAGTTAGGTTTAGGTTTAGGGTTAGGGTTAGGGTTAGGGTTAGGGTTAGGGTAAGGGTAAGGGTTACGGTTAAGGTTAGGTTTAGGGTTAGGTTTATGGTTCGGGTAAGTGTAAGGGTTAGGGTTAGTTTTAGGGTTATGGTAAGGGTAAGGGTACGTTTAGGGTTAGGTTTAGGTTTAGGGTTCGGGTTAGGGTAAGGATAATGGTTAGGGTTAGGGTTAGGGTTAGGGTTAGGGATAAGGGTAGGGTTAGGGTGAGCGTAGGGGTAAGGGTTAGGGTTAGGTTTATTGTTAGGGTTATGGTAAGGGTAAGGGTTAGATTTAGGGTTAGGGTTAGGTTTAGGGTTAAGTTTCCGGTTAGGTTTAGGGTAAGGGCAAGGGTTAGGGTTAAGTTTAGGGTTAGGGTTAGGTTTAGGGTTAGGGTTAGGGTGAGGGTAAGGGCTAGGGTTAGGATTATGGTTAGGGTTAGGGTTAGGATAAGGGTAAGTGTTAGGATTAGGGTTAGGGTTAGAGTAAGGGTTAGGGTTAGGGTTAGGACTAGGGTTATTTTTAGGGTTAGGGTTAGGGTTAGGGTAAGGGTATGTGTTAGGTTTAGGGGTAGGGTTAGGGTTAGGCTTAGTGTTAGGGTTAGCGTTAGGGTAAGGGTAAGGGTTAGGGTTAGGGTTAAGGATAGGCTAAGGGTTAGGTTTAGGGTTAGGGTTAGGTTTAGGGTAAGGGTTAGGGTAAGTTTTGAGTAAGTGTAAGTTTTAAGGTTAGGGTTAGGTTTTGGGTTAGGGTAAGGGTAATGGTAAGGGTTAGGGTTAGATTTAGGGTTAAGGTTAGGTTTACAGTTAGGCTAAGGTTAAGGGTTAGGGTTAGCGTTAGAGTTAGGGTAAGGGTTAGAGTTAGGGTTAGGGTAGGTGTTAGGGTAAGGATAAGTGTTAGGGTTATGGTTAATGTTAGGATAAGGGTAAGAGGAAGGGTTAGGTTTAGGGGTTAGGGTTAGGGTTAGGTTTAGGGTTAGGGTAAGGGTTAGGTTTAGGGTTAGGGTTAGGGTTAGGGTTAGGTTCAGGGTTAGGGTTAGGTTAAGTGTAAGGGTTAGGGTTAGGGTTATCGTTAGGGTTAGGGTTACGGTAAGGGTTAAGGTTAGGGTTAGGGTAAGGGTTAGTGTTAGGGTTAGGGTTAGGGTTAGGGTTAGGGTTAGGGTTACGGTTAGGTTAAGGGTTAGGGGTTAGGGTTAGTGTTAGGTTTAGGCTTAGTGTTAGGGTAAGGATAAGAGTTAGGGTTAGGGATAGGGTTAGGGTTCCGGTTAGGTTTAGGGTTAGGTTTAGTGTAAGGGTTAGGGTTAGGGTTAGGGTTATGGTTAAGGTTAGGGTTAGGGTTAGGATAAGGGTAAGGGTTAGGGTTAGGCTTAGTATTAGGCTAAGTGTTATGGTTAGGGTTAGGCTTAGAGTTAGGGTTAGGGTAAGGGTAAGGGATAGGCTAAGGGTAAGTGTTGGGGTTAGGGTGAGGGTAAGGGTAAAGGTTAGGGTTAGGTTTATTGTTAGGGTTATGGTAAGGGTAAGGGTCAGAATTAGGGTTAGGTTTAGGGCTAGGGTTAGGGTTAGGGTTAGGTTCAGGATTACGGTTAAGGTTAGGTCTAGGGTTAGGATTAGGGTTAGGGTTAGGGTAATGGTTAGGGTTAGGGTTAGCGTTAGGTTTAGGGTTAGGGTTAGGGTAAGGGTAAGGGTTAGGGTTAGGGTTAGGGTCAGGTTTAGGTTTGGGTTTTAAGGTTAGGTTTAGGGTTAGGGTAAGGGTAAGGGTTAGGGTTAGGGTTAGGGTTAGGTTCAGAGTTATGGTTAAGGTTAGGGTTAGGGTTAGGGTAAGGGTATGTGTTAGGGTTAGGTTTAGGGTTAGGGTTAGGGTAGGGGTTAGAGTGAGGGTAAGTGTTAGGGTTAGGTTTAGGGTTAGGGAAAGGGTAGGGGTTAGAGTAAGGGTAAGTGTTAGGGTTATGGTTAGGGTTAGGATAAGGGTAAGGGTTAGGGTTAAGGTTAGGTTTAGGGGTTAGGGTTAGGGTAAGGGTAAGGGGTAGTGTTAAGGTTAGGGTTAGGGTTAGTGTTAGGGTTAGGGTTATTTTTAGTGTAAGGTTTAGGGTTGGGGTTAGGGTTAGGTTTAGGGTTAGGGTAAGGATAAGGGATAGTGTTAAGGTTAGGGTTAGGGTTAGGTTAGGTTTAGGTTTAAGGTTAGGTATAGGGTAAGGACAAGGTTAACGGTTAGGGTTAGGTTTAGGGTTAGGGTTAGGGTAAGGGTTAGGGTTAGGGTTAAGGATAGGGTAAGGGTTAGGTGTTAATGTAAGGGTTAGGGTTAGGGTTATGTATACGGTTAAGGTTAGGGTAAGGGTTAGGGTTAGGGTTAGGATGAGGTTTAGGGTTGGGGTTAGGTAAGGGTAAGTGTTAGGGTTAGGGTTAGGGTTAGGGTTTGGGTTAAGTTTAGGGTTATGGTTAAGGTTAGTGTTAGGGTTAGGTTTAGGGTTAGGTTTAGGGTGAGGGTAAGGGTTAGAGTTAGGGTTTTTTTTAGGGTTAGGGAAAGGGTAATGGTTAGGGTTAAGGTTAGGGTTAGAGTAAGGTTTAGGGTTAGGGTTCGGGCTAAGGTAAGTGTTAGGGTTAGGGTTAGGGTTAGCATTAAGTTTACGGTTAGGATAGGGGTAAGGGTTAGGTTTGGGATTAGGGTGACGGTTAGGGTTAGGTTTAGGGTTAGGGTTAGGGTAAGGATAAGAGTTAGTTTTAGGGATAGGGTTAGGGTTCAGGTAAGGGTTAGGGTTAGGTTTAGGGTTAGGGATACCGTAAGTGTAAGGGTTAGGGTTAGGGTTAGGTTTAGGGTAAGGGTTAGGGTTACCTTTAGTGTTAGGTTTAGGGTTAGGGTTAGGGTAAGGGCAAGGGTTAGGGTTAGGTTTAGGGTTAAGGTTAGGGTTAGGGTTAGAGGTAGGTTTAGTGTTAGGGTTAGGGTGAGGGTAAGAGTTAGGGTTAGGGTTAGGGGTAGGGGTAGGGATAGGGTAAGGTTTAAGTTTAGGGTTAGGGTAAGCGTTAGGGTTACCGTTAGGGTTAGGGTTAGAGTTAGGTTTGGGTTTGATTAAGGCTTAGGGTTAGGGTTAGCTTAAGGTTAGGGTTAGGGTTAAGGTAAGGGTTAGGGCTAGGGTAAGGGTAAGGGTTAGGGTTAATGTTAGGGTTAGGGGTTAGGGTTAGGGTTTGGTTTAGGGTAAGGGTAAGGGGTAGTGTTAAGGTTAGGGTTAGTATTAGGGTTAGGGTTATTTTTAGGGTAAGGTTTAGGGTTGGGGTTAGGGTTAGGTTTAGGGTTAGGGTAAGGATAAGGGATAGTGTTAAGGTTAGGGTTAGGGTTAGGTTAGGTTTAGGTTTAAGGTTAGGTATAGGGTAAGGACAAGGTTAACGGTTAGGGTTAGGTTTAGGGTTAGGGTTAGGGTAAGGGTTAGGGTTAGGGTTAAGGTTAGGGTATGGGTTAGGTGTTAGGTTAAGGGTTAGTGTTAGGGTTATGTATACGGTTAAGGTTAGGGTAAGGGTTAGGGTTAGGGTTAGGATGAGGTTTAGGGTTAGGGTTAGGTAAGGGTAAGTGTTAGGGTTAGGGTTAGGGTTAGGGTTTGGGTTAAGTTTAGGGTTATGGTTAAGGTTAGTGTTAGGGTTAGGTTTAGGGTTAGGTTTTGGGTGAGGGTAAGGGTAAGGGTTAGGGGTAGGGTTAGGGTTAGAGTAAGGTTTAGGGTAAGGGTGACGGTTAGGGTTAGGTGTTAGCGTTAGAGTTAGGTTTAGGGTTAGGGTTAGGGTAATGATAAGAGTTAGGGTTAGGGATAGTGTTAGGGTTCGTGTAAGGGTTAGGGTTAGGTTTAGGGTTAGGGTTAGGGTAAGGGCAAGGGTTAGGTTTAGGTTTAGGGTTAAGGTTAGGGTTAGGGTTAGGGGTAGGGGTAGGTTTAGGGTTATAGTTAGGGTAAGGGTAAGGGTTAGGGTTAGGGGTAGGGGTAGGGGTAGGGTTAGGGTAAGGGTTAAGTT
The DNA here is from genome assembly GCA_024803745.1 of Megascapheus bottae. Classification (NCBI taxonomy): domain Eukaryota; kingdom Metazoa; phylum Chordata; class Mammalia; order Rodentia; family Geomyidae; genus Megascapheus; species Megascapheus bottae. Next base: position 1,037,135 of record JANJXV010000156.1, read on the forward strand.
TAGGGTTAGGGTAAGCGTTAGGGTTACCGTTAGGGTTAGGGTTTGAGTTAGGTTTAGGGTTTGATTAAGGCTTAGGTTTAGGGTTAGCTTAAGGTTAGGGTTAGGGTTAAGGTAAGGGTTAGGGCTAGGGTTAGGGTTAGGATTAGGGTAATTATAAGGGTTAGAGTTAAGGTTAGGGTTAGGATTAGGGTTAGGGTTAGGTTTAAGGTTAGTGTTAAGGTGAGGGCAAGGGTAAGGGTTAGGGTTAGGTTTAGGGTTAGGATTAGGGTTAGGGTAAGGGTAAGGATTAGGTTTAGGATTAGGTTAAGGGTTAGGGTTAGGGTTAGGGTTAGGGTAGGGGTTAGGGTAAGGGTATGGGTTAGGCTTAGGGTGAGGGTTAGTGTAAAGGTAAGGGTTAGTGTTAGGGTTAGACTTAGGGTTAGGGTAAGGGTTAGGGTTAGGGTTAGGGTAATTGTAAGGGTTAGGGTTAGGATTAAGGTTAGGTCTTAGGGTAAGGTCCAGGTATAGGGTTAGGTATACGGTTAAGGTTAGGGTAAGGCTTAAGGTTAGGGTTAGGGGTACGTTTTGAGTTAGGTTTAGGGTAAGGGTAAGGATTAGGGTTAGGTTAGGGTTAAGGTTAGGGTTAGGGTTAGGTTTAGGGTTAGGTTTAGGGTTAGGTTTATGGTAAGGGTAAGGGTTAGAGTTAGGGTTAGTGTTAGGGAAAGGGTAAGTGTTAGGGTTAGGGTTAGGGTTAGGGTAAGGATTAGGGTTAGGGTTAGGGTAGAGGTAAGGGTTAGGGTTAGGGTTTTGGTTAGGGTTAGGGTTAGGGTTAAGTTAGGATTAGGGTGAGGGTAAGGGTAAGGTTTAGGGTTAGGTTTAGGTTTAGGGTTAGGGTAAGGGTAAGGGTTAGGTTTAGGGTTAGGATTAGGGTAATGTTTAGGGTTAAGGTTAGGGTTAGGTTTAGTGTTAGGTTTAGGGTTAGGGTTAGGGTTAGGTTTGGGGTAAGGGTAAGGGTTAGGGTTAGGATTAGGGTTAGGGTTAGGCTAAGGGTTAGGGTTAGGTTAGGGTTAGGGTTAGGTTTAGGGTTAGGGTAAGGGTAAGCGTTAGGGTTAGGGTTAGGTTTAGGTTTAGGGTTGGGGTTAAGGTTAGGGTTAGGTTTAGGGTAAGGCTAAGTGTTAGGTTTAGGGTTAGGGTTAGTGTTAGGGTTGGGGTAAGGGTAAGGGTTAGGGTTAGGATTAGGGTTAGGGTTAGGGTAAGGGTTAGAGTTAGGGTTAGGTTTAGGGTTAGGGTTAGGTTTAGGGTTAGGGTAAGGGTAAGGGTTAGGGGTAGGGTTAAGTTTAGGGTTGGGGTTAAGGTTCGGGTTAGGTTTAGGGTAAGGCTAAGTGTTAGGGTTAGGTTTATGGTAAGGGTTAGGTTTAGGGTGAGGGTTAGGGTTAGGTATGGGTTTACGGTTAGGTTAAGGTTAGGGTTAGGGTAAAGGTATGTGTTAGGGTTAGGTTTTGGTTTAGGGTTAGTTTTAGGGTAAGGGTAAGGGTTAGGGTTAGGGTTAGGTTTAGTGTTGGGGTTAAGGTTAGGGTTAGGGTAAGGTTTAGGGATGGGGTTAGGGTTAGGTTAAGGGTAAGGTTTAGGGTTAGTGTTAGGGTTAGTGTTAAGGTTAGGGTTAGGGTTATGGTTAGGGAAAGGGTTAGGTTTAGGGTTAGTGTTAGGGCAAGGGTAAGGGTTTGAGTTAGGGTTAGGGTTAGGGTAAGGGGTAAGGTTAGGGTTAGGGTTAGCATTAAGTTTAGTTAGGGTTAGGGTAAGAGTAAAGGTTCGGGTTAGGGTTAGGGTTAGGGTTACGGTTAGGGTTAGGGGTTAGGGTTAGTGTGAGTTTTAGGCTTAGGTTTATGGTAAGGATAAGAGTTAGGGTTTGGGATAGGGTTAGGTTTCCGGTTAGGTTTCGGGTTAGGATTAGGGTAAGGGTTAGGGTTAGGGTTAGGGTTAAATTTAGGGTTAGGGTTAGGGTTAGGGTTAGGGTTAGGTTTAGGGTTAGGGTAGGGTTAGGGTTAGGGTTAGGGTTAGGGTAAGGGTAAGGGTTAGGGTTAGGATTAGGGTTTGGGTTAGGTTTAGGGTTTGGGTTAGGGTTAGGGTTAGGGTTAGGGTAAGGGTTAGGGTTAGGCTTAGGGTAAGGGTTACGGTTAGGGTTAGTGTTAGGGTTAGGGTAAGTGTAAGGGTTAGGGTTAGGTTTAGGGTTATGGTAAAGATAAGGATTTGGTTTAGGTTTAGGGTTAGGTTTAGGGTTAGGGTTAGGGTAAGGATAAGGGTTAGGGTTAAGGTTAGGGTTTGGGTTAGGTTTAAGGTTAAGTTTAGGGTAAGGATGAGGGTAAGGGTAAGGGTTATTTTTAGGATTTTGAAAGGTTATGGTAAGTGTAAGAGTTAGATTTAGGGTTAGGGGTAGGTTTAGGGTTTGGCTGAGGGTGAGGGTTAGGGTAAGGATAAGGGTTAGGGTTAAGGTTAGGTTTAGGGTTAGGTTTAGTGTTAGGGTTAGCGTTAGGGTAAGGGTAAGGGTTAGGGTTAGGGTTAGATTTAGATTTGGTTAGGGTTAGAGTAAGGGTAAGGGTTAGGGTTAGGGTAAGGGTAAGGTTTATGGTTAGGGTTAGGGTTAGGTTTAGGTTAAGAGTATGGGTTAGGGTTAGGGTTAGGTTTAGGGTTAGGGTAAAGGTAAGGGTTAGCGTTAGGATTAGGTTTAGGGTAAGGTTTGGGGTTAGGGTTAGGGTAGGGGTTAGGGAAAGGGTAAGGGTTAGGGTTAGGGTTACGGTTAGTGTTAGGTTTAGGGTTAGGGTAAGGGTAAGGGTTAGGGTTAGGGTTAGGGTAAGGGTTGGAGTAAAGGTAAGGGTTAATGTTAGGGTTAGGGTTATGTTTAGGGTTAGGGTTACGGTTAGGGTAATTGCTAGTGTTAGGGTTAAAGTTAGGGTTAGGTTTAGAGTTAGGGTAAGGGTAAGGGTTAGTGTTAGGTTTAGGGTTAGGGTTAGGGTAAGGGTAAGGGTTAAGTTTAGGGTTAGGTTTAGGTTTATGGTTAGGGTTAGGGTAAGGGTCAGGGTAAGGATAAGGGTTAGAGTTAAGGTTACGCTTAGGGTTAGGTTTAGGGTAAGGGTGTGTGTTAGGGTTAGGGTTAGGGTTAGCATTAGCATAAGGGTAAGGATTAGGGTTATGGTTAGGGTTAAAATAAGAGTAAGGGTAAGGGTTAGGTTTAGGTTTAGTTTTAGGTTTACCTTAAGGGTTTGCGTTAGGTTTAGCGTAAGGGTAAGGTTTAGGGTTAGGGTTAGGGTTAGGTTTAGTGTTACGGTAAGGTTAAGGGTTAGAGTTAGGATTAGGGTTAGGGTTAGGTTTTGGGTTAGGTTAAGAATAAGGTTTAGGGTAAAGTTTATGGTTAGGGTTAGGGTTAGGGTTAGGTTTAGGGTTAGGGTTAGGGTTAGGGTTAGCGTAAGGGTAACGATTAGGGTTAGGGTTAGGGTTAGGGTTAGGGTAAGGGTTAGGGTTAGGTTTAGGGTTAGGGTTAGGGTTAGGTTTAGGTTTAGGTTAGGGTAAGGGTAAGGGTTAGGGTTAGGGTTAGGGTAAGGGTTAGGGTTAGGGTTAGGGTTAGGGTAAGAGTTAGGGTTAGGGTCAGTGTTAGGGTTAGGGTTAGGGTTAGGTTTAGGGTAAGGGTTAGGTTTAGGGTAAGGGTTAGAGTAAGTGTAAGTGTTAGGATTAGGGTTAGGGTGAGGGTTAGGTTTAGGGTTGGTGTTACGTTTAGGGTTAGGGTAAGGGGGAGGGTAAGTTTAAGGGTTACGGTTAGGGTTAGGTTTAGTGTTGGGGTTAAGGTTCGGGTTAGTGTAAGGGTTAGGGTTATTGTTAGGGTTAAGTTTAGGGTTAGTTTAGGGTTACGGTTACAGTTAGGGTTAGAGTAAGGGTATGTGTTAAGGTTAGGTTTAGTGTTAGGTTTAGGGTTAGGGTTAGCGTTAAGGTAAGGGTAAGGGTTAGGGTTAGGGATAGGTTAAGGTAAGGGTCAGGTTTAGGGTTAGGGTCAGGTTTAGGGTAAGAGTTAGTGTTAGGTTTAGGGTAAGGGTAAGGTTTAGGGTTAGGGTTAGGGTTAGGGTTAGGTTTAGCGTAAGGGCAAGGGTTAGGGTTAGGGTTAGGGTTAGGGTAAGGTTAAGGGTTAGGATTAGGGTTAGGGTTAGGGTTAGGGTTAGGTTTAGGGTTAGAGTTAGGGGAAGGGTAAGGTTTAGGGTTAAGGATAGGGTTATGTTAGGGTAAGGGTAAGGATTAGGGTTAGGTTTACGGTTAGGTTTAGTGTAAGGGTAAGGGTTAAGTTTAGGGTTAGGGTTAAGTTTAGGGTTATGGTTAGGGTTATGCTAAGGGTAAGGATAGGGTAGGGTTAAGGTTAGGTTTGTGTTTAGGGTTAGGGTTAGGTTTAAGGTTAGGGTTAGGGTAAGGGTTAGGGTTTGGGTTAGGGTTAGGTTTAGGTTTAGGGTTAGGTATAGGGTAAGGGTAAGTGTTAGGGTTAAAGTTTGGTTTATGGTTAGGTTTAGGGTTAAGGTTAGGGTTAGGGTAAGGGTAAGGATTAGGTTTAGGATTAGGGTTAGGGTGAGGGTAAGGGTTAGGGTTAGGGTTAGGGTTAGGTTTAGGGTGAGGGTAAGGGTAAGGGTTAGGATTAGGGTTAGGGTTAGGTTTAGTGTTGGGGTTAAGGTTAGGGTTTGGGTAAGATTTAGGATTAGGTTTAGAGTTAGGTTTAGGGTTAGTTTTAGGGTTACAGTTAGGGTTAGGGTTAGGGTTAGGGTAAGGGTATGTGTTAGGGTTAGGGTTAGGGTTAGTTTTAGGGATAGCGTTAGGATAAGTGTAAGGGTTAGGTTTAGGGTTAGGGTTAAGGTAAGTGTAAGGGTTAGGGTTAGGGTTAGTTTTAGGGTAAGGTTTAGCGTTAGGTTTAGGGTAAGGGTATGGTTTAGGGTTAGGGTCAGGGTTATGGTAAGGGTAAGGGTTAGGGTTAGGGTTAGGTGTTAGGTTAGGGTTAGGGTTAGAGTTAAAGTTAGGGTTAGGGTTAAGGTTAGGGTTAGGGTTATGGTTAGATTTAGGGTTAGGTTTAAGGTAAGGGTAAGGGTTAGGGTTAGGTTTAGGGTTAGCGAAAGTGTAAGGGTTAGGGTTAAGTTTAGGTTTTGGGTAAGGATTAGGTTTAGGCTTAGGGTTAGGGTTAGGGTTAGTATTAGGGTTAGGTTAAGGGTTAGGGTTAGGGTTAGGGTTAGGGTTAGGATATGTGTTAGGGTTAGGGTTAGGGTTAGGGTAAGGGTAAGGGTTAGGTTAGGGTTAGGGTTACGGTTAGGGTACGGGTTAGGGTTAGGGTTACGGTTAGGTTTAGGTTTAGGGTTATGGTTAGGGTTAGGGAAAGGATAAGGGTTAGGGTTAAGGTTAGGTTTAGAGCTAGGTTTAGGGTTAAGGTGATTGTTAGGGTTGGGTAAGGGTAAGGGTTAGGGTTAGGTTTAGGGTAAGGGTTAGGTTAAGGGTAAGGGTTAGGGTAAGGGTTAGGGTTAGGTTTAGGGTTAGGGTTAGGGTTAGGGTAAGAGTAAGGTTTAGGGTTAAGGTTAGTGTTAGGGTTAGGTTTAGGTTTAGGATTAGGGTTAGGGTAAGGGTAGGGTTAGAGTTAGGATTAGGGTTAGGTTATGGTAAGGGTTAGGATTAGGTTTAGAGTTAGGTTTAGGGTTAGGGTAAGGGTTAGGAATAGGGTTAGATTAAGGTTAAGGGTTAGGGTTACGGTTAGGGTTAGTGTAAGGTAAGGGTTAGGGTTAGGGTTAGGGTAAGTTTTAGGTTATAGGGTTAGGCTTAGGGTAAGGGTTAGGGTTAGGGTTAGCGTAAGGTTTAGTGTTTGGTTTAGGGTAAGGGTAAGGGTTAGGGTTAGGGTTAGGTTTAGGTTTAGTGTTGACGTTAAGGTTAGGGTTAGGATAGGGTTAGTGTTGGGGTTAACGTTAGGGCTAGGGAAAGGGTATGTGTTACGGTTAGGTTTAGGGTTAGGTTTAGGGTTAGGGTTAGGGTAAGAGTTAGGGTTAGGGTTAGTGTTAGGGTTAGGGTTAGGGTTAGGTTTAGGGTAAGGGTTAGGGTTAGGTTTAGGTTTAGTGTTGACGGTAAGGTTAGGGTTAGGGATAGGGTTAGTGTTGGGGTTAACGTTAGGGCTAGGGAAAGGGTATGTGTTACGGTTAGGTTTAGGGTTAGGTTTAGGGTTAGGGTTAGGGTAAGAGTTAGGGTTAGGGTTAGTGTTAGGGTTAGGGTTAGGGTTAGGTTTAGGGTAAGGGTTAGGGTTAGGTTTAGGGTTATTGTTAGGGTTAAGGTGAGCGTTAGGGTTATGGTTATGGTTAGGGTTAGTGTTAGGTTAAGGGTAAGGGTTAGTGTTAATGTTAGGATTAGGGTTAGAGTTACGATAAGGGTAAGGGTTAGGGTTAGGTTTAGGGTTAGGGTTATGGTAAGGGTAAGGGTTAGGTTTAAGGTTATGCTTAGGTTTAGGGTTAGGGTTAGGGTTAGGGTTAAGGAAAGGATAAGGGTTAGGGTTAAGGTTAGGTTTAGGTTTAGGGTTAGGGTTAGGGAAAGGATAAGGGTTAGGGTTAAGGTTAGGTTTAGGGCTAGGGTTAGGGTTAGGGTTAGGGTTAAGGTTAGGGTAAAGGTAAGGGTTAGGGTTAGGGTTAGTGTTAGGGTTAGGGTAAGGGTTAGGGTTAGGGTGAGGGTTAGGGTAAGCTTTAGGGTTAGGGTAAGGGATAGGGTTAGGGTATGGGTTGGGGTTAGGGGTTACGGTTAGTGTTAGGGTAAGTTTAAGGGTTAGGGTTAGGGTTAGGTTTAGGGATAGTGTGAGGATAAGGGTTAGTGTAAGGGTTAGGGTTAGGGTAAAGGTTAGGGGTAGGGTCAGGGTTAGGGATAGTGTTAGGATAAGGGTTAGTGTTATGGTTATAGCTAGGGTAAGGGTTAGTGGTAGGGTCAGGGTTAGGGTTAGGTTAGGGTAAGGGTTAGGGTTAGGGTTATTGTTAGGTTTAGGGTTAGGGTTAGGGTTAGGGAAAGGGTTAGGTTTAGGGTTAAGTTTAGGGTTAGTTTAGGTTTAGGGTTAGGGTTAGGGTTAGGGTAAGGGTAAGGTTTAGGGTTAGGATTGGGGTTAGAGTAAGGGTAAGGGTTAGGGTTAGGGTTTTGGTAACGGTTAGGTTTAGGGTTACGGTTGGGGTAAGGGTAAGGCTTAGGGTTATGGTTATGCTTAGATTTAGTGTTGTGCTTAAGGTTAGAGTTAGGGTAAGGGTTAGGGTTAGGGTTAGGTATAGGTTTAGGATTAGGGTTAGGGTTATGGTTAGGTTTAGTGTTGGGGTTAACTTTAGGGTTAGGGTTAGAATAAGGGTTAGGGTAAGTGTATGTGTTAGGGTTAGGTTTAGGGTTAGGTTTAGGGTTTGGGTTAGGTTAAGGGTAAGGGTTAGGGTTAGGGTTAGGGTTAGGGTTAGGTTTAGTGTTGAGGTTAACGTTAGGTTTAGGGTAAGTGTTAGGGTTAGAGTAAGGGTTAGGATTAGGTTTAGGGTTAGGGATAGGTTAAGGGTAAGGTTTAGTGTTACTGTTAGGGTTAGGGTTAGGGAAAGGGTAAGTGTTAGGGTTAGGGTTAGGGTTAGTGTAAGGATTACGGTTAGTGTTAGTGTTAGGCTAAGGGTTAGAGTTAGGGTTAGGGTTAGCATTAAGGTTAGTGTTAGGGTTAGGGCAAGGGTAAGGGTTAGGCTTAGGGTTACGGTTAGAGTTAAGGTTAGGGTTAGGATTAGGGTAAGTGCAAGGGTTAGGTTAGGGTTAGGGTTTGGGTTAGGGTAAGGGGTAGGTTTTGGGTTAGGGTAAGGGTTAGTTTTAGGTTTAGGGTTAGGTTTAGGGTTAGGTTTAGGGTTAGGGTTAGGGTAAGGGTAAAGGTTAGTGTTAAGGTTAGGGTTAGGGTTAGGGTTAGGGTTATGGTTACGTTAAGGGTAAGGGTTAGGATTAGGTGTAGGGTTAGGGTTAGGGTAAGGGTAAGGGTTAGTTTTAGGGTTAAGCTTAGGTTTAGGGTTAGGGTTAGGGTTAGGGTTAGGGAAAGAGTAAGGTTTAGGGTTAGGGTTAGGATTAGGCTTAGGGTTAGGGTAAGGGTTAGGGTTAGGGTCAAGGTTAGGGTTAGGGTTAGGGATAGGGTTAGGGTATGGGTTCGGGTTAGGGGTTAGGGTTAGTGTTAGGGTTAGGTTAAGGGTTAGGTTTAGTGTTAGGGTTAGGGATAGTGTTAGGATAAGGGTTTGGGTTAGCGTTAGGGTCAGGGTTAGGCGTAGGTTTAGGGTTGGGGTTAGGTTTAGGGTAAGGGTTAGGGTTAGGGTTATTGTTAGGTTTAGGGTTAGGGTTAGGGTTATGGTAAGGTTTAGGATTAGGGTTAGGGTTAGGGTAAGGGTAAGATTTAGGGTTTGGATTGGCGTTAGAATTAGGGTAAGGGGTAGGGTTAGGGTTAGGGTTATGGAAAGGTTTAGGGTTAGTGTTATTGTTAGGTTTAGGTTTAGGGTTAGGGTTAGGGCAAGGGTTAGGCTTAGGATTAATGTTAGGGTTAGGTTTAGGTTTAGAGGTAGGGTTAGGGTTAGGGTAAGGGTAAGGTTTAGGGTTAGGATTGGGGTTAGAGTTAGGGTAAGGGTTAGGGTTAGGGTTAGGGTTATGGTTAGGTTAGTGTTACGGTTAGGGTAAGGGTAAGGGTTAGGGTTAGGGTTAGGGTTAGATTTAGTGTTGTGGTTAAGGTTAGGGTTAGGGTAAGGGTTAGGGTTAGGGCTAGGTTTAGGGTAAGGCTAAGGTTTTGGGTTAGGGTTAGGTTAGGTTTAGGGTAAGGGTAAGGGTAAGGATTATTGTTAGGTTTAGGGTTAGGTTTAGGGTTAGAGTAATGGTAAAAGTTGGGGTTAGAGTTAGGGTTAGGGTTAGGTTAGGGGTTAGGGTAAGGGTAAGTTGTAGGTTAGGTTTAGGGTTAGTGGTTAGGGTTAGGTTAGGGTTAGGGTTAGGGTAAGGGTTAGGGTTAGGAGTTAGTGTTAGGTTTAATGTAAGGCTTAGGGTCAGTGTTATGGTTAGAGTTAGGGTAAGGGTTAGGGTTAGGTTTGGGGTTAGGATAAGGGTTAGTGTTAGGGTTCGGTTTAGGTTAAGGGTAAGTGTTAGGGTTAGGGTTATGGTTAGGGTAAGGGTAAGGGTTAGGGTTAGGTTTAGGTTTAGGGTTAGATTTAGGGTTAGGTTTAGGGTAAGCGTAAGGTTAGGGTTAGGGGTTAGGGTTAGGGTTAAGTTTGAGGTTAGGGTTAGTGTAAGGTTTAGTGTTAGGGTTAGGGTAAGGGTTAAGGTTAGGCTTAGTCTTAGGGTTAGAGATAGGGTTAGGGTAAGGGTAAGGGTTAGGTTTAGTGTTTGGGTTAGTGTTAGGGTAAGGGTGAGGGATTAGGGTTAGGGTTAGGGTTAGGGTTAAGGTTATGGTTAGGGTTAGGTTTAGGGTTAGGGTTAGGGTTAGGGTAAGGGTTAGGGTTAGTTTTAGGGTTAGGGTTAGGGTAAGGGTTAGGGATTAGGGTTATGGTTAGTGTTAGGGTAAGGGTTAGTCTTAGGGTTGGGGTTAGGATAAGGGTTGGGGTTAGGGTTAGGGATAGGGTAAGGGTAAGTGTTAGGGTTAGGGTTATGTTTAGGGTTGTGATTAAGGTTCGGGTTAGGGTTATGGTAAGGGTAATGGTGAGGGTTAGGTTTAGGATAAGGGTTAAGTTTAGGGTTACGATTTGGTTTAGGGTTATGGTAAGGGTTAGGATTAGGGTTAGGGGTAGGGTTAGGGTTGGGGTTAACATTAGGGTTAGTGTTAGGGTAAGGGTAATGGTTAGGGTTAGGGTTAGGGTTAGGATAAGTGTTAGGGTTAGGGTTAGGGCTAGGGTTATGTTTAGGGTAGGGTAAGTGTAAGGGTTAGGTTTAGGGTTAGTGTTTGGTGTTAGGGTTAATGTTAGGGTTAGGTTTAGGTTTAGGGTTAGGGTTAGAATAAGGGTAAGTGTTAGGGTTAGGGTTAGGTTTAGGATTAGGGTTAGGGTATGGGTAAGGGTTAGGGTTAGGGTTAGGGTTTGGTGTAAGGGTTAAGGTTAGGGTTAGGTTTAGGTTTAGGGTTAAGGTTATAGTAAGGGTAAGGGTTAGGGTTAGGGTTATGTGTAGGGTTAGGGTTAGGGTTAGGGTTAAGGTTAGGGTTAGGGTTAGGGTTAGATTTAGGCTTAGGGTTAGGTTAAGGGTAAGGTTTAGTGTTACAGTTAGGGTAAGGGTTAGGGTTAGGTTATGGATCAGGGTTAGGGTAAGGATCAGGGTTAGTGTTAGTGTTAGGGTAAGGGTTAGGGTTAGGGTTACGGTTAGCATTAAGGTTAGTGTTAGGATAAGGGTAAGGGTAAGGGTTAGGGTTAGGGGTAGGGGTAGGTTTAAGGTTAGTGTTAGGATTAGGGTAACTGTAAGGGTTAGGGTTAGGGTTAGCGTTAGCTTTAGCATTAAGTTTAGGCGTGGGGTAAGGGTAAGGGTTACGGTTAGGGTAAGGGTTATGGTTTGGGTTAGCGTTAGGTTTAGGGTTAGGGAAAAGATAAGGGTTAGGGTTAAGGTTAGGTTTAGGGTTAGAGTTAGTGTAAGGGTAAGGGTTAGGGTTACGGTTAGGGTTAAGGTCAGGGTAAGGGTTAGGGTTAGGGTTACGGTTAGGGTTAGGTTTAGGGTAAGGGATAGGGTTAGGTTTAGGGTAAGGGTAAGGTTTAGGGTTAGGGTTAGGGTTAGGGTAAGGGTAAGGGTTCGGGTTAGCGTTAGGTTTAGGGTTAGGGTAAAGGGTATGGGTTAGGGTTAGAGTTAGGGTTAGGGTTAGGGTAAGTGTTAGGGTTAGGTTTAGGGTTAGGTTTGGGGTTCGGGTTAGGGTAAGTGTTAGGGTTAGTGTTAGGTTTAGGATAAGTGTAAGGGTTAGGGTTAGGGTTAGGGGTTACGGTTAGGGTTAGGGTTAGGGTTAGGGTTAGGGGTTAGGGTTAGTGTTACTGTTAGGTTAAGGGTAAGGGTTAGGTTTAGAGTTAGTGTTAGGGTAAGCGTATGTGTTAGTGTTAGGGTTAGGGTAGGATTAGGTTTAGGGTAATGTTTAGGGTTAGGGTTAGGGTTAGGTTTAGGTTTGGGGTTAATGTTAGGGTTAGCATTAGGGTAAGTTTAAGGGTTAGGGTTAGTGTAGGGTTAGGGATAGGGTTAGGGTAAGGGTATGGGTTAGGGTTAGGGTTAGGGTTAGGGGTTACTGTTATGTTAGGTTTAGGGTTAATTTTAGTTTAAGGTAAGGTTAGGGTTAGGAATAGGGTTAGGGTTAGGGTTAGGTTTAGGATTAATGTTAGGATAAGGGTAAGGGTTGGGGTTTGTGTTAGGTTTAAGGTTTGGGTTAGGGTTAGGGTAAGGGTAAGGATTACGTTAGGGTTAGGGTCAGGGTTAGGTTAAGGGTTAGGTTTAGAGTTAGGGATAGGTTTAGGGTTAGGTTTAGGGATAGGGTTAGGGTAAGGGTAAGGGGAAGGGTTATGGTTATGGTGGTGGTTAGGGTTAGGGGTAGGGTTAGGGTTAGGGTAAGGGTAAGGGTTAGGGTTAGGTTTAGGGTTAGGGTTAGGGTTAGGGTAAGGGTTAGGGTTAGGGTTAGGGTAAGGGTAAGGGTTAGGGTTCAGGTTAGGGTTAGGGTTAGGTTTACGGTTAGGGTTAGGGTTAGGGTAAGGGAAAGGGTTAGGATTAGGGTTAGGGTTAGTGTAAGGGTTAGGGTTAGGGTTACGGTTACGGTTAGGGTTTGGGTTAGATTTAGGGTTAGGGTTAGGGTAAGGGTAAGGGTTAGGGTTAGGTTTAGTGTTGGGGTTAAGGTTAGGGTTAGGTTAAGAGTTAGGTTTAGGGTTAGGGTTAGGTTTAGGGTTAGGTTTAGGGTTACGGTTAGGGTTAGGCTGAGGGTTAGGGTAAGGGTATGTGTTAGGGTTAGGGTTAGGTTTAGGGTAAGGGTAAGGGTTAGGGTTAGTGTTAGGGTAAGGGTAAGTGTTAGGGTTAGGGTTAGGGGTAGATAAGGGTAAGGGTTAGGGTTAGGGTTAGGGGTTAGCGTCAGGTTTAGTTTTAGGGTAAGCATAGGGTTAGGGGTTAGGGTTAGTGTGAGGGTTAGGTTAAGGGGTAGGGTTAGGTTGAGGGTTAGGCTTAGGATAAGGGTAAAGGTTAGGATTAGTGTTAGTTTTAGGGTAAGGGTAAGTGTTAGGTTAGGGTTAGGTTTAGGGTTAGGGTTAAGGTTAGGGTTAGGGATACGGTAAGGGTAAGGGTTAGGTTAGGGTTAGGGTTAGGGTTATGGTAAGTTTTAGGGTTAGGGTTTGGTTTAGGGTTAGGGTTGGGTTAAAGTAAGGGTAAGGGTTAGGGTTAAGGTTAGGGTTAGGGTTAGGGTTAGGGTAAGGGTAAGGGTTAGTTCAGGGTTAGGGTTAGGTTTAGGGTTAAGGTTAGGGTTAGGGAAAGGATAAGGTTTAGGGTTAAGGTTAGGTTTAGGGTTAGATTTAGCGTTAGGGTAAGGGTAAGGGTTAGGATTACGGTTAGGGTTTGGTCACGGTAAGGGTTAGCGTTAGGGTTAGGGTTAGGTTTAGGGTAAGGGTTAGGGTTAGGTTAACGGTAAGGGTAAGGTTTAGGGCTAGGGTTAGGGTTAGGCTTAGGGTTAGGGAAAGGGTAAGGGTTTGGGTTTGGGTTAGGGTTAGGTTTAGGGTTAGGGTTAGGGTTAGGGTTAGCGTAAGGGTAAGGGTTAGGGTGAGGGTTAGCTTTAGGGGATATGGTTAGGGTTAGGTTGAGGGTTAGGGTTAGGGTAAGGGTAAGGCATAGGGGTAGGGATAGGGTTAGGGTTAGGTTTAGGGTTAGGGTTAGGGTCAGGGTTAGGTTAAGGGTTAGGGTTACGGTAAGGATAAGGGTTAGGGTTACCGTTAGGGTTAGGGTTAGGATTAGGGTTAAGTTTAGGGTTAGGGTGAGGGTAAGGGTAAGGGTTAGGGTTAGGTTTATTGTTAGGGTTATGGTAAGGGTAAGGGTCAGAGTTAGGGTGAGGTTTAGGTTTAGGTTTAGGGTTAGTGTTAGGCTTACGGTAAGGGTAAGGGTAAGGTTTACAGTTAAGGTTAGGTTTACGTTTAGGGTTATGGTTAGGGTAAGTGTAAGGTTTAGAGTTAGGTTTAGGCATATGGTAAGGGTAAGGGTTAGGTTTAGGGTTAGGGTTAGTTTTAGGGTTAGGGTTAGGGTACGGATAAGGGTTAGGTTAGGGTTAGGGTTAGGGTTAGGGTTAGAGTTAAGGGTAGGGTTAGGGTGAGCGTAGGGTAAGGGTTAGGGTTAGGTATATTGTTAGGGTTATGGTAAGGGTAAGGGTTAGATTTAGAGTTAGGGTTAGGTTTAGGGTTAGGGTTAGGGTTAGGTTTAGTGTAAGGGTAAGGGTTAGGGTTAAGTTTAGGGTTAGGGTTAGGGTTAGGTTTAGGTTTAGGGTTAGGGTTAGGCTAAGGGTAAGGGCTAGGTTTAGGATTATGGTTAGGGTTATGGTTAGGGTAATGGTTAGGGTTAAGGTTAGGGTTAGGTTTAAGGTTAGGGTTAGGGTAAGATTAAGGGTAAGGTTTAGGGTTAGGGTTAGTGTCAGTTTTCGGGTTGGGTTTTAAAGTTAGGTTTAGGGTTAGGGTAAGGGTAAGGGTTAGGATTAAGGTTAGGGTTAGGGTAAGGTTTAGGGTTAGAGTTAGGATTAGGGTTATTTTTAGGGTTACGATTAGGGTTAGGGTTTAGCGTTAGGGTAGGGGTATGTGTTAGGTTTAGATTTAGAGTTAGGGTTACGCTTAGTGTTAGGGTTAGCGTTAGGGTAAGGGTAAGGGTTAGGGTTAGGTTTAGGGTTAAGGTTAGGGTAAGGGTTAGGTTTAGGGTTAGGGTTAGGTTTAGGGAAAGGGTTAGGGTTAGGTTTAGGTTAAGTGTAAGGTTTAGGGTTAGGGTTAGGTTTTGAGTTAGGGTAAGGGTAAGGATAAGGGTTATGGTTAGAATTAGGGTTAAGTATAGGTTTACGGTTTGGGTAAGTGTAAGGGTTAGGGTTAGGGTTAGAGTTAGGGTAAGGGTGAGAGTTAGGGTTAGGGTAGGTGTTAGGGTAAGTATAAGTGTTAGGGTTAGGGTAACTGTTAGGATAAGGGTAAGGGTTAGGGTTAGGGTTAGGGGTTAGTGTTAGGGTTAGGGTTAGGTTTAGGGTTTGGGAAAGGGTTAGGTTTAGGGTTAGGGTTAGGGTTAGTGTTGGGTTTAGGGTTCAGGTTAGGGTAAGGGCAAGGGTTAGGGTTAGGTTTAGGGTTAAGGTTAGGGTTAGGGTTAGGGTTAGGGTTAGGTTGAGGGTTAGGGTTAGGTTAAGGGTAAGGGTTAGGGTTAGGGTTATGATTAGGGTTAGCGTTAGGTTTAGGGTTAGGGTAAGGGTTAAGGTTATGGTTAGGGTAAGGGTTAGGGTTAGGGTTAGGGTTAAGGTTACGGTTAGGTTTAGGGTTAGGGGTTAGGGTTAGTGTTATGTTTAGGCTTAGGGTTAGGGTAAGGATAAGAGTTAGGGTAAGGGATAGGGTTAGGGTTCCGGTTAGGTTTAGGGTTAGGGTTAGTGTAAGGGTTAGGGTTAGGGTTAGGGTTAGGGTTATGGTAAGTGTTAGGGTTAGGGTTAGGCTTAGAGTTAGGGTTAGGGTAAGGGTAAGGGATAGGGTAAGGGTAAGTGTTAGGGTTAGGGTGAGTGTTAGGGTTAGGGTAAGGGTAAGGGATAGGGGTAGGGATAGGGTAGGGTTAGGTTTAGGGTTACGGTTAGGTTTAGGTTTAGGGTTAGGGTAAGGATAAGGGTTAGGTTTAAGGTTAGGGATAGGGTTAGGGTTAGGGTTAAGTTTAGGTTTAGAGTGAGGGTAAGGGTAAGGGTTAGGGTTAGGTTTATTATTAGGGTTATGGTAAGGGTAAGGGTCAGAATTATGGTGAGGTTTAGGTTTAGGGTTAGGCTTAGGGTTAGGGTAAGTGTATGGTCAAGGGTTACGATTAAGGTTAGGTTTACGTTTAGGGTTAGGGTTAGGGTAACTGTAAGTTTTAGGGTGAGGTTTAGGGTTATGGTAAGGGTAAGGGTTAGGTTTAGGGTTTAGGGTTAGGGTTAGGGTAAGGATAAAGGTTAGGTTAGGGTTAGGGTTAGGGTTAGGGTTAGGGTTAGGGTTAGGGTTAAGGGTAGGGTTAGGGTGAGCATAGGGGTAAGGGTTAGGGTTAGGTTTATTGTTAGGGTTATGGTATGGGTAAGGGTTAGATTTAGGGTTAGGGTTAGGTTTAGGGTTAGGGTTAGGGTTAGGTTTAGGGTAAGGGTAAGTGTTAGGGTTAAGTTTAGGGTTAGGGTTAGGGTTAGGTTTAGGTTTAGGGTTAGGGTTAGGCTAAGGGTAAGGGCTAGGTTTAGGATTATGGTTAGGGTTAGGGTTAGGGTAATGGTTAGGTTAAGGTTAGGGTTAGGGTTAGGGTAAGATTAAGGGTAAGGTTTAGGGTAAGGGTTAGGTTCAGTTTTCGGTTTGGGTTTTAAATTTAGGTTTAGGGTTAGTGTAAGGGTAAGGGTTAGGATTAGGTTTAGGGTTAGGGTAAGGTTTAGGGTTAGGGTTAGTATTAGGGTTATTTTTAGGGTTACGATTAGGGTTAGGGTTAGGCTTAGTGTTAGGGTTAGCGTTAGGGTAAGGGCAAGGGTTAGGGTAAGGTTTAGGGTTAAGGTTAGGGTAAGGGTTAGGTTTAGGGTTAGGGTTAGGTTTAGGGTAATGGTTAGGGTTAGGTTTAGGTTAAGTGTAAGGTTTAGGGTTAGGGTTAGGTTTTGGGTTAGGGTAAGGGTAAGGGTAAGGGTTAGGGTTAGAGTTAGGGTTAAGTTTAGGTTTACGGTTTGGGTAAGTAAGGGTTAGGGTTAGGGTTAGAGTTAGGGTTAGGGTTAGAGTTAGGGTTAGGGTAGGTGTTAGGGTAAGGATAAGTGTTAGGGTTAGGGTTAGGGTTAGGATAATGGTAAGGTTTAGGTTTAGGGTTAGGGGTTAGTGTTAGTGTTAGGGTTAGGGTTTGGGTAAGTGTTTGGTTTAGGGTTAGGGTTAGGGTTAGTGTTGGGTTTAGGGTTCAGGTTAGGGTAAGGGCAAGGGTTAGGGTTAGGTTTAGGGTTAAGGTTAGGGTTAGGGTTAGGGTTAGGTTGAGGTTTAGGTTTAGGTTAAGGGTAAGGTTTAGGGTTAGGGTTATGGTTAGGGTTAGCGTTATGGTTAGGGTTAGGGTAAACGTTAAGGTTAGGGTTAGGGTAAGGGTTAGGGTTAGAGTTCGGGTTACGGTTAGGGTTAGGGGTTAGGGTTAGTGTTAGGTTTAGGCTTAGGTTTAGGGTAAGGATAAGAGTTAGGTTACGGGATAGGGTTAGGTTTCCGGTTAGGTTTAGGGTTAGGGTTAGTGTAAGGGTTAGGGTTAGGGTTATGGTTAAGGTTAGGGTTAGGCTTAGAGTTAGGGTTAGGATAAGGGTAAGGGATAGGGTAAGGGTAACTGTTAGGGTTAGGGTGAGGGTAAGGGTAAGGGTTGGGGTTAGGTTTATTTTTAGGGTTATTGTAAGGGTAAGGGTCAGAGTTAGGGTTAGATTTAGGTTTAGGATTAGGGTTAGGTTTAGGGTTAGGGTAAGGGTTAGGGTTAAGGTTAGGGTTAGTGTTTGATTTAGGGTTAGGGTTATGGTTAGGGTAAGGGTAAGGTCTAGGGTTAGGATTAGGGTTAGGGTTAGGGTAAGGGTTAGGGTTACTGTTAGCGTTAGGTTTAGGGTTAGGGTTAGGGTAAGGGTAAGGGTTAGGGTTAGGGTTAGGGTCAGGTTTAGGGTTGGGTTTTAAGGTTAGGTTTAGGGTTAGGGTAAGGGTATGTATTAGGGTTAGGTTTAGGGTTAGGGTTAGGGTACGCGTTAGAATAAGGGTAAGTGTTAAGGTTAGGTTTAGGGTTAGGGTTAGGGTAGGGGTTACAGTAAGGGTAAGTGTTAGGGTTAGGTTTAGGTTTAAGGTTAGGTTTAGGGTAAGGGTTAGGGTTAAGGTCAGGGTTAGGGGTTAGGGTTAGGGTTAGGGTTAGGGTAAGGGTAAGGGGTAGGGTTAAGGTTAGGGTTAGGGTTAGCTGTTAGGGTAAGGGTTAGGGTTAGGGTTAGGTATATGGTTAAGGTTAGGGTAAGGGTTAGGGTTAGGGTAAGGATAAGGGTTAGTGTTAAGGTTAGGTAAGGGTAAGAGTTAGGGTTAGGGTTAGGGTTAGGGTTAAAGTTAGGGTTAGGGATAGGGTAAGGGTAAGGGTTAGGGTTAGGGTTAGGGTTTGGGTTAGTGTAAGTGTTAGGGTTAGGGTTAGGTTTAGGGATAGGGTAAGGGTAAGCGTTAGGGTGAAGGTTAGGTTTAGGGTTAGGATTAGGATTAGGGTTAGGGTAAGTGTAAGGGTTAGGGTTAGGTTTAGGGTTATGGTAAAGGTAAGGATTTAGTTTAGGGTTAGGATTAGGTTCAGGGTTAGAGTTAGGGTAAGGATAAGGGTTAGGGTTAAGGTTAGGGTGTGGGTTAGGTTTAAGGTTAAGGTTAGGGTTAGGGTGAGGGTAAGGGTAAGGGTAAGGGTTATGTTTAGGTTTTTTGTTAAGGTTATGGTAAGGGTAAAGGTTAGAGTTAGGGTTAGGGTTAGGTTTAGGGTTAGGCTTAGGGTGAGGGTTAGGGTAAGGATAAGGGTTAGGGTTAAGGTTAGTGTTAGGGTTAGGGTTAGGTTTAGGGTTAGGGTTAGGTTTAGGGTTGGGTTTTAAGATTAGGGTTAGGTTTAGATTTAGTGTTAGCGTTAGCGTTAGGGTAAGGGTAAGGGTTGGGTTTAGGGTTAGATTTAGGTTTGGTTAGGGTTAGTGTAAGGGTAAGGTTTAGGGTTAGGGTAAGGG
>JANJXV010000156.1:1065000-1097500 GCA_024803745.1 Megascapheus bottae
GAGGGTTAGGGTTAGAATAAAGGTAAGGGATAGCGGTAGGGATAGGGTTTGGTTTAGGGTTATGTTTAGGGTTAGGGTTAGGGTAAGGGTAAGGGTTAGGGTTAGGGTAGGTTTGGGGTTAGGGTTAAGTTTAGAGTTAGGGTTACGATAAAGGTAAGGGTTTGGTTACGGTTAGGCTTAGGGTAAGGGTTAAGGCTAGGGTTAAGGTTATGTTTAGGCCTAGGGTTAGGGTTAAGGTTAGGATTAGGGTTAGGGTAAGGGTAAGGGTTAGGGTTAGGTTTAGGGATAGGGTTAGGCTAAGGGTACTGGTTAGGGTTAGGGTTAGTGTTAGGTTGAGGCTTAGGGTTAGGGTTAGGGTTAGGGAAAGGCTAAGTGTTAGGGTTAAGGTTAGGGTTAGTGTTAGGTTTATGGTTAGGGTTAGGGTAAGGATTAGGGTTAGGAATAGGGTTAAGGTTAGAGTTAGGGTAAGGGTTAGGGTTAGGGTTAGGGTTATTGTTAGGTTTATGTTTAGGGTTAGGGTAAGGGTAAGTGTTAGGGTTAGCGTTAGTTTTATTTTTGGGGTTAAGGTTAGGGTTAGGGTAAGGGTTATTGTTAGGGTTAGGGGTAGGTTTAGGGTTAGGTTTAGGGTTACGGTTAGGGTTAGGGTAAGGGTATATGTTAGGGTAAGGGTTAGGGTTAGGGTTAGGTTTAGCGTTAGGGTAAGGGTAAGGGTTAGGGTAAGGGTTAGGGTTAAGGAAAGGGTAAGGGTTAGGGTTAAGTTAAGTGTAAGGGCTAGAGTTAGGGTCAGGGTGAGGTTTAGTGTAAGGGTTAGGGTTAGGTTTAGTGTAAGGGTTAGGTTTAGTGTTAGGGTTATGATAAGGGTAAGGGTTTGGGTTGGGTTTAGGGTTAAGGTTAGGGTTAGGATTAGGGTAATAGTAAGGGTAAGGGTTAGGTTATGGTTAGGGTTAGGTTAGGGTAAGGGTTAAGTTTAGAGTTTGGGTTCGGTTTACGTGTAGGGTTAGGGTTAGGTTTAGAGTTAGGGTTAGGGTAAGAGTAAGGGTTAGGTTTCAGGTTCTGGTTAGGTTTAGGGTCAGGGTTAGGGTTAGGGTTAGGGAAAGGATAAGGGTTAGGGTTAAGGTTAGGTTTAGGGTTAGGGTTAGGGTTAGGGTAAGTGTAAGGGTTAGGTTAGGGTTAGGGTTAGGGTTAAGGTAAGGGTTAGGGTTAGGGTAAGGGTAAGGGTTACGGTTAGGGTTAGGTTTAGGTTTAGGGTTAGGGTTAGGGTATGGGTTATGATTAGGTTTAGGGTTTGGTTTAGGGTTAGGGATAGGGTAAGGGTAAGGGTTAGGTTAGGGTTAGGGTTAGGGTAAGGATGAGGGTTAGGGTTGGGGTTACGTTTAGGGTTAGGGTTAGGGTTAGGGTAAGGTTTAGGTTTAGTGTTATGGTTAGATTTAGGGTTAGGGTTAGGTTTAGGGTTATGGTAAGGGTAAGGGTTAGGGTAAAGGTTAGGGTTGGGGTTAGGGTTATGGTAAGGGTAAGGGTTAGGGTTAGGGTTAGGTTTAGGGTTAGGTTTAGGGTAAGGGTATGGTTTAGGTTTAGGGTTAAGGTTAGTTTTAGGGTTAGGGTTAGGGTTACGGTTAGGGAAAGGATAAGGTTTAGGGTTAGGCTTAGGGTTAGGGTTAGGGTAGGGTTAGAGTAAGGGTAAGGGTTAGGGTTAGGGTTAGGGTTACTTTTAGGGTTAGGGTTAGGGTTAGGGTAAGGGTTAGGGTTAGTGTTAGGCTTAGGTTTAGGGTTAGGGTAGGGGTTAGGGTTAGGGTTAGTGTAAGAGTAAGTGTTAGGGTTAGGATTAGGATTTGGGTTAGGGTAAGGGTTAGGGTTAGGGTTAGGTTTAGGGTTAGGTTTAGGGTAAGGGTAAGGGTTAGCGTTAGGGTTAGAGTTAGGTTTAGTGTTGGGGTTAAGGTTAGGGTCAGGGTAAGGGTTAGGGTTAGGGTTAGTTTTACGTTTAAGGTAAGGTTAAGGGTTAGGGTTAGGGTTAGGGTTAGGTTTAGGGTAAGGTTTAGAGTTAGGTTTAGGGTAAGGGTAAGGTTTAGGGTTAGGGTTAGGATTAGGGGAAGGGGAAGGGTTAGGGTTAGGGTTAGGTTTAGGATTAGGTTTAGGGTTAGGCTAAGGGTAAGGGTTAGGGTTAGGGTTAGGGAGAGGGTTAGGGTAAGGGTTAGGGTTAGGTTTATGGTTAGGGGTTATGTTTAGGCTTAGGTTTAGGGTTAGGGTTATGGTAAAGGTAAGACATAGGGTTAGGGATAGGGATAGGGTTAGGGTTAAGTTTAGGGTTAGAAGTAGGGTAAGGGTAAGGGTTAGTTTTAGGTTTAGTGTTAGGGTTAAGGTTAGGGTTAGGGTTAGGGTTAGGGGTAGGGTTAGGGTAAGGGTAAAGGTTAGGTTAGGGTTAGGGTTAGGGTTAAGGTTAGGTTTAGAGTTAGGGTGAGGGTAAGGGTTAGGTTAGGGTTTGGGTTAGGGTTAGGGTAAGTGTTTGAGTTAGGGTTCGGTTTAGGGTTAGGTTAGGGTTAGGGTTAGGGTTAGGGTAAGGATTAGGGTTAGGGTTGGGGTTAGGTTTCGGTTAGGTTTAGGGTTAGGGTAAGGGCTAGGTTTAGGGTTAGTGTTAGGTTTAGGGTTAGGGTTAGGGTTAGTGTTAGGTTTAGTGTTGGAGTTAAGGTTAGGGTTAGCGTAAGGGTTAGGGTTAGGGTTTGGGTTACGGTTAAGGTAAGGGTAAGGGTTAGGGTTATGTTTAGGGTAAGGGTTAGTGTTTGGTTTAGGGTAAGGGTAAGTTTTAGGGTTAGGGTTAGGTTTAGGGTTAGTTTAAGTGTAAGGTTTAGGGTTAGGGTTAGGTTTAGGATTAGGTTTAGGGTTAGGGTAAGGGTAAAGTTTAGGGTTATGTTTAGGGATAGGGTTAGGGTTAGAGTTAGGGGTTATGGTTAGGGATAGGTTTAGGGTTAGGGTTATAATAAGGGTAAGGGTTCGGGTTGGGTTTAGGGTTAAGGTTAGGGTTAGGGTTAGGGTAAGTGTAAAGGTAAGAGTTAGGTTATGGTTAGGGTTAGGTTAGGGTAAGGGTTAGGTTTAGAGTTAGGGTTCAGTTTAGGTGTAGGGTTAGGGTTAAGGTTAGGTTTAGGGTTAGGCTAAGGGTAAGGGTTAGGGTTAGGGTTAGGGATAGGGTTAGGGTAAGGGTAAGGGTTAGGGTTAGGGTTAGTGTTAGGTTGAGGTTTAGGGTTAGGGTTAGGGATAGGCTAAGTGTTAGGGTTAAGATTAGGGTTAGTGTTAGGTTTATGTTTAGGGTTAGGGTAAGGATTAGGGTTAGGAATAGGGTTAGGGTTAGGGTAAGGGTTAGGGTTAGGGTTAGGGTTATTGTTAGGTTTATGGTTAGGGTTACGGTAAGGGTAAGGTTTAGGGTTAGCGTTAGGTTTATTGTTGAGGTTAAGGTTAGGGTTAGGGTAAGGGTTATTGTTAGGGTTAGGGTTAGGTTTAGGGTTATTTTTAGGGTTACGGTTAGGGTGAGGGTAAGGGTATATGTTAGGGTAAGGGTTAGGGTTAGGGTTAGGTTTAGCGTTAGGGTAAGGGTAAGGGTTAGGGTAAGGGTTAGGGTTAAGGTAAGAGTAAGTGTTAGGGTTAGGGTCAGGGTTGGGTTTAGTGTAAGGTTTAGGGTTAGGTTTAGTGTAAGGGTAAGGTTTAGGGTTAGGGTTAGGGTTAGGGTTAGGGTAAGGGTAAGGGTTAGGGTTAGGTTTAGGGTTAGGTTTAGTGTTAGGGTAAGGGTAAGGGTTCGGGTTCGGGTTAGTGTTAGGGTTAGGGTTAGGTTTAGGGTTAGGTTTGGGGTTAGGGTTAGGGTTAGTGTTAGGTATACGGTTAAGGTTAGTGTAAGGGTTAGGGTTAGGATAAGGGTAAGGGTTAGGGTTAGGGTTAGGGTTAGTGGTTAGGGGTAGGGTTAGGGTTAGGGTTAGGGCTAGTGGTTAGTGTTAGGGTTAGGGTAAGGGTTAGGGTTAGGGTTAGGGGTTAGGATTAGGGTTAGGGTTAGGGTAAAGGTTAGGGTTGGGGGTTAGGTTTAGTATTAAGGTTAGGGTAAGGGTTAGGTTTAGGATTAGGGTTAGGTTTTGTGTTAGGATAAGGGTTAGGATTAGAGTTAGGATTAGGGTTAGGGTAAGGGTAAGTGTTAGGGTAAGGGTAACAATTAGGGTTAGGGTTAGGGTAAGGGTTAGGTAAGGGTAAGGGTTAGGTTTATGGTTAGGAGTTATGGTTAGGTTTACTTTTAGGGTTAGGGTTATGGTAAGGGTAAGGCATAGGGTTAGGGATAGGGTTAGGGTTAGGGTTAGGTTTAGGGTTAGGATTAGGGAAGGGTAAGGGTTAGTGTTATGGTTAGGGTTAGGTTTAGGGTTCCTGTAAGGGTAAGGGTTAGGTTTAGGGTCAGGTTTAGGGTTAGTTTTAGGGTTAGGGTAAGGGTAAGGGTTAGGGTTAGGGGTAGGGATAGGGGTAGGGTCAGGGTTAGGGTTAGGGTAAGGGTAAGGGTTATGGTTAGGGCAGGGTTAGGGTGAGGGTTAGGGGTTACGGTTAGGGTAGGTTTAAGGTTAGGATTAGGGTTAGAGTTAGGGTAAAGGTAAGGGTTAGGGTGAGGATTAGGGTTAGGGTTAGGTAAGGGTAAGGGTTAGGTTTAATGTTAGGGTTAGGTTTAGGGTTAGGGTTAATGTTAGGGTTAGGGAAAGGATAAGAGATAGGGTTAAGGGTTAGCGTTAGCGTTAGGGTATGGTTAGGTTAAGGGTAAAGGTTAGGGTTAGGGTTAGGGTTAGGTTTACGGTTAGGGGTTACGGTTAGAGTTATGTTTAGGGTTTGGGTTAGGGTAAGGGTAAGGGATAGGATTAACGATAGGGTTTCGTTTAGGGTTAGGTTTAGGGTTAGGATTAGGGTTAGGGTTAGGGTAAGGCTTAGGTTTAGGGTTAGGTTTAGGTTTAGGGTTAGGATTAGGGTTAGGGTTAGGGTAAGGGTAAGGGTTACGGTTAAAGTTAGGGTTAGGGTTAGGGTTAGGGTAAGGGTAAGTATTAGGGTTAGGTTTAGGGTTAGGTTTAGGGTAAGGGTAAGGGTTAGGTTTAGGGTTAGAGTTAGGTTTAGGGTTATGGTTAGTTTTAGGGTTAGGGTAAGGGTAAGGGTTAGGGCTAAGGTTAGGTTTAGGGTTAGGGTTAGGGTTAAGGTTAGGGTTAGGGTTAGGGTAAGGGTAAGGGTAAGGGTAAGGGTAAGGGTAAGGGTTAGGGTTCCTTTTAGGGTTAGGCTTAGGGTAAGGGTAAGGGTTAGGTTTAGGGTTCGGGTTAGGCTTAGGGTTAGGGTAGGGGTTAGGGTTAGGGTTATTGTAAGAGTAAGGGTTAGGGTTAGGGTTAGGGTAAGGGTAAGGTTTAGGGCTAAGGTTAGGTTTAGGGTTAGGATTAGGGTTAAGGTTAGGGTTAGGGTTAGGTTTAGGGTTAGGGTTAGGGTTAGGGTAAGGGTTAGGGTTAGGTTAGTGTTAGGTTTAGTGTTGAGGTTAAGGTTAGGGTTAGGGTAAGGGTTAGAATTAGGGTTAGGGTAACGGTTAAGGTAAGGGTAACGGTTAGGGTTAGGGTTAGGGTTAGGTTTAGGGTAAGGGTTAGAGGTAGGTTTAGGGTAAGGGTCAGCTTTAGGGTTAGGGTTAGGTTAAGGGTTATGGTAATGGTAAGTGTTAGGGTTAGGGTTAGGATTAGGATTAGGTTTAGGGTTAGGGTAAGGGTAAGGGTTAGGTTTACGGTTAAGGTTAGGGTAAGGGTAAGGGGAAGAGTTAGGTTATGGTTAGGGTTACGTTAGGGTAAGGGTTAGGTTTAGACTTAGGGTTAGGTTTAGGTGTAGGGTTAGGGTTAGGGTTAGGGTAAGTGTAAGGGTTAGGTTTAGGATTAGGGTTAGATTTAGGGTTAGAGTTAGGGTTAGGGTAAGGTTAAGGGTTAGGGTAAAGGTTAGGGTTAGGGTTAGGGTTAGGGTAAGGGTAATTGTTAGGGTTAGGTTTAGGGTTAGGTTTAGGGTAAGGGTAAGGTTTAGGTTTAGGGTTAGTGTTAGGTTGAGGCTTAGGGTTAGGGTTAGGGTTAGGGAAAGGCTAAGTGTTAGGGTTAAGGTTAGGGTTAGGGTTAGGTTTAGGGTTATGGTTAGGGTTAGGGTAAGGATTAGGGTTAGGAATAGCGTTAGGGTTAGGGTAAGGGTTAGGGTTAGGGTTAGGGTTATTGTTAGGTTTATGATTAGGGTTAGGGTAAGGGTAAGGGTTAGGGTTAGGGTTAGGTTTATTGTTGGGGTTAAGGATAGGGTTAGGGTAAGTGTTAGGGTTTGGGTTAGGGTTAGGTTTAGGGTTAGGTTTAGGGTTACGGTTAGGGTAAGGGTATGTGTTAGGGTAAGGGTTAGGGTTAGGGTTAGGATTAGCGTTAGGGTGAGGTTAAGGGTTAGGGTAAGTGTTAGGGTTAAGGTAAGGGTAAGGGTTAGGGTTAGGGTCAAGGTTAGGTTTAGGGTAAGGGTTAGGGTTAGGTTTAGAGTAAGGGTAAGGTTTAGGGTTAGGGTTAGGGTTTGGGTTAGGGTAAGGGTAAGGGTTAGGGTTAGGTTTAGCGTTAGGTTTAGGGTTAGGGTAAGGGTAAGGGTTAGCGTTAGCTTTAGGGTAAGGGTTAGGGTTAGATTTAGGGTTAGGGTTTTGGTTAGGGTAAGGGTAAGTGTTAGGGTTAGGGTTATGGTTAGGATAAGGGTAAGGGTTAGGTTTAGGGTTAGAGTTATTGGTTAGGGTTAGGGTTAGGGGAAGGATTAGTCTTTGGGTTAGGGGTTAGGATTAGGGTTAGCGTTAGTGTAAAGGTTAGGGTTAGGGGTTAGGGTTAGTGTTCAGGTTAGGTTAAGGTTAGGTTTATGATTAGTGTTAGGGTTAGGATAAGGGTTAGGGTTAGGATTAGGGTTAGGGGTAGGGTTAGGGTTAGTGGTTAGGGTTAGGGTTAGGGTAAGTGTTAGGGTTAGGGTTAGGGGTTAGGATTAGTGTTAGGGTTAGGGTAAAGGTTAAGGTTGGGGGTTAGGTTTAGTGTTAAGGTTAGGTTAAGGGTTAGGTTTAGAATTAGGGTTAGGGTTACGATAAGGGTTAGGGTTAGAGTTAGGGTTAGGGAAAGGATAAGAGATAGGGTTAAGGGTAGGTTTAGGGTTAGGGTTAGGGTTAACGTTAGGGTTAGGGTTAGGGTAAGGGTAAGGATTAGCGTTAGCGTTAGCGTTAGGGTAGGGTTAGGGTAAGGGTAAGGGTTAGGGTTAGGGTTAGTGTTAGGGTTAGGGTTAGGTCTAGGGTTAGGGTTAGGGATAGGGTTAGGGTTAGGTTTAGGGTTAGGGTTAGTGTTACGGTAAGGGTAAGTGTTACGGTTAGGTTTAGGGTTAGGGTTAGGGTTAACGTTATGGTTAGGGTTAGGGTAAGGGTAAGGATAAGCGTTAGCGTTAGCGTTAGGGTATGGTTAGGTTAAGGGTAAAGGTTAGGGTTAGGGTTAGGGTTAGGTTTACGGTTAGGGGTTACGGTTAGAGTTATGTTTAGGGTTTGGGTTAGGGTAAGGGTAAGGGATAGGATTAACGATAGGGTTTCGTTTAGGGTTAGGTTTAGGGTTAGGGTTAGGGTTAGGGTTAGGGTAAGGCTTAGGTTTAGGGTTAGGTTTAGGTTTAGGGTTAGGATTAGGGTTAGGGTTAGGGTTAGGGTAAGGGTAAGGGTTACGGTTAAAGTTAGGGTTAGGGTTAGGGTTAGGGTAAGGGTAAGGATTAGGGTTAGGTTTAGGGTTAGGTTTAGGGTAAGGGTAAGGGTTAGGTTTAGGGTTAGAGTTAGGTTTAGGGTTATGGTTAGTTTTAGGGTTAGGGTAAGGGTAAGGGTTAGAGTTAGGGTTAGGGTTAGGGTTAGGGTTAGGGTTAGGGTTAGGGTTAGTTTTAGGGTTAGGGTAAGGGTAAGGGTTAGGGCTAAGGTTAGGTTTAGGGTTAGGGTTAGGGTTAAAGTTAGGGTTAGGGTTAGGGTAAGGGTAAGGGTAAGGGTAAGGGTAAGGGTTAGGTTTCCTTTTAGGGTTAGGCTTAGGGTAAGGGTAAGGGTTAGGTTTAGGGTTAGGGTTAGGCTTAGGGTTAGGGTAGGGGTTAGGGTTAGGGTTATTGTAAGAGTAAGGGTTAGGGTTAGGTTTAGGGTAAGGGTAAGGTTTAGGGCTAAGGTTAGGTTTAGGGTTAGGATTAGGGTTAAGGTTAGGGTTAGGGTTAGGTTTAGGGTTAGGGTTAGGGTTAGGGTAAGGGTTAGGGTTAGGTTAGTGTTAGGTTTAGTGTTGAGGTTAAGGTTAGGGTTAGGGTAAGGGTTAGAATTAGGGTTAGGGTAACGGTTAAGGTAAGGGTAACGGTTAGGGTTAGGGTTAGGGTTAGGTTTAGGGTAAGGGTTAGAGGTAGGTTTAGGGTAAGGGTTAGGTTTAGGGTTAGGGTTAGGTTAAGGGTTATGGTAAGGGTAAGTGTTAGGGTTAGGGTTAGGATTAGGATTAGGTTTAGGGTTAGGGTAAGGGTAAGGGTTAGGTTTACGGTTAGGATTAGGGTAAGGGTAAGGGGAAGAGTTAGGTTATGGTTAGGGTTACGTTAGGGTAAGGGTTAGGTTTAGAGTTAGGGTTAGGTTTAGGTGTAGGGTTAGGGTTAGGGTTAGGGTAAGTGTAAGGGTTAGGTTTAGGGTTAGGGTTAGGTTTAGGGTTAGGGTTAGGGTTAGGGTAAGGTTAAGGGTTAGGGTAAAGGTTAGGGTTAGGGTTAGGGTTAGGGTAAGGGTAATTGTTAGGGTTAGGTTTAGGGTTAGGTTTAGGGTAAGGGTAAGGTTTAGGTTTAGGGTTAGTGTTAGGTTGAGGCTTAGGGTTAGGGTTAGGGTTAGGGAAAGGCTAAGTGTTAGGGTTAAGGTTAGGGTTAGGGTTAGGTTTAGGGTTATGGTTAGGGTTAGGGTAAGGATTAGGGTTAGGAATAGCGTTAGGGTTAGGGTAAGGGTTAGGGTTAGGGTTAGGGTTATTGTTAGGTTTATGGTTAGGGTTAGGGTAAGGGTAAGGGTTAGGGTTAGGGTTAGGTTTATTGTTGGGGTTAAGGATAGGGTTAGGGTAAGTGTTAGGGTTTGGGTTAGGGTTAGGTTTAGGGTTACGGTTAGGGTAAGGGTATGTGTTAGGGTAAGGGTTAGGGTTAGGGTTAGGATTAGCGTTAGGGTGAGGTTAAGGGTTAGGGTAAGGGTTAGGGTTAAGGTAAGGGTAAGGGTTAGGGTTAGGGTCAGGGTTAGGTTTAGGGTAAGGGTTAGGGTTAGGTTTAGTGTAAGGGTAAGGTTTAGGGTTAGGGTTAGGGTTTGGTTTAGGGTAAGGGTAAGGGTTAGGGTTAGGGTTAGGGTTAAGGTTACGGTTAGGTTTAGGGTTAGGGTAAGGGTAAGATTTAGCGTTAGCTTTAGGGTAAGGGTTAGGGTTAGATTTAGGGTTAGGGTTTTGGTTAGGGTAAGGGTAAGTGTTAGGGTTAGGGTTATGGTTAGGATAAGGGTAATGGTTAGGTTTAGGGTTAGAGTTATTGGTTAGGGTTAGGGTTAGGGGAAGGGTTAGTCTTTGGGTTAGGGGTTAGGATTAGGGTTAGCGTTAGGGTAAAGGTTAGGGTTAGGGGTTAGGGTTAGTGTTCAGGTTAGGTTAAGGTTAGTTTTAGGATTAGTGTTAGGGTTAGGATAAGGGTTAGGGTTAGGATTAGGGTTAGGGTTAGGGTTAGGGTTAGTGGTTAGGGTTAGGGTTAGGGTAAGGGTTAGTGTTAGGGTTAGGGGTTAGGATTAGGGTTAGGGTTAGGGTAAAGGTTAAGGTTGGGGGTTAGTTTTAGTGTTAAGGTTAGGTTAAGGGTTAGGTTTAGAATTAGGGTTAGGGTTACGATAAGGGTTAGGGTTAGGGTTAGGGTAAGGGTTAGGTTTATGGTTAGGTGTTATGTTTAGGGTTAGGTTTAGGGTTAGGGTTAGGGTAAAGGTAAGGCATAGGGTTAGGGATAGGGTTATGGTTAGGGTTAAGTTTAGGGTTAGAAGTAGGGTAAGGGTAAGTGTTAGTGTTAGGTTTAGTGTTAGGGTTAAGGTTAGGGTTAGGGTTAGGGTTAGGGTTAGGGTAAGGGTAAAGATTAGGTTAGGGTTAGGGTTTGGGTTAAGGTTAGGGTTAGGGTTAGGGTAAGGGTAAGGGTTAGGTTAGGGTTAGGGTTAGGGTTTGGGTAAGGTTTAGGGTTAGGGTTAGGTTTAGGGTTAGGGTTAGCGTAAGGGTAAGGGTTTGGGTTAGGTTTAGGGTAGGGTTACTGTAACGGTAAGGGTTAGGTTAGGGTTAGGGTTAGGGTTAGGGTTAGGATTAGGGTTACGGTTAGGGTAAGGGTTAGGTTAGGGTTATGGTTAGGGTTAGGGTAAGGATTAGGGTTAGGGTTGGTGTTAGGTTTAGGGTTAGGGTTAGGGTTAGGGTAAGGGTTAGGTGTAGGGTTAAGTTTAGTTTTAGGTTTAGGGTTAGGGTTAGGGTAAGGTAAGGATTAGGGTAAAGGTTAGGGTTAGGTTAGGGTTAGGGTAAGGGTAAGGGTTAGGGTTAGGTTTAGGGTTAGGTTTAGGGTAAGGGTAAGGGTTAGGTTTAGGGTTAGGGTTAGGTTTAGGGTTAGGGTTAGGGTTAGGGTTAGGGTGAGGGAAAGAATAAGGTTTAGGTTTAAGGATAGGTTTAGGCCTAGGGTTAGTGTTAAGGTTAGGATTAGGGTTAGGGTAAGGGTAAGGGTTAGGGTTAGGTTTAGGGATAGGGTTAGGGTAACGGTAAGGGTTAGGGTTAGGTTTAGGGTTAGGGTTAGGGTTAGGGTAAGGATTAGGGTTATGAATAGGGTTAGGGTTAGGGTAAGGGTTAGCGTTAGGGTTAGGGTTATTGTTAGGTTTATGTTTAGGGTTAGGGTAAGGGTAAGGGTTAGGGTAAGGGTTAGGTTTATTGTTGGGGTTAAGGTTAGGATTAGGGTAAGTGTTAGGGTTAGGCTTAGGTTTTGGTTTAGGGTTAGGTTTAGGGTTACGGTTAGGGTTAGGGTAAGGGTATGTGGTAGGGTAAGGGTTAGGGTTAGGGTTAGGTTTAGCTTTAGGGTAAGGGTAAGGTTTAGGGTAAGGGTTAGGGTTAAGGTAAGGGTAAGGGTTAGGGTTAGGGTCAGAGTTAGGTTTAGTGTAAGGGTTAGGGTTAGGTTTATTGTAAGTGTAAGGTTTAGGGTTAGGGTTAGGGTTAGGGTAAGGGTTAGGTTTAGAGTGAGGTTTAGGATTAGGGTAAGGGTTAGGTTTAGGGTTAGGGTAAGAGTTAGGGTTAGGATAAGGGTAGGGTTAGTGTTAGGGTTAGGGTTAGTGGTTAGGGTTAGGGTTAGGGTAAGGGTTAGGGTTAGGGTTAGGGGTTAGGGTAAGGGTTAGTGTTAGGGTAAAGTGTAGGGTTAGGGGTTAGGGTTAGTGTTAAGGTTAGGTTAAGGTTTATGTTTAGGATTAAGGTTAGGGTTAGGATAAGGGTTATGGTTAGGGTTAGGGTAAGGGTTAGGGTTTGGGTTAGGGTTAGGGTTAGGGTTAGTGGTTAGGGTTAGGGTTAGGGTAAGGGTTAGAGTTAGGGTTACGTGATAGGATTAGGGTTAGGGTTAGGGTAAATGTTAGTGTTGGGGGTTAGGTTTAGTATTAAGGTTAGGTTAAGGGTTAGGTTTAGGATTAGGTTTAGGATTAGGATAAGGGTTAGGGTTAGGGTTAGGATTAGGGTTAAGGTAAGGTAAGTGTTAGGGTAAGGGTAAGAGTTAGGGTTAGGTTTAGGGTTAGGGTTAGGGTAAGGGTAAGGGTTAGGTTTATGGTTAGGGGTTATGGTTAGGGTTATGTTTAGGGTTAGGTTTATGGTAAGGGTAAGGCAATGGGTTAGGGATAGGGTTACGGTTAGTGTTAGGTTTAGGGTTAGCATTAGGGTAAAGGTAAGGGTTAGTGTTAGTGTTAGGGTTAGGGTTAATTTAGGGTTAGGGTTAGGGTAAGGGTTAGCGTTAGGGTTAGGGTTAGGTTTAGGGTTAGGGTTAGGGTAATGGTAAGGTTTAGGGTTAGGTTTAGGGTTAGTTTAAGGGTAAGGGTTAGGGTTAGGGTCAGGTTTAGCGTTAGGTTTAGGGTTAGGGCAAGGGTAAGGATTAGGGTTAGGTTTAGGGTTAGTGTTAGGGATAGGGTTAGGGTTAGGGTAAGGGTTAGGGTTAGGTTTAGGGTTAGTGTTAGGGAAAGGGTAAGGGTTACAGTTAGGTTTACGGTTAGTGGTTATGGTTAGAATTAGGTTTAGGGTTAGGGTTAGGGTAAGGGTAAGGGATAGGGTTAAGGATAGGGTTTCGGTTAGGGTTAGGTTTAGGGTTAGGGTTAGGGTTAGGGTTAGGGTTACGGTAAGGGTTAGGTTTAGGTTTAGGTTTAGGGTTAGGATTACGGTTAGGTTTAGGGTAAGGATAAGGGTTAGTGTTAAAGTTAGGGTTAGGTTTAGGATTAGGGTTAGGGTAAGGGTAAGGGTTAGGGTAAGGTTTAGGGTTAGGTTTAGGGTAAGGGTAACGGTTAGGTTTAGGGTTAGAGTTAGGTTTAAGGTTAGGGTTAGGTTTATGGTTAGGGTAAGGGTAAGGGTTACGGCTAAGGTTAGGTTTAGGGTTAGGGTTAGGGATAACGTTAGGGTTAGGGTTAGGGTTAAGGTTAGGGGTAGGGTTAGGGTAAGTGTAAGGGTTAGAGTTAGGGTTAGGTTTAGGTTTAGGGTTAGGGTAGGGGTTAGGTTTAGGGTTATTGTAAGAGTAAGGTTAGGGTTAGGATTAGGGTTTCGGTTAGGGTAAGGGTTAGGGTTAGGGTTAGGTTTAGGGTTAGGTTTTGGGTTAGGGTTAGGGTAAGGGTAAGGGTTAGGGTTAGGGTTAGTGTTAGGTTTAGTGTTGGGGTTAAGGTTAGGGTTAGGTTAAGGGTTATGGTTAGGGTTACGGTTAAGTTAAGGGTAAGGGTTAGGGTTAGGGTTAGGTTTAGAGTAAGGATTAGAGTTAGGTTTAGGGTAAGGGTAAGGTTTAGGGTTAGGCTTAGGTTTAGGGTTAGGGTAAGGGTAATGGTTAGGGTTAGGGTTAGGTTTAGGAGTAGGTTTAGGGTTAGGGTAAGGGTAAGGGTTAGGGTTAGGGTTAGGGATAGGGTTAGGGTAAGGGTTAGGGTTAAGGTTAGGGTTGGGTGAGGGTAAGGGTAAGGGTAAGGATTAGGTTTAGGGTTAGGATAAGGGTAAGGGTTAGTGTTAGGGTTATGGTTGTGGTAAGGGTATGGGTTAGGGTTAGGGTTAGGTTTAGGGTTGGGGTTATGATAAGGGTAAGGGTTCGGGTTGGGTTTGGGGTTAAGGTTAGGGTTAGGGTTAGGGTAAGGGTAAGGGTAAGTATTAGGTTATGGTTAGGGTTAGGTTAGGGTAAGGGTTAGGTTTAGATTTAGGGTTAGGTTTAGGTTTAGGGTTAGTGTTAGGGTTAGGGTTAGGGTAAGGGTAAGGGTTAGGTTTCGGGTTAGGGTTAGGTTTAGGGTTAAGGTTAGGGTTAGGTTTAGGGTTAAGGTTAGGGTTAGGGTTAGCGAAAGGATAAGGGTTAGGATTAATGTTAGGTTTAGGGTTAGGGTTAGGTTTAGGGTTAGTTTTAGGGTTAGGGTAATGGTAAGGGTTAGGGTTAGGGTTAGGATTAGGGTTAGGATTAGGGTTAGGGTTAGTGGTTAGGGTTAGGTTTAGGGTAAGGGATAGGGTTAGGGTTAGGGGTTAGGATTAGGGTTAGGGTTAGGGTAAAGGTTAAGGTTGGGGGTTAGGTTTAGTGTT
Source organism: Megascapheus bottae (assembly GCA_024803745.1). NCBI lineage: Eukaryota > Metazoa > Chordata > Mammalia > Rodentia > Geomyidae > Megascapheus > Megascapheus bottae. Next base: position 1,078,800 of record JANJXV010000156.1, read on the forward strand.
AAGTTAGGTTAAGGGTTAGATTTAGAATTAGGGTTAGTGTTAGGATAAGGGTTAGGGTTAGGGTTAGGTTTAGGGTTAGGGTAAGGGTAAGAGTTAGGGTTAGGGTTAGGGTAAGGTTAAGGGTTAGGTTTATGGTTAGGGGTTATGTTTAGGGTTAGGTTTAAGGTTAGGGTTATGGTAAAGTTAAAGCCTAGGGTTAGGGATAGGGATAGGGTTAGGGTTAAATTTAGGGTTAGAAGTAGGGTAAGGGTAAGGGTTAGTGTAAGGTTTAGTGTTAGGGTTAAGGTTAGGGTTAGGGTTAGGGTTAGGGTTAGGGTAACGGTATGGGTTAGGTTAGGGTTAGGGTTAGGGTTAAGGTTAGGGTTAGGGTTAGGGTAAGGGTAAGGGTTAGCTTAGGGTTAGGGTTAGGGTAAGGATTAGGGTTCGGGTTGATGTTAGGTTTAGGGTTAGGGTTAGGGTTAGGGGAAGGGTTAGGTGTAGGGTTAAGGTTAGCTTTAGGGTTAGGGTTAGGGTTAGGGTTAGGGTAAGGTAAGGGTTAGGGTAAAGGTGAGGGTTAGGGTTAGGTTTAGGGTAAGGTTAAGGGTTAGGGTTAGGTTTAGGGTTAGGTTTAGGGTAAGGTAAGGGTTAGGTTTAGGGTTAGGATTAGGGTTAGGGTTAGGGTTAGGGTTAGGGAAAGAATAAGGTTTAGGGTTAAGGTTAGGTTTGGGCCTAGGGTTAGGGTTAAGGTTAGGATTAGGGTTAGGGTAAGGGTAAGGGTTAGGGTTAGGTTTAGGGATAGGGTTAGGGTAAGTGTAAGGTTTAGGGTTAGGGTTAGTGTTAGGTTGAGGCTTAGGGTTAGGGTTAGGGTTAGGGAAAGGCTAAGTGTTAGGGTTAAGGTTAGGGTTAGGTTTAGGTTTAGGGTTAGGGTTAGTGTTAGGGTAAGGATTAGGGTTATGAATAGGATTTGGTTTAGGGTAAGGGTTAGGGTTAGGTTTAGGGTTATTGTTAGGTTTATGTTTAGGGTTAGGGTAAGGGTAAGGGTTAGGGTTAGGATTAGGTATATTGTTGGGGTTAAGGTTAGGGTTAGGGTAAGTGTTAGGTTTAGGCTTAGGTTTAGGTTTAGGGTTAGGTTTAGGGTTACGGTTAGGGTTAGGGTAAGGGTATGTGTTAGGGTAAGGGTTAGGGGTAGGTTTAGGGTAGCGTTAGGGTAAGGGTAAGGGTTAGGGTAAGGGTTAGGGTTAAGGTAAGGGTACGGGTTAGGGTTAGAGTCAGTGTTAGGTTTAGTGTAAGGGTTAGGGTTAGGTTTAGTGTAAGGGTAAGGTTTAGGGTTAGGGTCAGGTTTAGGGTTAGGTTTAGGGTGAGGTTTAGGATTAGGGTAAGGGTCAGGTTTAGGGTTAGGGTAAGTGTTAGGGTTAGGATAAGGGTAAGGGTTAGGGTTAGTGGTTAGGGTTAGGGTTAGGGTAGGGGTTAGGGTTAGGTTTAGGGGTTAGGGTAAGGGATAGTGTTAGGGTAAAGGGTAGGGTTAGGGGTTAGGGTTAGTGTTAACGTTACGTTAAGGGTTAAGTTTAGTATTAGGGTTAGGGTTAGGATAAAGGTTAGGGTTAGGGTTAGGGTAAGTGTTATGGTTTGGGTTAGGGTAAGGGTTAGGGTTAGTGGTTAGGGTTAGGGTTAGGGTAAGGGTTAGAGTTAGGGTTACGTGTTAGGATTAGGGTTAGGGTTAGGGTAAATGTAAGTGTTGGGGGTTAGGTTTAGTATTAAGGTTAGGTTAAATGTTAGGTTTTGGATTAGGATAAGGGTTAGGGTTAGGGTTAGGATTAGGGTTAGGGTTAGGTAAGTGTTAGGGTAAGGTTAAGAGTTAGGGTTAGGTTTAGGGTTAGGGTTAGGGTAAGGGTAAGGGTTAGGTTTATGGTTAGGGGTTATGGTTAGGGTTATGTTTAGGGTTAGGTTTATGGTAAGGGTAAGGCAATGGGTTAGGGATAGGGTTAGGGTTAGTGTTAGGTTTAGGGTTAGGATTAGGGTAAAGGTAAGTGTTAGTGTTAGAGTTAGGGTTAGGGTTAAGTTAGGGTTAGGGTTAGGGTAAGGGTTAGGGTTAGGGTTAGGGTTATGGTTAGGGTTAGTGTTAGGTTTAGTGTTGGGGTTAAGGTTAGGGTTAGGTAAGCATTTGTTTTAGGGTTACGGTTAAGGTAAGGGTAAGGGTTAGGGTTAGGGTTAGGTTTAGAGTAAGGGTTAGAGTTAGGTTTAGGGTAAGGGTAAGGTTTAGGGTTAGGGTTAGGTTTAGGGTTAGGGTAAGGGTAAGGGTTAGGGTTAGGGTTAGGTTTAGGAGTAGGTTTAGGGTTAGCGTAAGACTAAGGGTTAGGGTTAGGGTTAGGGATAGGGTTAGGGTAAGGGTTAGGGTTAGGGTTAGGGTTGGGTGAAGGTAAGGGTAAGGGTAAGTATTAGGTTTAGGGTTAGGATATGGGTAAGGGTTAGTGTTAGGGTTATGGTTATGGTAAGGGTAAGGGTTAGGGTTAGGGTTAGGTTTAGGGTTGGGGTTAAGGTTAGGGTTAAGGTTAGGGTAAGGGTAAGGGTTAGAGTTAGGGTAGGGTTAGGGTTTGGGTTAGGGGTTACGGTTACGGATAGGTTTAGGTTAGGGTTATGATAAGGGTAAGGGTTCGGGTTGGGTTTGTGGTTAAGGTTAGGGTTAGGGTTAGGGTAAGGGTAAGGGTAAGTATTAGGTTATGGTTAGGGTTAGGTTAGGATAAGGGTTAGGTTTAGATTTAGGGTTAGGTTTAGGTTTAGGGTTAGTGTTAGGGTTAGGGTTAGGGTAAGGGTAAGGGTTAGGTTTCGGGTTAGGGTTAGGTTTAGGGTTAAGGTTAGGGTTAGGGTTAGGGAAAGGATAAGGGTTAGGATTAATGTTAGGTTTAGGCTTAGGGTTAGGTTTAGGGTTAGTTTTAGGGTTAGGGTAATGGTAAGGGTTAGGGTTAGGCTTAGGATTAGGGTTAGGGTTAGGGTTAGTGGTTAGGGTTAGGTTTAGGGTAAGGGTTAGGGTTAGGGTTAGGGCTTAGCATTAGGGTTAGGGTTAGGGTAAAGGTTAAGCTTGTGGGTTAGGTTTAGTGTTAAGGTTAGGGTAAGGGTTAGGGTTAGGGTTAGGTTTAGGGTTAGGTTTAGGGTTAGGGTAAGGGTAAGTGTTAGGGTTAGGGTAGGGTTAGGGTTAGGGTTAGGGTTTACGGTTAGGGTTAGGTTTAGGTTTAGGGTTAGGATAAGGGTAAGGGTTCGGTTTGGGTTGAAGATTAAGGTTAGGGTTAGGGATAGGGTAAGGGTAAGGGTTAGGTTATGGTTAGGGTTAGGTTAGGGTAAGGGTTAGGTTTAGAGTTAGGGTTAGGTTTAGGGGTAGAGTTAGGGTTAGGGTTAGGGTTAGGGTTAGAGTTAGGGTAAAGGTTAGGGTTGGGGGTTAGGGTTAGTGTTAAGGTTAGGTTAAAGGTTAGGTTTAGGATTAGGGTTAGGGTGAGGATAAGGGTTAGGTATAGGGTTAGGATTAGGGTTAGGGTAAGGATAAGGGTTAAGGTTAGAGTTAGGGATAAGGTTAGGGTTAGGGTTAGGGTAAGGGTAAGTGTTAGGTTAGGGTTTCGGTTAGGGTAATGGTTAGGCTTAGGGTTAGTGTTAGGTTTAGGTTTAGGGTTAGGGTTAGGGTTAGGGTAAGGGTTAGGGTTAGGGTTAGGATTAGGGTTAGGGATAGGGTTAGGGTTAGTGTTAGGTTTAGGGTTAGGGTAGGGGTAAGGGTTAGGGTTAGTGTTAGGTTTAGTGTCGGGGTTAAGATTAGGGGTATTGTAAGGGTTAGGGTTAGGGTTACGGTTAAGTTAAGGGTAAGGGGTAGGGTTAGGGTTAGGGTTAGATTTACGGTAAGGTTAAGGTTTAGGGTTAGGTTTAGGTTTAGGGTTACGGTAAGGGTAAGGGTTAGGGTTAGGGTTAGGTTTAGGGTTAGGGTTAGGGTTTCCGGTTAGGGTTAGGTATAGGGTTAGGGTTAGGATAAGGGAAAGGGTTCGGTTTGGGTTTAAGGTTAAGGTTAGTGTTAGTGTTAGGGTAAGGGTAATGGTTAGGTTATGGTTAGGGTTAGGTTAGGGTAAGGGTTAGGTTTAGAGTTAGGGTTAGGTTTAGGGGTAGGGTTAGGGTTAGGGTTAGGTTAAGTGTAATGGTTAGGGTTAGGGTTAGGGTTAGGGTAAGGGTAAGGGTTAGCGTTAGGTTTAGGGTTAGGGTTAGGTTAGGGTTAGGGTTAGGGTTAGGATAAGGGTAAGGGTTAGGGTTAGGTTTAGTGGTTAGTATTAGGGTTAGGGTAAGGGTTAGGTTTAGGGTTAGGGGTTAGGATTAGGGTTAGAGTTAGCATAAAGGTTAGGGTTGGGGTTTAGGGTTAGTGTTAAGGTTAGGTTAAGGGCTAGGTTTAGGATTAGGGTTAGGGTTAGGATAAGGGTTAGGGTTAGGGTTAGGATTAGGGTTAGGGTAAGTATAAGGGTTAAGGTTAGGGTTAGGGATAAGGTTAGCGTTAGGGTTAGGGTAAGGGTAAGGGTTAGGTTAGGGTTAGGGTTAGGGTAATGGTTAGGGTTAGGGTTTGTGTTAGGTTTAGGTTTAGGATTAGGGTTAGGGTTAGCGTAAGGGTAAGGGTTAGGGTTAAGGTTAGGGTTAGGGGTAGGATTAGGGTTAGGGTAATGGTAAGGGTTAGGGTTAGGTTTAGGGTTTGGGTTAGGGTAAGGGGATGGGTTAGGTTAAGGGTTAGGGTTAGGGTTAAAGTTAGGGTTAGGGTTAGGGTTCGGAATAGGATAGGGGTTAGGGTAAGGATTAGGGTTAGGGTTGGTGTTAGGTTTAGGGTTAGGGTTAGGGTTAGGGTAAGGGTTAGGTGTAGGGTTAAGTTTAGTTTTAGGTTTAGGGTTAGGGTTAGGGTAAGGTAAGGGTTAGGGTAAAGGTTAGGGTTAGGTTAGGGTTAGGGTAAGGGTAAGGGTTAGGGTTAGGTTTAGGGTTAGGTTTAGGGTAAGGGTAAGGGTTAGGTTTAGGGTTAGGGTTAGGTTTAGGGTTAGGGTTAGGGTTAGGGTTAGGGTGAGGGAAAGAATAAGGTTTAGGTTTAAGGATAGGTTTAGGCCTAGGGTTAGTGTTAAGGTTAGGATTAGGGTTAGGGTAAGGGTAAGGGTTAGGGTTAGGTTTAGGGATAGGGTTAGGGTAACGGTAAGGGTTAGGGTTAGGTTTAGGGTTAGGGTTAGGGTTAGGGTAAGGATTAGGGTTATGAATAGGGTTAGGGTTAGGGTAAGGGTTAGCGTTAGGGTTAGGGTTATTGTTAGGTTTATGTTTAGGGTTAGGGTAAGGGTAAGGGTTAGGGTAAGGGTTAGGTTTATTGTTGGGGTTAAGGTTAGGATTAGGGTAAGTGTTAGGGTTAGGCTTAGGTTTTGGTTTAGGGTTAGGTTTAGGGTTACGGTTAGGGTTAGGGTAAGGGTATGTGGTAGGGTAAGGGTTAGGGTTAGGGTTAGGTTTAGCTTTAGGGTAAGGGTAAGGTTTTGGGTAAGGGTTAGGGTTAAGGTAAGGGTAAGGGTTAGGGTTAGGGTCAGAGTTAGGTTTAGTGTAAGGGTTAGGGTTAGGTTTATTGTAAGTGTAAGGTTTAGGGTTAGGGTTAGGGTTAGGGTAAGGGTTAGGTTTAGGGTGAGGTTTAGGATTAGGGTAAGGGTTAGGTTTAGGGTTAGGGTAAGAGTTAGGGTTAGGATAAGGGTAGGGTTAGTGTTAGGGTTAGGGTTAGTGGTTAGGGTTAGGGTTAGGGTAAGGGTTAGGGTTAGGGTTAGGGGTTAGGGTAAGGGTTAGTGTTAGGGTAAAGTGTAGGGTTAGGGGTTAGGGTTAGTGTTAAGGTTAGGTTAAGGTTTATGTTTAGGATTAAGGTTAGGGTTAGGATAAGGGTTATGGTTAGGGTTAGGGTAAGGGTTAGGGTTTGGGTTAGGGTTAGGGTTAGGGTTAGTGGTTAGGGTTAGGGTTAGGGTAATGGTTAGAGTTAGGGTTACGTGTTAGGATTAGGGTTAGGGTTAGGGTAAATGTTAGTGTTGGGGGTTAGGTTTAGTATTAAGGTTAGGTTAAGGGTTAGGTTTAGGATTAGGTTTAGGATTAGGATAAGGGTTAGGGTTAGGGTTAGGATTAGGGTTAAGGTAAGGTAAGTGTTAGGGTAAGGGTAAGAGTTAGGGTTAGGTTTAGGGTTAGGGTTAGGGTAAGGGTAAGGGTTAGGTTTATGGTTAGGGGTTATGGTTAGGGTTATGTTTAGGGTTAGGTTTATGGTAAGGGTAAGGCAATGGGTTAGGGATAGGGTTACGGTTAGTGTTAGGTTTAGGGTTAGCATTAGGGTAAAGGTAAGGGTTAGTGTTAGTGTTAGGGTTAGGGTTAAGTTAGGGTTAGGGTTAGGGTAAGGGTTAGCGTTAGGGTTAGGGTTAGGTTTAGGGTTAGGGTTAGGGTAATGGTAAGGTTTAGGGTTAGGTTTAGGGTTAGTTTAAGGGTAAGGGTTAGGGTTAGGGTCAGGTTTAGCGTTAGGTTTAGGGTTAGGGCAAGGGTAAGGATTAGGGTTAGGTTTAGGGTTAGTGTTAGGGATAGGGTTAGGGTTAGGGTAAGGGTTAGGGTTAGGTTTAGGGTTAGTGTTAGGGAAAGGGTAAGTTAGGTTTACGGTTAGTGGTTATGGTTAGAATTAGGTTTAGGGTTAGGGTTAGGGTAAGGGTAAGGGATAGGGTTAAGGATAGGGTTTCGGTTAGGGTTAGGTTTAGGGTTAGGGTTAGGGTTAGGGTTAGGGTTACGGTAAGGGTTAGGTTTAGGTTTAGGTTTAGGTTTAGGGTTAGGATTACGGTTAGGTTTAGGGTAAGGATAAGGGTTAGTGTTAAAGTTAGGGTTAGGTTTAGGATTAGGGTTAGGGTAAGGGTAAGGGTTAGGGTAAGGTTTAGGGTTAGGTTTAGGGTAAGGGTAACGGTTAGGTTTAGGGTTAGAGTTAGGTTTAAGGTTAGGGTTAGGTTTATGGTTAGGGTAAGGGTAAGGGTTACGGCTAAGGTTAGGTTTAGGGTTAGGGTTAGGGATAACGTTAGGGTTAGGGTTAGGGTTAAGGTTAGGGGTAGGGTTAGGGTAAGTGTAAGGGTTAGAGTTAGGGTTAGGTTTAGGTTTAGGGTTAGGGTAGGGGTTAGGTTTAGGGTTATTGTAAGAGTAAGGTTAGGGTTAGGATTAGGGTTTCGGTTAGGGTAAGGGTTAGGGTTAGGGTTAGGTTTAGGGTTAGGTTTTGGGTTAGGGTTAGGGTAAGGGTAAGGGTTAGGGTTAGGGTTAGTGTTAGGTTTAGTGTTGGGGTTAAGGTTAGGGTTAGGTTAAGGGTTATGGTTAGGGTTACGGTTAAGTTAAGGGTAAGGGTTAGGGTTAGGGTTAGGTTTAGAGTAAGGATTAGAGTTAGGTTTAGGGTAAGGGTAAGGTTTAGGGTTAGGCTTAGGTTTAGGGTTAGGGTAAGGGTAATGGTTAGGGTTAGGGTTAGGTTTAGGAGTAGGTTTAGGGTTAGGGTAAGGGTAAGGGTCAGGGTTAGGGTTAGGGATAGGGTTAGGGTAAGGGTTAGGGTTAAGGTTAGGGTTGGGTGAGGGTAAGGGTAAGGGTAAGGATTAGGTTTAGGGTTAGGATAAGGGTAAGGGTTAGTGTTAGGGTTATGGTTGTGGTAAGGGTATGGGTTAGGGTTAGGGTTAGGTTTAGGGTTGGGGTTATGATAAGGGTAAGGGTTCGGGTTGGGTTTGGGGTTAAGGTTAGGGTTAGGGTTAGGGTAAGGGTAAGGGTAAGTATTAGGTTATGGTTAGGGTTAGGTTAGGGTAAGGGTTAGGTTTAGATTTAGGGTTAGGTTTAGGTTTAGGGTTAGTGTTAGGGTTAGGGTTAGGGTAAGGGTAAGGGTTAGGTTTCGGGTTAGGGTTAGGTTTAGGGTTAAGGTTAGGGTTAGGTTTAGGGTTAAGGTTAGGGTTAGGGTTAGCGAAAGGATAAGGGTTAGGATTAATGTTAGGTTTAGGGTTAGGGTTAGGTTTAGGGTTAGTTTTAGGGTTAGGGTAATGGTAAGGGTTAGGGTTAGGGTTAGGATTAGGGTTAGGATTAGGGTTAGGGTTAGTGGTTAGGGTTAGGTTTAGGGTAAGGGATAGGGTTAGGGTTAGGGGTTAGGATTAGGGTTAGGGTTAGGGTAAAGGTTAAGGTTGGGGGTTAGGTTTAGTGTTAAGTTAGGTTAAGGGTTAGATTTAGAATTAGGGTTAGTGTTAGGATAAGGGTTAGGGTTAGGGTTAGGTTTAGGGTTAGGGTAAGGGTAAGAGTTAGGGTTAGGGTTAGGGTAAGGTTAAGGGTTAGGTTTATGGTTAGGGGTTATGTTTAGGGTTAGGTTTAAGGTTAGGGTTATGGTAAAGTTAAAGCATAGGGTTAGGGATAGGGATAGGGTTAGGGTTAAATTTAGGGTTAGAAGTAGGGTAAGGGTAAGGGTTAGTGTAAGGTTTAGTGTTAGGGTTAAGGTTAGGGTTAGGGTTAGGGTTAGGGTTAGGGTAACGGTATGGGTTAGGTTAGGGTTAGGGTTAGGGTTAAGGTTAGGGTTAGGGTTAGGGTAAGGGTAAGGGTTAGCTTAGGGTTAGGGTTAGGGTAAGGATTAGGGTTCGGGTTGAAGATTAAGGTTAGGGTTAGGGATAGGGTAAGGGTAAGGGTTAGGTTATGGTTAGGGTTAGGTTAGGGTAAGGGTTAGGTTTAGAGTTAGGGTTAGGTTTAGGGGTAGAGTTAGGGTTAGGGTTAGGGTTAGGGTTAGAGTTAGGGTAAAGGTTAGGGTTGGGGGTTAGGGTTAGTGTTAAGGTTAGGTTAAAGGTTAGGTTTAGGATTAGGGTTAGGGTGAGGATAAGGGTTAGGTATAGGGTTAGGATTAGGGTTAGGGTAAGGATAAGTGTTAAGGTTAGAGTTAGGGATAAGGTTAGGTTTAGGGTTAGGGTAAGGGTAAGTGTTAGGTTAGGGTTAGGGTTAGGGTAATGGTTAGGCTTAGGGTTAGTGTTAGGTTTAGTTTTAGGGTTAGGGTTAGGGTTAGGGTAAGGGTTAGGGTTAGGGTTAGGATTAGGGTTAGGGATAGGGTTAGGGTTAGTGTTAGGTTTAGGGTTAGGGTAGGGGTAAGGGTTAGGGTTAGTGTTAGGTTTAGTGTCGGGGTTAAGATTAGGGGTATTGTAAGGGTTAGGGTTAGGGTTACGGTTAAGTTAAGGGTAAGGGGTAGGGTTAGGGTTAGGGTTAGATTTACGGTAAGGTTAAGGTTTAGGGTTAGGTTTAGGTTTAGGGTTAGGGTAAGGGTAAGGGTTAGGGTTAGGGTTAGGGTTAGGGTTAGGGTTTACGGTTAGGGTTAGGTATAGGGTTAGGGTTAGGATAAGGGAAAGGGTTCGGTTTGGGTTTAAGGTTAAGGTTAGTGTTAGTGTTAGGGTAAGGGTAATGGTTAGGTTATGGTTAGGGTTAGGTTAGGGTAAGGGTTAGGTTTAGAGTTAGGGTTAGGTTTAGGGGTAGGGTTAGGGTTAGGGTTAGGTTAAGTGTAATGGTTAGGGTTAGGGTTAGGGTTAGGGTAAGGGTAAGGGTTAGCGTTAGGTTTAGGGTTAGGGTTAGGTTAGGGTTAGGGTTAGGGTTAGGATAAGGGTAAGGGTTAGGGTTAGGTTTAGTGGTTAGTATTAGGGTTAGGGTAAGGGTTAGGTTTAGGGTTAGGGGTTAGGATTAGGGTTAGAGTTAGCATAAAGGTTAGGGTTGGGGGTTAGGGTTAGTGTTAAGGTTAGGTTAAGGGCTAGGTTTAGGATTAGGGTTAGGGTTAGGATAAGGGTTAGGGTTAGGGTTAGGATTAGGGTTAGGGTAAGTATAAGGGTTAAGGTTAGGGTTAGGGATAAGGTTAGCGTTAGGGTTAGGGTAAGGGTAAGGGTTAGGTTAGGGTTAGGGTTAGGGTAATGGTTAGGGTTAGGGTTTGTGTTAGGTTTAGGTTTAGGATTAGGGTTAGGGTTAGCGTAAGGGTAAGGGTTAGGGTTAAGGTTAGGGTTAGGGGTAGGATTAGGGTTAGGGTAATGGTAAGGGTTAGGGTTAGGTTTAGGGTTTGGGTTAGGGTAAGGGGATGGGTTAGGTTAAGGGTTAGGGTTAGGGTTAAAGTTAGGGTTAGGGTTAGGGTTCGGAATAGGATAGGGGTTAGGGTAAGGATTAGGGTTAGGGTTGGTGTTAGGTTTAGGGTTAGGGTTAGGGTTAGGGTAAGGGTTAGGTGTAGGGTTAAGTTTAGTTTTAGGTTTAGGGTTAGGGTTAGGGTAAGGTAAGGGTTAGGGTAAAGGTTAGGGTTAGGTTAGGGTTAGGGTAAGGGTAAGGGTTAGGGTTAGGTTTAGGGTTAGGTTTAGGGTAAGGGTAAGGGTTAGGTTTAGGGTTAGGGTTAGGTTTAGGGTTAGGGTTAGGGTTAGGGTTAGGGTGAGGGAAAGAATAAGGTTTAGGTTTAAGGATAGGTTTAGGCCTAGGGTTAGTGTTAAGGTTAGGATTAGGGTTAGGGTAAGGGTAAGGGTTAGGGTTAGGTTTAGGGATAGGGTTAGTGTTAGGGTAAGGATTAGGGTTATGAATAGGGTTAGGGTTAGGGTAAGGGTTAGCGTTAGGGTTAGGGTTATTGTTAGGTTTATGTTTAGGGTTAGGGTAAGGGTAAGGGTTAGGGTAAGGGTTAGGTTTATTGTTGGGGTTAAGGTTAGGATTAGGGTAAGTGTTAGGGTTAGGCTTAGGTTTTGGTTTAGGGTTAGGTTTAGGGTTACGGTTAGGGTTAGGGTAAGGGTATGTGGTAGGGTAAGGGTTAGGGTTAGGGTTAGGTTTAGCTTTAGGGTAAGGGTAAGGTTTAGGGTAAGGGTTAGGGTTAAGGTAAGGGTAAGGGTTAGGGTTAGGGTCAGAGTTAGGTTTAGTGTAAGGGTTAGGGTTAGGTTTATTGTAAGTGTAAGGTTTAGGGTTAGGGTTAGGGTTAGGGTAAGGGTTAGGTTTAGGGTGAGGTTTAGGATTAGGGTAAGGGTTAGGTTTAGGGTTAGGGTAAGAGTTAGGGTTAGGATAAGGGTAGGGTTAGTGTTAGGGTTAGGGTTAGTGGTTAGGGTTAGGGTTAGGGTAAGGGTTAGGGTTAGGGTTAGGGGTTAGGGTAAGGGTTAGTGTTAGGGTAAAGTGTAGGGTTAGGGGTTAGGGTTAGTGTTAAGGTTAGGTTAAAGTTTATGTTTAGGATTAAGGTTAGGGTTAGGATAAGGGTTATGGTTAGGGTTAGGGTAAGGGTTAGGGTTTGGGTTAGGGTTAGGGTTAGGGTTAGTGGTTAGGGTTAGGGTTAGGGTAAGGGTTAGAGTTAGGGTTACGTGTTAGGATTAGGGTTAGGGTTAGGGTAAATGTTAGTGTTGGGGGTTAGGTTTAGTATTAAGGTTAGGTTAAGGGTTAGGTTTAGGATTAGGTTTAGGATTAGGATAAGGGTTAGGGTTAGGGTTAGGATTAGGGTTAAGGTAAGGTAAGTGTTAGGGTAAGGGTAAGAGTTAGGGTTAGGTTTAGGGTTAGGGTTAGGGTAAGGGTAAGGGTTAGGTTTATGGTTAGGGGTTATGGTTAGGGTTATGTTTAGGGTTAGGTTTATGGTAAGGGTAAGGCAATGGGTTAGGGATAGGGTTACGGTTAGTGTTAGGTTTAGGGTTAGCATTAGGGTAAAGGTAAGGGTTAGTGTTAGTGTTAGGGTTAGGGTTAAGTTAGGGTTAGGGTTAGGGTAAGGGTTAGCGTTAGGGTTAGGGTTAGGTTTAGGGTTAGGATTAGGGTAATGGTAAGGTTTAGGGTTAGGTTTAGGGTTAGTTTAAGGGTAAGGGTTAGGGTTAGGGTCAGGTTTAGCGTTAGGTTTAGGGTTAGGGCAAGGGTAAGGATTAGGGTTAGGTTTAGGGTTAGTGTTAGGGATAGGGTTAGGGTTAGGGTAAGGGTTAGGGTTAGGTTTAGGGTTAGTGTTAGGGAAAGGGTAAGGGTTACAGTTAGGTTTACGGTTAGTGGTTATGGTTAGAATTAGGTTTAGGGTTAGGGTTAGGGTAAGGGTAAGGGATAGGGTTAAGGATAGGGTTTCGGTTAGGGTTAGGTTTAGGGTTAGGGTTAGGGTTAGGGTTAGGGTTACGGTAAGGGTTAGGTTTAGGTTTAGGTTTAGGTTTAGGGTTAGGATTACGGTTAGGTTTAGGGTAAGGATAAGGGTTAGTGTTAAAGTTAGGGTTAGGTTTAGGATTAGGGTTAGGGTAAGGGTAAGGGTTAGGGTAAGGTTTAGGGTTAGGTTTAGGGTAAGGGTAACGGTTAGGTTTAGGGTTAGAGTTAGGTTTAAGGTTAGGGTTAGGTTTATGGTTAGGGTAAGGGTAAGGGTTACGGCTAAGGTTAGGTTTAGGGTTAGGGTTAGGGATAACGTTAGGGTTAGGGTTAGGGTTAAGGTTAGGGGTAGGGTTAGGGTAAGTGTAAGGGTTAGAGTTAGGGTTAGGTTTAGGTTTAGGGTTAGGGTAGGGGTTAGGTTTAGGGTTATTGTAAGAGTAAGGTTAGGGTTAGGATTAGGGTTTCGGTTAGGGTAAGGGTTAGGGTTAGGGTTAGGTTTAGGGTTAGGTTTTGGGTTAGGGTTAGGGTAAGGGTAAGGGTTAGGGTTAGGGTTAGTGTTAGGTTTAGTGTTGGGGTTAAGGTTAGGGTTAGGTTAAGGGTTATGGTTAGGGTTACGGTTAAGTTAAGGGTAAGGGTTAGGGTTAGGGTTAGGTTTAGAGTAAGGATTAGAGTTAGGTTTAGGGTAAGGGTAAGGTTTAGGGTTAGGCTTAGGTTTAGGGTTAGGGTAAGGGTAATGGTTAGGGTTAGGGTTAGGTTTAGGAGTAGGTTTAGGGTTAGGGTAAGGGTAAGGGTTAGGGTTAGGGTTAGGGATAGGGTTAGGGTAAGGGTTAGGGTTAAGGTTAGGGTTGGGTGAGGGTAAGGGTAAGGGTAAGGATTAGGTTTAGGGTTAGGATAAGGGTAAGGGTTAGTGTTAGGGTTAGGGTTAGGGTAATGGTTAGGGTTAGGGTTTGTGTTAGGTTTAGGTTTAGGATTAGGGTTAGGGTTAGCGTAAGGGTAAGGGTTAGGGTTAAGGTTAGGGTTAGGGGTAGGATTAGGGTTAGGGTAATGGTAAGGGTTAGGGTTAGGTTTAGGGTTTGGGTTAGGGTAAGGGGATGGGTTAGGTTAAGGGTTAGGGTTAGGGTTAAAGTTAGGGTTAGGGTTAGGGTTCGGAATAGGATAGGGGTTAGGGCTAAAGTGAAGTTTAGGGTTAGGGTTAGGGTTAAGGTTAGGGTTAGGGTAAGGGTAAGGGTTAGGGTTACTTTTAGGGTTAGGGTTAGGGTAAGGGTAAGCGTTAGGGTTATGGTTAGGTTTAGGGTTAGGTTAGGGTTAGGGTTAGGGTAAGAGTAAGGGTTAGTGTTAGGATTAGGGTTAGGGTTAGGGTAAGGGTTAGGGTTAGGGTTAGGTTTAGGGTTAGGTTTAGGGTTAGGGTTAGGGTAAGCATTTGGGTTAGGGTTACGGTTAAGGTAAGGGTAAGGGTTCGGGTTAGAGTTAGGTTTAGGGTAAGGGTTAGAGTTAGGTTTAGGGTAAGGGTAAGGTTTAGGGTTAGGCTTAGGTTTAGGGTTAGGGTAAGGGTAAGGGTTAGGGTTAGGGTTAGGTTTAGGATTAGGTTTAGGGTTAGGGTAAGGGTAAGGGTTAGGGTTAGGTTTAGATTTAGGGTTAGGGATAGGGTAAGGGTTAGGGTTAGGGTTAGGGTTAGGTTTAGGGTTAGGTTAGGGTTAGGGTAAGGGTAAGGGTTAGAGTTAGGATTAGCGTTAGGGATAGGGTAAGGGTTAGGTTTAGGGTTAGGGATAGGGTTGGGTTTAGGTTTAGGGTTAGAGTAAAGGTTATGGTTAAGGTTAGGATTAGGATTAGGGTTATGGTTACGGTTAGGGTTAGGGTAAGGATAAGTGTTAGGGTTAGGGTTAGGGTTAGCGTTAGAGTTAGGGTAAGGGTAAGTGTTAGGGTTAGGGGTAGGGTTAAGGTAAGGGTAAGGGTTGGGGTTAGGTTTAGGGTTAGGGTTAGGGATAGGGTTATGTTTAGGGTAAGGTTTAGTGTTAGGGTTAGGTTAGGGTTAGGGTTAGGGTTAGGGTTGGGGTGAAGGTGAGATTTAGGGTTAGGTTAAAGGTAAGGTTTAGGGTTAGGGTTAGGTTAAGGGTAAGGATTCGGGTTAGGGTTAGGTTTAAGGGTAGGTTTAGGGTTAGGGTAAGGGTAAGGGTTAGCGTTAGGGTTAGGATTAGGCTTAGGGGTTACGGTTAGGGTTAGGGTTAGGGTTAGTGTAAGGGTAAGGATTAGGTTTATGGTTAGTGTTAGGTTTAGGGTTAGGGTTAGTGTTAGGGTTAGGGTAAGGGTTAGGTTAGGGTAAGGGTAAGTGTTAGCGTTAGGATAAGGGTAAGGGTTAGGGTTAGGGTTAGGGTTAAGGTAAGGGTAAGGGTTAGGGTTAAAGTTTGGTTTAGGGTAAGGGTTAGGGTTAGGGTCAGGATAAGAGTAAGGGTTAGGGTTAGGGTTAGGTTTAGGGTTATTGTTAAGGTAAGGGTAAGGGTTAAGGTTAGGTTAAGGGTTAGGTTTAGGTTTAGGGTTGGGTTTAGGTTTATGTTTAGGGTTAGAGTAAGGGTAAATTTTAGGGTTAGGGTTAGGGTAAGGGTTAGGGTTAGCGTTAGGCTTAGGGTAGGGTTTAGAGTAAGGTTAAGTGTTAGGGTTAGGGTTACTGTTAGGATAAGTGTAAGGGTTAGGGTTAGGGTTAGGGTTAGGATTAGGGGTTAGGGTTAGGAATAGGGTTAGGGTTAGGGTAGTGTAAGGGTTAGGGTTAGGGTTAGGGCAGGTTTAGTGTTAGGTTTATGGTTAGGGTTAGGGTAAGGGTAATGGTTAGGGTTAGGGTTAGGGTTAAGGTTAGGGTTACGGTTAGGGTTAGGTTTAGGTTTAGGGTTAGGGTTAGGGTAAGGGTAAGGGTTAGGGTTAGGGTTAGGGTTAAGTTTAGGGTTAGGTTTAGGGTTGGGGTTAGAGTTAGGTTTAGGGTTAGGGTAAGGGTAAGGTTTAGGTTTAGGATTCGGTTTAGTGTTATGTTAAGGGTTATGGTTAGGGGTTAGCGTTTGTGTTAGGGTTCGGGTAAGGGTTAGGGTTAGGGTTAGTGTTAGGGTAAGGATAAGTGTTAGCGTTAGAGTTAAGGTTAGGGTAAGTGTTAGGGTAAGGGTTAGGGTTAGGGTTAGGTTTAGGGCTGGGGTTAAGTTTAGGGTTAGGGTTAGGGTAAGGGTAAGGGTTAGGGTTAGGGTTAGGGTGAGGGTACGTGTTAGGTTTAGGTTTAGGGTTAGGGATAGGGTAAGGGTAAGGGTTAGGGGTAGGGGTAGGGGTAGTTTTAGGGTTAGGATTTAGGGTTAGGTTTAGGGTTAGGTTTAGGGTTAGGATTAGGGTAAGAGTAAGGATTAGGTTTAGGGTTAGGGTTATGTTAGGTTTAGGGTTAGGGTAAGGGTAAGGGTTAGGTTTAGGGTTAGGGTTAGGGTTAGGGTAAGGGTAAGGTTTAGGATTAGGGTTAGGGTTAGGGTTAGGGTTAGCGTTAGGGTTAGGGTAGGGTTTAGGGTAAGGGTAAGGGTTAGGGTTAGGGTTAGGTTTAGTGTAACGATAGTGTTAGGGTTAGGGTTAGGGTTAATATTAGGTTTACGGTTAGGGTAAGGGTAAGGTTAGGGTTAGGGTTAGGGTTAGGGATAGGGTAGGGGTAAGGGTTAGATTTAGGGTTAGGTTTAGGTTTAGGGTTAGGGTTAGGGTTAGGGTAAGGGTAAGGGTAAGGGTTAGGGTTAGGGTTAGGTTTAGGGTTAGGGTTAGGGTTAGGGTTAGGGTAAGGGTAAGGGTTAGAGTTAGGATTAGGGTTGGGGTAAGGGTTAGGGTTAGGGTTAGGTTTAGGGTTAGGGTTAGGTTTAGGGTAAGGTAAGGGTTAGGGTTACGGTTAGGGTTAGGTTTAGGGTTGGGGTTAAGGTTAGATTTAGGGTTAGGTTAAAGGTAAGGTTTAGGGTTACGTTTATTATTAGGGTTAGCGTTAGGATAAGGGTAAGGGTTAGGGTTAGGGTTAGGTTTAGGGTTAGGGTTAGGTTTAGGGTAAGGTAAGGGTTAGGGTTACGGTTAGGGTTAGGTTTAGGGTTGGGGTTAAGGTTAGATTTAGGGTTAGGTTAAAGGTAAGGTTTAGGGTTACGTTTATTATTAGGGTTAGCGTTAGGATAAGGGTAAGGGTTAGGGTTAGGGTTAAGGTAAGGGTAAGGGTTAGGGTTAGGGTTAGGTTTAGGGTAAGGTTTAGGGTTAGGGTTAGGGTAAGGGTAAGGTTTAGTGTTAGGGTTAGGGTTAGGTTTAGGGATAGGGTTAGGTTTAGGGTAAGGGTAAGGTTTAGGGTTAGAGTTAGGGGAAGGGTATGGGTTAGGGTTAGGGTTAGGGTTAATGTTAGGTTTACTGTTAGGGTAAGGGTAAGGGTTAGGGTTAGGATAAGGGTTAGGGTAAGGGTTAGGGTTAGGGTTAGGGTTAGGGTTAGAGTTAGGGTTGGGGTTAAGGTTACGGTTAGGGTTAGGTTTAGGGTTAGTTTTACGGTTAGGGGTTAGGGTTAGGGTAAGGGTAAGAGTTAGGGATGGGTAGGTTAGGGTAAGTGTTACGGTTAAGGTTAGGGTTAGGGTAAGGATATGTGTTAGGGTTATGGTTAGGGTTAGGGTTAGAGTTAGGGTAAGGGTAAGTGTTAGGGTTAGGGTTAGGGTTAAGGTAAGTGTAAGGGTTAGGGTTAGGGTTAGGGATAGGTTAGGTTTAGGGTAAGGGTTAGGGTTAGGGTTAGGGTAAGGGTAAGGTTTAGGGTTTGGGTTAGGATAAGGGATAGGGTTAGGGTTAGGGTTAGGTTTAGGGTTAGGGTTATGTTAAGGGTAAGGGTTAGGGTTAGGGTTAGGGTTAGTGTTAAGGTAAGGGTAAGTGTTAGGGTTAGGCTTACGGTTATGGTTAAGTTTAGGGTTAGGGTTAGGGTTAGGGTAAGAGTAAGGTTTAGGGTTTGGGTTAGGGTTAGCATTAAGGTTAGGTTTAGCGTTAGGGTTAGGGTAAGGGTTAGGGTTAGGGTTAGGATAAGGGTAAGGGTTAGGGTTACGGTTAGGTTTAGTGTTAGGGTTAGGGTAAGGGTTAGGGTTAGGGTTAGGATAAGGGTAAGGGTTAGGGTTACGGTTAGGATTAGGCTTAGGGTTTTGGTTTAGGGTTAGGGTTAGGGTAGGGTAAGGGTTAGGGTTAGGGTTAGGGTTAGTATTAGGATTAGGTTTAGGTTTATATTTAGGGTAAGGTTAATGGTTAGGTTTAGGGTAAGAGTTAATGTTATGGTTAGGGTTAGGGTTACGGTTAGGTTTAGGGTAAGTGCAAGGGTTAGGGTTAGGGTTATGGTTAGTTTAGGTTAGGGTTAGGGTTAGGGTTAGAGTTAGGTTTAGGGTTACGGTAAGGTTAAGGTTTAGGGTTAGGGTTAGGTTAATGTTAGGTTAAGGATTAGGGTTAGGGGTTAATGTTTGGGTTAGGGTTAGGGTAAGAGTTAGGGTTACGGTTAGGTTTAGGGTAAGGGTAAGGGTTAGGGTTAGGGTTAGGGTAAGGGTAAGTGTTAGGGTTAGGGTTAGGGTTAGGGTTAGGGTAAGGCTTATTGTCAGAGTTAGTGTTAGCATTAGGGTAAGTGTTAGGTTTAGGGTTAGGGTTAGGGTAAGTGTTAGGGTAAAGGTTAAGGTTAGGGTTAGCTTTAGGGCTGGGGTTAAGGTTAGGGTTAGGGTTAGGTTAAGGGTAAGTGTTAGGGTTAGAGTTAGGGTGAGGGTAAGTGGTAGGTTTAGGGTTAGGGCTAGGGATAGGGTAAGGGTAAGGGTTAGGGTTATGGGTTAGGTTAATATTAGGGTTAGGGTAAGGGTTAGGGTAAGGGTAAGTGTTAGGGTTAGCGTTAGGGTTAGGGTTAGGTTAGGGGTTATCGTTAGAGTTAGGGTTAGGGTTAGGGTAAGTGTTAGGGTTAGGTTTAGGGTTAGGGTTAGGTAAGGGTAAGGCTTAGGGTTAGGGTTATGGTTAAGGTTCGGTTTAGGTTATGGTAAGGGTAAGGGTTAGCGTTATGGTTAGGGTTAGGCTTAGGGGTTACGGTTAGGGTTAGGGTTAGGGTTAGTGTAAGGGTAAGGATTAGGTTTAGGGTTAGAGTTAGGTTTCGGGTTATGGTTAGTGTTAGGGTTAGGGGAAGGATAAGTGTTAGGGTTAAGGTTAGGGTTAGGGTTCGGGTTACGGTTAAGGTTAGGGTTAGGGTGAGGGTAAGAGTAAGGGTTAGGTTTAGGTTTAGGGTTAGGGTTAGGCTAAGGGTAAGTGTTAGGGTTAGGGTTAGGGTTAGGTTTTGGGTTAGGGTTAGGGTTAGGGTTAGGGTAAGGGTTAGGGAAAGGATAAGGAATAGGGTTAAGGTTAGTTTTAGGGTACGGTTAGGGTAAGGGTAAGGATTAGCGTTAGCGTTAGGGTTAGGGTAAGGGTAAGGGATAGGGTTAAGGATAGGGTTTCGGTTAGGGTTAGGTTTAGGTTAGGGTTAGGATTAGTGTTAGGGTTAGGGTAAGGGTATGGGTAAGGGTTAGGGTTAAGGTTACAGTTAGGGTTAGGGTTAGGGTAAGGGTAACGGTTAGGGTTATGTTTAGGGTTAGGCTTAGTGTAAGGGTAAGGGTTAGGGTTAGGTTTAGGGTTAGGGTTAG
>JANJXV010000156.1:1107500-1117500 GCA_024803745.1 Megascapheus bottae
GGTTGAGGGTAAGGGTAAGTGTTAAGGTTAGGGTTAGGTTTAGGATAAGGGTAAGTGTTAGGGTTAGGGTTAGGGTTAGAGTTAGGGTAAGGATTAGGGTTAGGGTTAGGGTTAGGTTTAGGGTTAGGCTTAGGGTAAGGGTTAGGGTTAGGGTTAGGTTTAGGTTTAGTGTTGGGGTTAAAGTTAGGGTTAGGGTAAGGGTTAGGGTTAGGGTTAGGGTTAGGGTTAGGTTTAGGGTTAGGTTTAGGGTTACGGTTAGGGTTAGGGTGAGGGTTAGAGTAAGGGTATGTGTTAGGGTTAGGGTTAGGGTTAGGGTTAGGGTTAGCGTTAGGGTAAGGGTAAGATTTAGGGTTAGGGTTTGGGTTAAGGTAAGGGTAAGGGTTAGGGTTAGGGTTAGGTTTAGTTGTTACGGTTAGGGTTAGGTTTAGGGTTAGGGTTAGGGTAAGGGTAAGGGATATGGTTAGGGGTAGGGTTAGGGTTAGGGTAAGGGTTAGGGTTAGGTTTAGGGTCAGGGTAAGGGTAAGGGTTACGGTTAGGTTTACGGTTAGGGGTTACGGTTAGAGTTAGGTTTAGTGTTAGGGTTAGGGTAAGGGTAAGGGATAGGGTTAAGAATAGGGTTTCGGTTAGGGTTAGGTTTAGGTTAGGGTTTGGGTTAGGGTAAGGGTTAGGTTTAGGGTTAGGTTAGGTTTAGGGTTAGGATTAGGGTTAGGGTTAGGGTAAGGGTAAGGGTTAGGGTTAAGGTTACTGGTAGGGTTAGGGTTAGGGTAAGGGTAAGGGTTAGAGCTAAGGTTAGGTTTAGGGTTAGGGTTAGGGTTAAGTTTAGGGTTAGGTTTAGGGTAAGTGTAAGGATTAGGGTTACTTTTAGGGTTAGGGTTAGGGTAAGGTTAAGGGTTAGGGTTAGGTTAGGGTTTGGTTTAGGGTTAGGGTAGGGGTTAGTGTTAGGGTTAAGGTAAGAGTAAGGGTTAGGGTTAGGATTAGGGTTAGGGTTATGGTAAGTGTTAGGGTTAATGTTAGGTTTAGGGTTAGGTTTAGGGTTAGGGTTAGGGTAAGGGTAAGCGTTAGGGTTAGGGTTAGTGTTAGGTTTAGTGTTGGGGTTAAGGTTAGGGTTATGGTAAGGGTTAGGGTTAGGGTTATGGTTAAAGTAAGCGTAAGGGGTAGGGTTAGTTTTAGGGTTAGGGTTAGGGTAAGGGTAAGGTTTAGGGTTAGGGTTAGGTTTAGGGTTAGCGTAATGGTAAGGGTTAGGGTTAGGGTTAGGTTTAGGGTTAGGTTTAGGGTTAGGGTAAGGGTAAGGGTTAGCGTTAAGGTAGGGTTAGGGTTAGGGTTTGGTTTTACGGTTAGGGTTAGGTTTAGCGTTAGGGTTAGGATAAGGGTAAGGGTTCGGGTTGGGTTTAAGGTTAAGGTTAGGGTTAGGGTTAGGGTAAGGGTAAGGGTTAGGTTATGGTTAGGGTTAGGTTAGGGTAAGGGTTAGGTTTAGAGTTAGGGTTAGGTTTAGGGGTAGAGTTAGGGTTAGGGTTAGGGTAAGGGTAAGGGTTAGGGTTAGTGTTAGGGTTAGGGTAAGGGTAAGGGTTAGGGTTAGGTTTAGTGTTGAGGTTAGGGTAAGGGTAAGGTTTAGGTTAGGGTTAGGGTTAGGGTTAGGATAAGGGTTAGGGTTAGGGTTAGGGTTAGGGTTAGTGGTTAGGGTTAGGGTTAGGGTAAGGGTTAAGGTTAGATTTAGGGTTAGGGATTAGGGTTGGGGTTAGGGTAAAGGTTAGGGTTGGGGGTTAGGGTTAGTGTTAAGCTTAGGTTAAGGGTTAGGTTTAGGATTAGGGTTAGGGTTAGGATAAGGGTTAGGGATACTGTTAGGATTAGGGTTAGGGTAAGGGTAAGTGTTAGGGTAAGGGTAAGAGTTAGGGTTAGGGTTAGGGTTAGGGTTAGGGTAAGGCATAGGGTTAGGGATAGGGTTAGGGTTAGGGTTAGGGTTAGGGTTAGGTTTAGGGTTAGGGTTAGGGTTAGGGTGAGGGTAAGGTTTAGGTTTATTGTTTGGGATAGGGTTAAGGTAAGGTTTAGGTTTAGGATTTGGTTTGGGTGAGGGTAAGGGTTAGGGTTTACTTTAGGGTAAGGGTAAGGTTTAGGGTTAGGGCAGGGTTAGGCTTAGGGTTAGGGGTTACGCTTAGGGTAGGTTTAGGGTTAGGGTTAGGGTAAGGGTAAAGGTTAGGGATAGGGATAGGTTTAGGGTTAGGGTTAGTTTTAGGGTTACTGTTAGGATAAGGGTAAGGTTTCGGGTTGTGTTTAGGGTTAAGGTTAGGGTTAGGGTTAGGGTAAGCGTAAGGGTTAGGTTATGGTTAGGCTTAGGGTTAGGGTAAGGGTTAGGTTTAGATTTAGGGTTAGGTTTAGGGGTAGGGTTAGGGTTAGGATTAGGGTTAGGGGAAGGGTAAGGGTTAGGTTTAGGGTTAGGGGTTACGGTTATTGTTAGGTTTAGGATTA
Organism: Megascapheus bottae; assembly: GCA_024803745.1. Lineage (NCBI taxonomy): Eukaryota > Metazoa > Chordata > Mammalia > Rodentia > Geomyidae > Megascapheus > Megascapheus bottae. Next base: position 1,109,964 of record JANJXV010000156.1, read on the forward strand.
GGGTTATGGTAAGGGTAAGGCATAGGTTTAGGATTAGGGTTAGGGTTAGGTTTAGGGTTAGAGTTAGGGTTAGGGTTAGGGTAAGGGCAAGGGTTAGGGTTAAGGTTAAGGTTAGTGTTAGGATTAGGGTTAGGGTAAGGGTAAGGGTTAGGGTTAGTTTTAGGGTTAGGGTTAGGGTAAGGGTAAGGATTAGGTTTAGGGTTAGGGTTAGGGTTAGGGTTAGGGTTAGGATAAGGGTAAGGGTTGGGGCTAGGGTTAGGGTTAGGGTAACGGTTAGGGTTAGGGTTAGTGTTAGTTTTAGTTTTAGTGTTGGGGTTAAGGTTAGGGTTAGGGTAAGGGTTATGGTAAGGGTTAGGGTAAGGGTTAAGGTAATGGTAGGGTTAGGGTTAGGGTAAGGGTTAGGGTTAGGGTTAGGGTTGGGGTTAAGTTTAGGGTTAACTTTATGGTCAGGGTAAGGGTTAGGGTTAGGTTAGGGTTAGGGTTAGGGTTAGAGGTTACGGTTAGGGTTAGGTTTAGGTTTAGGTTTAGGGTAATGGTAAGGGTTTGGGATAGGGTTAGGGTTAGGGTTTGGATTAGGGTTAGGGTTAGGATAAGGGTTAGGGTTAAGGTTGGGTTTAGGGTTAAGGTTAGGGTTAGGGTTAGGGTAAGGTTAAGGGTTAGGTTATGGTTAGGGTTAGGGTTAGGGGAAGGGTTAGGTTTAGAGTTAGGGTTAGGTTTAGGGGTAGGGTTAGGGTTAAGGTTAGGGTTAGGGTAAGGGTAAGAGTTAGGGTTAGGGTTAGAGTTAGGGTTAGTGTAAGGGTAAGAGTTAGGGTTCGGTTTAGGGTTAGGGTTAAGGTAAGGGTAAGGGTTAGGTTAGGGTTAGGGTTAGGGTTAAGGTTAGGGTTAGGGTTAGGGTAAGGGTAAGGGTTGGGTTAGGGTTAGGGTTAGGGTTAGGTTTAGGGTTAGGTTTAGGGTTATGGTAAGGGTTAGGTTGAGGGTTAGGGTTAGTTTTAGGGTTAGGGTTAGGGTAAGGGTAAGGGTTAGGGTTAAAGTTAGGGTTAGGTTTAGGGTTAGGGTTAGGGTAAGGGTAATTGTTAGGGTTAGGTTTAGGTTTAGGTTTAGGGTAAGGGTAAGGGTTAGGTTTAGGGTTAGAGTTAGGTTTAGGGTTAGGGTTAGGGTTAGGTTTAGGGAAAGGATAAGGGTTATGGCTAAGGTTAGGTTTAGGGCTATGGTTATTGTTAAGGTTAGGATTACGGTTAGGTTAAGGGTAAGGGTTAGAGTTAGGTTTAGGGTTATGGTTAGGGTAAGGGTATTGGTTATGGTTAGGGTTAGTGTTAGTTTGAGGTTTAGGGTTAGGGTTAGGTAAGGCTAAGTGTTAGGGTTAAGGTTAGGGGTAGGGTTAGGTTTAAGGTTAAGGTTAGGGTTAGGGTTAGGTTTAATGTTCGGGTTAAGGTTAGGGTTAGGGTAAGGGTTAGGGTTAGGGTTAGGTTTAGGGTTAGGTTTAGGGTTAGGGTTAGGGTTAGGGTTATGGTAAGGGTATGTGTTAGGGTTAGGGTTAGGGTTAGGGTTAGGTTTAGCATTAGGGTAAGGTTAAGTGTTAGGGTAAGGGTTAGGGTTAAGGTAAGGGTAAGGGTTAGGGTTAGGGTCAGAGTTAGGTTTAGGGTAAGGGTAAGGATTAGTGTTAGGTTTAGGGTTAGGTTTAGGGTTAGGGTAAGGGTAAGGGTTAGTGTTAGGGTTAGGGTTATTGTAAGGGTTAGGGTTAGGGTTGGGGTTAGGGTAAGGGTAAGTGTGAGGGTTAGGGTTAGGGTTAGGATAAGGGTAAGGGTTAGGGCTAGGGTTAGGGTTAGTGGTTAGGGTTAGGGTTAGGGTAAGGGTTAGGGTTAGGGTTAGGGTTTAGGATTACGGTAAGGGTTAGGGTAAAGGTTAGGGTTAGGGGTTAGGGTTAGTGTTAGGGTTAGCTTAAGGGTTAGGGTTAGGATTAGGGTTAGGGTTAGGATAAGGGTTAGGGTTAGGGTTGGGGTTAGGGTTAGGGTAAGGTAAGTGTTAGGGTAAGAGTAATGGTTAGGGTTAGGGTTAGGGTTAGGGTTAGGATTAGGGTAAGGGTAAGGGTTAGGGTTAGGAGTTAAGGTTAGGGTTAGGTTTAGGGTTAGGGTTATGGTAAGGGTAAGGCATAGGGTTAGGGATAGGGTTAGGGTTAGGGTTAGGGTTAGGGTTAGGGTAAGGGTAAGGGTTAAGGTTAGGGCTAGGGATAAGGTTAGGTTTAGTTTTAGGGTAAGGGTAAGGGTTAGGTTAGGGTTAGGGTAATGGTTAGGGTTTGGGTTAGTGTTAGGTTTAGGTTTAGGGTTAGGGATAGGGTTAGGGTAAGGGTAAGGATTAGGGTTAAGGTTAGGTTTAGGGTTAGGATTAGGGTGAGGGTAATGGTAAGGGTTAGGGTTAGGTTTAGGTTTTGGGTGAGGGTAAGGGTAAGGGTTAGGTTAAGGGTTAGGGTTAGGTTTAGGGTTAGGGGTACGGTTAGGGTTAGGAAAAGGATAAGGGTGAGTGCTTAAATTAGGTTTAATGTTAGGGTTAGGGTTAAGGTTAGGGTTAGGGTTACGGTAAGGGTAAGGGTTAGGGTTACTTTTAGGGTTAGGGTTAGTGTAAGGGTAATGGTTAGGTTAGGGTTTTGGTTAGGGTTAGGGTTAGGGTTAAGGTTAGGGTTAGGGTTAGGGTAAGGGTAAGGGTTAGGGTTACTTTTAGGGTTAGGGTTAGGGTAAGGGTAATCGTTAGGGTTAGGGTTAGGGATAGGTTTAGGGTTAGGGTTAGGGTTAGGGTTAGGGTAAGAGTAAGGGTTAGGGTTAGGATTAGGGTTAGGGTTAGGGTAAGGGTTAGGGTTATGGTTAGGTTTAGGGTTAGGGTTAGGGTAAGGGTAAGGGTTAGGTTACGGTTAGTGTTAGGATTAGTATTGGGGTTGAGATTCGGGTTAGGGTTAGGGTAAGGGTAAGGGTGATGTTAGGGTTAGGGTTAGGGTTAGGGTTAAGGTTAGGGTTAGGGTTAGGTGTAGGGTTAGGATTAGGGTTATGGTTAGGGTTAGGGTTAGGGTTAGGGTTAGGGTTACGGTAAGAGTACGGGTTAGGATTAGAGTTAGGGTTAGGGTTAGGGGTTACGGTTAGGGTTAGTTTAGGGGTGAGAAAGAGTTAGGATTAGGGTTAGGGTTAGATAAGGGTAAGTGTTAGTGATAGGGTTAGGGTTAGGGTAAGGGTAAGGGTTAGGGTTGGGTTTAGGGTTAGGGTAACGGTAAGGTTTAGGTTTAGGTTTAGGTTTAGGGTTAGGGTTAGGGTAAGGAAAAATGTTACAATTAAGGTTAGGGTTAGGGTTAGGGTTAGGGTTAAGTTTAGGGTGAGGGTAAGGGCAAGGGTTAGGGTTAGGGTTAGTGTTAGGGTTAGGGGAAGGGTTAGGGTTAGGATTAGGGTTAGGTTTAGGTTTGAGGTTAAGGTTAGGGTTAGGGTTACGGTTACGGTTAGGGTTAGAGTTAGGGTAACGGTATGTGTTCGGGTTAGGGTTAGGGTTAGGGTTAAGGTTAACGTTAGGGTAATCGTAAGGGTTAGTGTTAGGGTTAGGGTTAAGGTAAGGGTAAGGTTTAGGGTTAGGATTAGGCTTAGGTTTAGGGTTAGAGTTAGGGTTAGGGTAAGGGTAAGGGTTAGGGTTAGGGTTAGGGTAAGGATTAGGGTTAGGGTTAGGGTTAGGGTTAGGGTTAGGGTAGGGTTTAGGGTAAGGGTAAGTGTTAGTGTTAGGGTTAGGTTTAGGATAAGGGTAAGGATTAGGGTTAGGTTTAGGGTTAGGGTTAGAGGTTAGGGATAGTGTTAGGGATAAGGTAAGGGTTAGGTTTTGGGTTAGGGTTAGGATAAGGGTAAGGGTTAGGGTTAGGGTTAGGTTTAGGGTTAGTGTTAGGTTTAGGGTTAGGGTAAGGGCAAGGGTTAGGATTAGGGTTAGGGTTAAGTTTAGGGTTATGATTAGGATTAGGGTTAGGGTTAACGTTAGGGTTAGGGCTAGGGATAAGGTTAGGGTAAGGGTTAGCGTTAGAGTTAGGGTAAGGGTTAGGGTTAGGGTTAGGGTTAGGTTTAGAGTTAGGTATAGGTTTAGGGTTAGGGGTTAGGCCTAGGGTTAGGGTTAGGGTAAGGATTAGGTTTAGGGTTAGGGTTAGTGTTAGGGTTAGGTTAAGGGTTAGGGTTAGGGTTAGGGTTAGGATAAGCGTTAGGTTTAGGGTTAGGGTTAGGGTAATGGTAAGTTTTAGGGTTAGGGTTAGGGTTAGGGTTAAGGTTAGGGTTAGGGTTAGGGTTAGGTTTAGGGTAAGTGTTAGGGTAAGGGTTAGGGTTAGGGTAACGGTAAGGGTTAGGTTTAGGGTTAGGGTTAGGGTAAGGGCAAGGTTTAGACTTAGGGTTAAGGTAAGGGTACGGGTTAGGGTTAGGGTTAGGGTTAAGGTTAGGTTTAGGGTTAGGGTAAGGGTAAGGGTAAGGGTAAGTGTTAGGGTTAGGTTTAGGGTAATGGTTAGAGTTAGGGTTAGGTTTAGGTTTAGGGTAAGGGTAAGGTTTAGGATTAAGGTTAGGGTAAGGGTAACGGTGAGTGTTAGGGTTAGGTTTAGGTTTAGGGTAAGGGTAAGGTTTAGGATTAAGGTTAGGGTTAGGGTTAGGTTAAGCTTTAGGTTTAGGTGTTATGGTTAGGGTTAGGGTTAGATTAGGGAAAGGGTTATGGTTAGGGTTAGGGTTATGGTAAGGGTTAGGGTTAGGGTTAGGTTTAGGGTAAGTTTTAGCGTTAGGGTTAGGGTTAGGGTTAGGGTTATGGTAAGGGTTTGCGTTAGGGTTAGGGTTAGGGTTAGGTTAAGTGTTAGGTTTAGGGTTAGGGTAAGTATTAGGGTAAGGGTTGGCGTTAGAGTTAGGTTTGGGTTTGGGGTTACGTTTAGGGTTAGGGTTAGGGTAAGGGTAAGGTTTAGGGTTAGGGTTAGGGTTAGGTTTAGGGTTAGGGTTAGGGTAAGGACAAGGTTTAGGCTTAGGGTTAAGGTTAGGGTTAGGGTTAGGTTTAGGGTTAGGTTAAGGTTAGGGTTAGGGTAAGTGTAAGGGTTAGGGTTAGGGTTAGCGTTAGGGTTAAGGTTAGGGTTAGGGTTAGGGTTAGTGTTAGGGTAAGGGTAAGGGTTAGGGTTAGGGTTAGGGTTAGGGTTAGGGTTAGGTTTAGCGTTAGGATAATCGTAACGGTTAGGATTAGGGTTAGGGTTAAGGTAAGGGTAAGGTTTAGGGTTAGGGTTAGGGTAAGGGTTAGGGTTAGGGTTAAGGTTAGGGTAAGAGTTAGGGTTAGGGTTAGGATAAGGGTTATGGTAGGGTTTAGGATAAGGGTAATTGTTAGTGTTACGGTTAGGTTTAGGATAAGGGTAAGGATTAGGGTTAGGGTTAGGTTTAGGGTTAGTGTTAGGTTTAGGGTTAGGGTTATGGTAAGGGCAAGGGTTAGGGTTAGGTTTAGGGTTAAGGTTAGGGTTAGGATTAGGGTTAAGGTTAGGTTTAAGGTTAGGGTTAGGGTTAGGGTTAGGGTTAGAGTTAGGTTTACGGTTAGGGTTTGGAGATAGGACTAGGGTTAGGGTTAGTGTAAGGGTTAGGGTTAGGGTTAGGTTTAGTTTAAGGGTTAGGTTATGGTTAGGGTAAGGGTAAGGGTTAGGGTTAGGGTAAGAGTTAGGGTTAGGTTTAGGGTTAGGGTTAGGGTTCGGGTAAGGGAAAGGGTTAGGGTTAGGTTAGGGTTAGGGTTAGGGTAATGGTTATGGTTAGGGTTAGGTTTAGGTTTAGGGTTAGGGATAGGGTAAGGGTAAGGGTTAGGGTTAGGGTAAGGGTTAGGTTTAGGGTTGGGGTTAAGTTTAGGTTTAGGGTTAGGGTACATTTAAGGATTAGCGTTAGGGTTAGGGTTAGGGTTATGCTTAGAGTTAGGGTTAGGGGTAGGATTAGGGGTATGTTTAGGGTTAGGGTTAGGGTTAGGGTTAGGTTTGGGGTAAGGTTATCTGTTAGGGTTAGGGTTAGGGTTAGGCTTAGGGTTAGGGTTAGGGTAAGTGTTAGGGTTAGGGTTAGGGTTACGGTTAGGGTTAGGGTAAGGGGAAGGGTTAGGGTTAAAGTTAGGGTCAGGGTTAGGGTTAGGGTTAGGGTTAGGGTTAGGGTTAGGGTAAGGGTAAGTCTTAGGGTTAGAATGAGGTTTAGGGTTGGGCTTAAGGTTAGGGTTAGGGTTAGGGTAAGGGTAAGGGTTAGGGTTAGGGTTAGGGTAAGGGTTAGGGTTTGGGTAAGGGTTAGGTTTAGGGTTACGGTTAGGTTTAGGATTAGGGTAAGGGTAAGGGTTAGGGTTAGGGTTAGGGTTAGGGTTAGGTTTAGCGTTAGGATAATCGTAACGGTTAGGACTAGGGTTAGGGTTAAGGTAAGGGTAAGGTTTAGGGTTAGGGTTAGGGTAAGGGTTAGGGTTAGGGTTAAGGTTAGGGTAAGAGTTAGGGTTAGGGTTAGGATAAGGGTTATGGTAGGGTTTAGGATAAGGGTAATTGTTAGTGTTAGGGTTAGGTTTAGGATAAGGGTAAGGATTAGGGTTAGGGTTAGGTTTAGGGTTAGTGTTAGGTTTAGGGTTAGGGTTATGGTAAGGGCAAGGGTTAGGGTTAGGTTTAGGGTTAAGGTTAGGGTTAGGATTAGGGTTAGGGTTAGGTTTAAGGTTAGGGTTAGGGTTAGGGTTAGGGTTAGAGTTAGGTTTACGGTTAGGGTTTGGAGATAGGACTAGGGTTAGGGTTAGTGTAAGGGTTAGGGTTAGGGTTAGGTTTAGTTTAAGGGTTAGGTTATGGTTAGGGTAAGGGTAAGGGTTAGGGTTAGGGTAAGAGTTAGGGTTAGGTTTAGGGTTAGGGTTAGGGTTCGGGTAAGGGAAAGGGTTAGGGTTAGGTTAGGGGTAGGGTTAGGGTAATGGTTATGGTTAGGGTTAGGTTTAGGTTTAGGGTTAGGGATAGGGTAAGGGTAAGGGTTAGGGTTAGGGTAAGGGTTAGGTTTAGGGTTGGGGTTAAGTTTAGGTTTAGGGTTAGGGTACATTTAAGGATTAGCGTTAGGGTTAGGGTTAGGGTTATGCTTAGAGTTAGGGTTAGGGGTAGGATTAGGGGTATGTTTAGGGTTAGGGTTAGGGTTAGGGTTAGGTTTGGGGTAAGGTTATCTGTTAGGGTTAGGGTTAGGGTTAGGCTTAGGGTTAGGGTTAGGGTAAGTATTAGGGTTAGGGTTAGGGTTACGGTTAGGGTTAGGGTAAGGGGAAGGGTTAGGGTTAAAGTTAGGGTCAGGGTTAGGGTTAGGGTTAGGGTTAGGGTAAGGGTAAGGGTTAGGTGGGGTTAGGGTTAGGTTTAGGGTTAGGGTAGGCTAAGAATAAATGTTAGAGTTAAGGTTAGGGTTAGGTTTAAGATTAGCATTAGGTTTAGGTTTAGGGTTATGATTAGGGTTATGGTTATGGTAAGGGTTAGGGTTAGGGTTAGGGTTAGGCTTAGTGTTAGGGTAAGGGTAAGGTTTAGGGTTAGGGTTATGGTTAGGGTTAAGGTTGA
>JANJXV010000156.1:1122500-1127500 GCA_024803745.1 Megascapheus bottae
GGTTAGGTTTAGGGTAAGGTTTAGGGTTTGGGTTAGGGTTAGGGTTCGGTTTAAGTTTAGCGTTACGGTATGCGTAAGGGTTAGGGTTAGGGTGAGGGTTAGGTTTAGGATTAGAGTTAGGGTTAGGGTTAGGGTAAGGATAAGGATTTGGGTTAGGGTTAGGGTTAGGTTTAGTGTAAAGTTTAGGGTTAAGGTTAGGGTTAGGGCTAGGGTTAGGGTTAGGGTAAGGGTGAGGGTTAGGGTTAGGTTTAGGGTTATGGTTAGGGTAAGTGTAAGGGTTCGGTTTAGGGTTATGGTTAGGGTTAGGGATTGGGTTAGGGTTAGGGTTTGGGTAAGGATAATGGTTAGGGTTAGGGTTAGGTTTAGGATTAGGGTTAAGGTTATGGTTAGGGTGCGGGTAAGGGTAAGGTTTAGGGTTAGGTTTAGGTTTAGGGTTAGGTAAGGGTTAGGGTAAGGTTTAGGGTTAGGGTTAGGGTTAGGGTAAGGGTAAGTCTTAGGGTTAGGATTAGGTTTAGGGTTGGGTTTAGGGTTAGGGTTAGGGTAAGGGTAAGGATTAGGGTTAGGGTTAGGGTTTGGTTTAGGGTTGGGTTTATGGTTAGGTTTAGGGTTAGGTTACGTTGAAGGATTAGGGTTAGGGTTAGGGTTAGGGTTATACTTAGGGTTAGGGGTAGGGTTAGGATTAGGGTTAGGTTAGGATTAGTGTTAGGGTTAGTGTTAGGGTAAGGTTATGTGTTAGGTTTAGGGTTAGGGTTAAGGTAAGTTTTAGGGTTAGGGTTATGGTTAGGATGAGGGTAAGGGTAAGGTTTAGGGTTAAATTTAGGATAAGTGTTAGGGTTAGGGTTAGGGTTAGGGAAAGAGTAAGGGTTAGGGTTAGGTTTAGGGTTAGGGTGAGGGTAAGGGTTAGGTTTAGGGTTAGGGTTAGGTTTAGAGTTAGTGTTAGGGTAACTGTAAGGGTTAGGGTTAGGTTTAGGGTTAGGGTAAGGGTTTAGGGTTAGTGTTAGGGTTAGGTTAAGGGTTAGGGTTAGGATTAGGTTTAGGATAAGTGTAAGGGTTAGGTTTAGGGTTAGGGTTAGGGTTATTGTAAGGTTTAGGGTTAGGGTTAGGTTTAGGTGGTAGGGTTAGGGTTAGTGTTAGGGTTAGGGTAAGTGTAAGGGTTAGGTTTAGGGTTAGGGTTAGGCTTAGAGTTAGTGTTACGGAAAGGGTAAGGGTTAGGGTTAGGGATAGGTTTAGGGTTAGGGTAAGGGTAAGGCAAGGTTTAGGCTTAGGGTTAAGGTTAGGGTTAGGGTTAGGTTCAGGGTTAGGTTAAGGTTAGGGTTAGGGTAAGTGTAAGGGTTAGGGTTAGGGTTAGCGTTAGGGTTAAGGTTAGGGTTAGGGTTAGGGTTAGAGTAAGGGTTAGGGTAGGTTAGGGTAAGGGTTAGGGTTAGGGTTAGGGTTAGTTTAAAGATTAGGGTTAGGGTTAGGGTTAGAGTGAGATTTAGGTTTGGTTAAGGGTAGGGTTATGGTTAGGTTATGGTTAGGTTTAGGTTAAGGTTTAGGGTTAGGGTTAGGGTTATTGTTAGGGTTAGGGAAAGGGTTATGTTTAGGGTTAGGGTTAGGGTTAGGGTAAGTATTAGAGTTAGGGTTAGGGTTGGGGTTAGGGTCAGGATAAGGGTTAGGTTTAGGGTTAGGGTTAGGGTAAGTTTAAGTGTTAGGTTTAGGGTTAGGGTTAGGGTTAGGGTAAGTGTTAGGGTAAGGGTTTGGGTTAGGTTTAGGGTAAGGGTAAGGGTTAGGGTTAGGGTTAGTGTTAGGGTAAGGGTTCTGTTTAGGGTTAGGGTTAGGGTAAGGGTAAGGGTTAGGGTTAGGGTTAGGCTTAAGGTTAGGTTTAGGGTTAGGGTAAGGGTAAGGGTAAGGGTAAGGGTAAGAGTTAGGGTTAGGGTTAGGGTAATGGTTAGATTTAGGGTTAGGGTAAGGGTAAGGTTTAGGGTTATGGTTAGGGTTATTGTTAGGGTAAGGGTAAGGGTGAGTGTTATGGTTAGGGTTAGGTTTAGGGTAAGGGTAAGGTTTAGGATTAAGGTTAGGGTTAGGGTTAGGTTTAGGGTTTGGGTTAGGGTTAGGTTTAAGTTTAGTGTTACGGTATGCGTAAGGGTTAGGGTTAGGGTTAGGGTTAGGTTTAGGGTTAGAGTTAGGGTTAGGGTTAGGGTAAGGATAAGGGTTAGGGGTAGGGTTAGGGTTAGGTTTAGGGTAAGAGTTAGGGTTAAGGTTAGGGTTAGGGTTATGGTTAGGGTTAGGGTAAGGGTAAGGGTTAGGGTTAGGTTTAGGTTTAGGGTTAGGGTAAGGGTTAGGGTAGGTTAGGGTAAGGGTTAGGGTTAGGGTTAGGGTTAGTTTAAAGATTAGGGTTAGGGTTAGGGTTAGAGTGAGATTTAGGTTTGGTTAAGGGTAAGGGTTATGGTTAGGTTATGATTAGGTTTAGGTTAAGGTTTAGGGTTAGGGTTAGGGTTATTGTTAGGGTTAGGGAAAGGGTTATGGTTAGGGTTAGGGTTAGGGTTAGGGTAAGTATTAGAGTTAGGGTTAGGGTTGGGGTTAGGGTCAGGATAAGGGTTAGGTTTAGGGTTAGGGTTAGGGTAAGTTTAAGTGTTAGGTTTAGGGTTAGGGTTAGGGTTAGGTAAGTGTTAGGGTAAAGGTTAGGGTTAGGGTTAGGGTAAGGGTAAGGGTTAGGGTTAGGGTTAGTGTTAGGGTAAGGGTTTTGGTTAGGGTTAGGGTTAGGGTAAGGGTAAGGTTTAGGGTTAGGGTTAGGGTTAAGGTTAGGTTTAGGGTTAGGGTAAGGGTAAGGGTAAGGGTAAGAGTTAGGTTTAGGGTTAGGGTAATGGTTAGATTTAGGGTTAGGGTAAGGGTAAGGTTTAGGGTTATGGTTAGGGTTATGGTTAGGGTAAGGGTAAGGGTGAGTGTTAGGGTTAGGGTTAGGTTTAGGGTAAGGGTAAGGTTTAGGATTAAGGTTAGGGTTAGGGTTAGGTTTAGGGTTTGGGTTAGGGTTAGATTTAAGTTTAGTGTTACGGTATGCGTAAGGGTTAGGGTTAGGGTTAGGGTTAGGTTTAGGGTTAGAGTTAGGGTTAGGGTTAGTGTAAGGATAAGGGTTAGGGTTAGGGTTAGGGTTAGGTTTAGGGTAAGGGTTAGGGTTAAGGTTAGGGTTAGGGTTAGGGTTAGGGTTAGGGTAAGGGTAAGGGTTAGGGTTAGGTTTAGGGTTAGGGTTAGGGTAAGTGTAAGGGTTCGGTTTAGGGTTATGGTTAGGGTTAGGGATTGGGTTAGGATTAGGGTTTGGGAAAGGATAAGGTTTAGGGTTAGGGTTAGGTTTAGGATTAGGGTTAAGGTTATGGTTAGGGTGCGGGTAAGGGTAAGGTTTAGGGTTAGATTTAGGTTTAGGGTTAGGGTAAGGGTTAGGGTTAGGGTTAGGGCAAGGTTAGGGTTTGGGTTAGGGTTAGGGTTAGGGTTACGGTTAGGTTTAGGATTAGGGTAAGGGTAAGGGTTAGGTTTAGGCTTAGGGTTAGGGTTAGGTTTAGCGTTAGGATAAGCATAACGGTTAGGATTAGGGTTAGGGTTAAGGTAAGGGTAAGGTGTAGGGTTAGTGTTAGGGTAAGGGTTAGGGTTAGGGTTAGGGTTAGGGTTAGGGTAAGGGTAAGGGTTAGGGTTAGGATTAGGGTTAGGGTAAGGGTTAGGGTTAGGGTTAGGGTAAGGTTTATGGTAGCGTTTAGGATAAGGGTAATTGTTAGTGTTAGGGTTAGGTTTAGGATAAGGGTAAGGATTAGGGTTAGCTTTGGTTTAGGGTTAGTGTTAGGTTTAGGGTTAGGTTTAGGGTAAGGGCAAGGTTAGGGTTAGGGTTAGGTTTAGGGTTAAGGTTAGGGTTAGGATTAGGGTTAGGGTTAGGTTTAAGGTTAGGGTTAGGGTTAGGGTTAGGGTAAGGGTTAGGGTTAGGGTTATGGTTAGAGTTAGATTTACAGTTAGGGTTAGGAGATAGGAAAAGGGTTAGGGTTAGTGTAAGGGTTAGGGTTAGGGTTAGGTTTAGTTTAAGGGTTAGGGTAGGGTCCGGGTAAGGGTAAGGGTTAGGGTTAGGATTAGGGTTATGGTAAGGGTTAGGGTTAGGGTTCGGGTAAGGGAAAGGGTTAGGGTTAGGTTAGGTTTAGGGTTAGGGTAATGGTTATGGTTAGGGTTAGGTTTAGGTTTAGGGTTAGGGATAGGGTAAGAGTAAGGGTTAGGGTTAGGGTAAGGGTTAGGTTTAGGGTTGGGGTTAAGTTTAGGTTAAGGGTTAGGGTACATTTAAAGATTAGCGTTAGGGTTAGGGTTAGGCTTATGCTTAGAGTTAGGGTTAGGGGTAGGATTAGGGGTATGTTTAGGGTTAGGGTTAGGGTTAGGGTTAGGTTTAGGGTAAGGTTATGTGTTAGGGTTTTTTAGGGTTAGGCTTAGGGTTCGGGTTAGGGTAAGTGTTAGGGTTAGGGTTAGGGTTACGGTTAGGGTTAGGGTAAGGGTAAGGGTTAGGGTTAAAGTTAGGGTCAGGGTTAGGGTTAGGGTTAGGGTTAGGGTAAGGGTAAGGGTTAGGTATGGGGTTAGGGTTAGGTTTAGGGTTAGGGTAGGCTAAGGATAAATGTTAGAGTTAAGGTTAGGGTTAGGGTTAAGGTTAGGATTAGGGTTAGGTTTAGGGTTATGATTAGGGTTATGGTTATGGTAAGGGTTAGGGTTAGGGTTAGGGTTAGGCTTAGTGTTAGGGTTAGGGTAAGGTTTAGGGTTAGGGTTATGGTTAGGGTTAAAGTTGAGTTTAGGGTTAGGGTTAGGGTTAGATTTAGTGTTAGGATTAGGGTTAGGGTTAGGGTAAGGGTTAGGGTTATTTTTAAGGTTAGGGTTAGGCTTAGTGTTATAGTAAGGGTAAGGGTTAGGGTTAGGGTTAAGTTTGAGGTTAGGGTTAGGATTAGGGTTAGGGTAAGGGTTAGGGTTAGGGTTAGGGTAAGTGTTAGGGTTACGGTTAGAGTTAGAGT
>JANJXV010000156.1:1130000-1145000 GCA_024803745.1 Megascapheus bottae
GGTTAGGGTAAGGGTAAGGGTGATGTTAGGGTTAGGGTTGGGGTTAGGGTTAAGTTTAGGGTTAGGGTTAGGTGAAGGGTTAGGATTAGGGTTATGGTTAGGGTTAGGGTTAGGGTTAGGGTTAGGGTAAGTGTAAGGGTTAGGATTAGAGTTAGGGTTAGGGTTAGGGGTTACGGTTACGGTTAGGTTTAGGGGTGGGAAAGAGTTAGGATTAGGGTTAGGTTTAGATAAGGATAAGTGTTAGTGATAGGGTTAGGGTTAGGGTAAGGGTAAGGGTTAGGGTTAGGTTTAGGGTTAGGGTAAGGGTAAGTGTTAGGTTTAGGTTTAGGTTTAGGGTTAGGGTTAGGGTAAGGAAAAATGTTACAATTAAGGTTAGGGTTAGGGTTAGGGTTAAGGTTAAGGTTAGGGTGAGGGTAAGGGCAAGGGTTAGGGTTAGCGTTAGTGTTAGGTTTAGGGGAAGGGTTAGGGTTAGGGTTAGGTTTAGGTTTAGGTTTGGGGTTAATGTTAGGGTTAGGGTTAGGGTAAGGGTAAGGGTTAGGTTAGGGTTAGGCTTATGGTTAAGGTCAGGGTTAGGTTTAGGTTTATGTTTAGGATTAGGGTTAGGGTTAGGGTAAGGGTTAGGGTTAGGTTTAGGGTTAGGGTTAGGTTTAGGGTTAGGGTAAGGGTAAGGGTAAGGGTAATTTTAAGGGTTATGGTTAGGTTTAGGTGTAGGGTAAGGGTTAGTTTTAGGGTTAGGGTAAGTGTAAGGTTTAGGGTTAGGGTTAGGGTTAAGGTTAGGGTAAGGGTAAGGGTAAGTATTAGGGTTAAGCTTAGGTTTAGGGTAAGGGTAAGGGTTAGGGTTAAGGTTAGGGTTAGGGTTAATGTTATGTTTAGCGTTAGGGTAAGCTAAGGGTTAGGTTAGGGTTAGGGTTGGGTAAGGATAAGTGTTAGGGTTAGGATTAGGGTTAGGGTTAGGTTAAGGGTTAGGGTTAGGGTTAGAGTTAGCGTTAGGGTTAGGGTAAGGGTAAGTTTTAGGGTTAGGATTAGGTTTAGGGTTGGGGTTAAGGTTAGGGTTAGGGTTAGGGTTACGGTTAGGGTTAGAGTTAGGGTAACGGTATGTGTTCGGGTTAGGGTTAGGGTCACGGTTAGGTTTAGGGTTAGCGTTTAGGTAAGCGTAAGGGTTAGGGTTAGGATTAGGTTTAGGGTTAGGGTAAGGGTAAGGGTTATGGTTAGGGTTAGGGTAAGGATTAGGGTTAGGTTTAGGGTTAGTGTTAGAGGTTAGGGATAGGTTTAGGGTTAAGGTTAGGGTTAGGGTTTGGGTTAGGGTTAGGATAAGGGTAAGGGTTAGGGTTAGGGTTAGGATTAGGGTTAGTGTTAGGTTTAGGGTTAGAGTTAGGGTAAGGGCAAGGGTTAGGATTAGGGTTAGGGTTAAGGTTAGGGTTATGATTAGGGTTAGGGTTAAGGTTAGGGTTAGGGTTAGGGTTAAGGTTAGGGTAAGTGTTAGGGTTAGAGTTAGGGTAAGGGTTAGGGTTAGGGTTAGGGTTAGGGTTAGGTTTAGAGTTAGGTATAGGTTTAGGGTTATGGGTTAGGCTTAGGGTTAGGGTAAGGATTAGGGTTAGGGTTAGGGTGAGGGTTAGGTTTAGGGTTAGAGTTAGGGTAAGGGTTAGAGTTAGGGTTAGGTTTAGGTTTAGTGTTAGCTTAGGGTTAGGGTTAGGGTAAGGGCAAGGATTAGGGTTAGGGTTAGGGTTAAGGTTAGTGTTAGGGTTAGGGTTAGGGTTAAGGTTAGGGTTAGGGTTAGGGTTAGGTTTAGGTTAAGGGTGAGGGTTTGGGTTAGGGTAAGGGTTAGGGTTATGATTAGGTTTAGGGTTAGTTTAAGGGTTAGGGTTAGGTTTAGGGAAAGGGTAAGGTTTAGGTTTAGGGTAAGGGTTAGGGTTAGGTTTAGGGTTAGTGTTAGGGTTAGGGTTAGGATTAGGGTTAGAGTTAGGGTAAGGGTAAGGTTTAGGGTTAGGGTTATGGTAAGGGTTAAGTTTGAGGTTAGGGTTAGGGTTAGGGTTAGATTTAGGGTTAGGATTAGGTTTAGGGTTAGGGTAAGAGTTAGGGTTACGGTTAAGTTTAGGGTTAGGCTTAGTGTTAGAGTAAGGGTAAGGGTTAGGGTTAGGGGTAGGGTTAGGGTTAAGTTTGAGGTTAGGGTTAGGATTAGGGTTAGGGTAAGGGTAAGGGTTAGTGTTAGGGTAAGTGTTAGGGTTGGGGTTACAGTTAGAGTTAGGGTTAGGGTTAGGGTAAGGGCAAGGATTAGGGTTAGGTTTAGGGTTAAGGTTAGGGTTAGGGTTAGGGTTAGGGTTAGTGTTAGGGTTAGGGTAAGGGTAATTGTTAGGGTTAGTGTTAGGTTTAGAGTTAAGTTTAGGGTTAGGGTTAGGGTTAGGGTTAGGGTTAGGGTAAGGGTTATGGTTAGGTTAGGGTAAGGGTTATGGTTAGGGTTAGGGTTAGGGTTAGGTTTAAGGATAGTGTTAGAGTTAGGGTTAGGGTAAGGGTAAGGGTTAGGGTTAGGGTTAGTTTTAGGGTTAGGGTAAGTGTGAGGGTTAGGGTTAGGGTTAGGGTTAGGGTTAGGGTAAGGGTTAGGGTTAGGATTAGGGTTAGGGTAGGGTTTAGGGTAAGTGTAAATGTTAGTGTTAGGGTTAGGTTTAGGATAAGGGTGAGGATTAGGGTTAGGTTCTGGTTTAGAGTTAGGGTTAGGGTTAGGGAAGGGTTAGTTTAAGGGTTAGGGTTAGGGTTATGTTTAGGGTTAGGGTAAGCGTAAGGGTTAGGGTTAGGATTAGGGTTAGGGTAATGGTTAGGGTTAGGGTTAGAGTTAGGTTTAGGGTTAGGGATAGGGTAAGGGTAAGGGTTAGGGTTAGGGTTAGGTATAGGGTTGGGGTTAAGGTTAGGTTTAGGTTTAGGGTACATTGAAGGATTAGGGTTAGGTTTAGGGTTAGGGTTATGCTTAGGGTTAGGGTTAGGGTTAGGATTAGGGTTAGGTTTAGGGTTAGGGTTAGGCTTAGGGTAAGTGTTAGGGTTAGGGTTAGTGTTACGGTTAGGGTTAGGGTAAGGGTAAGGGTTAGGGTTAAAATTAGGGTTAGGGTTAGGGTTAGGGTTAGGGTAAGGGTAAGGGTTAGGTTTGGGGTTAGGGTTAGGTTTAGGGTTAGGGTAGGGTAAGGATAAATTTTAGAGTTAAGGTTAGGGTTAGGGTTAAGGTTAGGATTAGGGTTAGGTTTAGGGTTATGATTAGGGTTATGGTTATGGTAAGGGTTAGGGTTAGGCTTAGGCTTAGGCTTAGTGTCAGGTTAAGAGTAAGGTTTAAGGTTAGGGTTAATGTTAGGGTTAAGGTTGAGGTTAGGGTTAGGGTTAGGTTTAAATTTAGGGTTAGGATTAGGGTTAGGGTAAGGGTTAGGGTTAGGGTTAAGGTTAGGGTTAGGCTTAGTGTTAGAGTAAGGGTAAGGGTTAGGGTTAGGGTTAGGGTTAGGGTTAAGTTTCTGTTTAGGGTTAGGATTAGGGTTAATGTAAGGGTTAGGTTTAGGGTTAGGATAAGTGTTAGGGTTAGGTTAGATTTAGAGTTAGGGTTAGGGTAATGGCAAGGATTAGGGTTAGGGCTAAGGTTAGGGTTAGGATTAGGGTTAGTGTTAGGGTTAGGGTAAGTGTAATTGTTAGGGTTAGTGTTAGGGTTAGGGTTAAGGTTAGGGTTAGGGTTAGGGTTAGGGTAAGGGTTAGGGTTAGGTATTGGTTTAGGGTTAGGTGTTAGGCTTAGGGTTAGGGTTAGGGTTAGGGTTAGGTTTAGGGTAGGGTTAGTTTAAGGGTTAGGGTTAGGTTTAGGTTTAGGTTTAGGGTTAGGGTTAGGGTAAGGGTAAGGGTTAGGGTTAGGATTAGGGTTAGGGTTAGGATAATGGTTAGGGTTAGGGTTAGGGTTAGGTTTAGGGTTAGGAATAGGGTAAGGGTTAGGGTTAGAGTAAGGTTAGGTTTAGGGTTGGGGTTAAGGTTAAGTTTAGGGTTAGGATACATTTAAGGCTTAGGGTTAGGGTTAGGGTAGGGTTATGCTTAGGGTTAAGGTTAGGGTTAGGATTAGGGTTAGGTTTAGGATTAGGGTTAGGGTTAGGGTTAGGGTAAGGTTATGTGTTAGGGTTAGGGTTAGGGTTAGGGTAAGTGTTAGGGTTAGGGTTAGTGTTACGGTTAGGGCTAGGGTAAGGGTAAGGTTTAGGGTTAAGGTAATGGTCAGGGTTAGGGTTAGGGTAAGGGTAAGGGTTAGGGTTAGGTTTAGGGTTATGGTAAGGGTAAGGATTAGGTTTAGGGTTAGGGTTAGGTTTACGGTTAGAGTTAGCATAAGGATAAATATTAGAGTTAAGGTTAGGGTGAGAGTAAGGGTAAGGATTAGGGTTAAGATTAGAGTTAGAGTTAGGGTAAGGGTTACGGTTAGGGTTAGGGTAAGGGTTAGGGATAGGATTAGGGTTATGTTTAAGGTTGGGGTTAAGTTTCGGGTTATGGTTAGGGTAAGGGTAAGGGTAATGTTAGGGTTAGGGTTAGGGTTAGGGTTAAGGTTAGGGTTAGGTTTAGGTTTAGGGTTAGGATTAGGGTTATGGTTATGGTTAGGGTTAGGGTTAGTGTTAGGGTAAGGGTTAGGGTTAGGATTAGAGTTAGGGTTAGGGTTATGGGTTATGGTTCGGGTTAGTTTTAGGGTTAGGGAAAGAGTTAGGATTAGGGTTAGGGTTAGGTAAGGGTAAGTGTTAGTGTTAGGGTTAGGGTTAGGGTAAGGGTAAGGGTTAGGGTTAGGTTTAGGGTTAGGGTAAGGGTAAGGGTTAGGTTTAGGTTTAGGTTTAGGGTTAGGGTTAGGGTTAGGGTAAGGAAAAATGTTACAATTAAGGTTAGGGTTAGGGTTAGGGTTAGGGTTAATGTTAGGGTGAGGGTAAAGTTAAGGGTTAGGGTTAGGGTTAGGAATAGGGTTAGGGTAAGGGTTAGGGTTAGGGTTAGGGTTAGGTTTAGGTTTGGGGTTAAGGTTAGGGTTAGGGTTAGGGTAAGGGTAAGGGTTAGGTTAGGGTTAGGCTTAGGGTTAAGGTCAGGGTTACGGTTAGGTTTAAGGTTAGGATTATGGTTAGGGTTAGGGGAAGGGTTAGGGTTAGGGTTAGGGTTAGGTTTAGGGTTAGGGTAAGGGTAAGGGTAAGGGTAATTGTAAGGGTTAGAGTTAGGGTTAGGGGTAGGGTAAGGGTTAGTTTTAGGGTTAGGCTAAGGGTAAGGTTTAGGTTTAGGGTTAGGGTTAAGTTTAGGGTAAGGGTAAGGGTAAGTGTTAGGGTTAAGGTTAGGTTTAGGGTAAGAGTAAGGTTTAGGGTTAAGGTTAGGGTTAGGGTTAGGTTTAGGGTTAGGGTTAGGGTTAATGTTACGTTTAGCGTTGGGGTAAGCGTAAGGGATAGGTTAGGGTTAGGGTTAGGTTTAGGGTTAGAGTTAGCGTTAGGGTTACGGTAAGGATAAGGGTTAGGGTTAGGGTTAGGGTTAGGTTTAAGGTTAAGGTTAGGGTTAGGGTTAGGGTTAGGGTTAGGGTAAGGGTAATGTTTAGGGTTAGGTTTAGGGTTAGGGTTAGGGTAAGGGTTAGGGTTCGGGTTTGGGTAAGGATAAGTGTTAGGGTTAGGGTTAGGGTTAGGTTAAGGGTTAGGGTTAAGGGTAGAGTTAGGGTTAGGGTTAGGGTAAGGGTAAGTGTTAGGGTTAGGATTAGGTTTAGGGTTGGGGTTAAGGTTAGAGTTAGGGTTAGGGTTAGTGTTAGGGTTAGGGTAAGTGTAATTGTTAGGGTTAGTGTTAGGGTTAGGGTTAAGTTTAGGGTTAGGGTAAGGGTTAGGTTTAGGGTAAGGGTTAGGGTTAGGTTTTGGTTTAGGGTTAGGGGTTAGGCTTAGGGTTAGGGTTAGGGTTAGGGTTAGGTTTAGGGTAGGGTTAGCTTAAGGGTTAGGGTTAGGTTTAGGGTTAGGGTTAGGGTTAGGGGAAGGGTAAGGGTTAGGGTTAGGATTAGGGTTAGGGTTAGGGTAATGGTTAGGGTTAGGGTTAGGGTTAGGGTTAGGTTTAGGGTTAGGGATAGGGTAAGGGTAAGGGTTAGAGTTAGGATTAGTTTTAGGGTTGGGGTTAAGGTTAGGTTTAGGGTTAGGATACATTTAAGGATTAGTGTTAGGGTTAGGGTTTGGGATAGGGTTAGGGTAAGGGTTAGGGTTAGGGTTAGGGTTAGGTTTAGGTTTGGGGTTAAGGTTAGGGTTAGGGTTAGGGTAAGGGTAAGGGTTAGGTTAGGGTTAGGCTTAGGGTTAAGGTCAGGGTTAGGGTTAGGTTTAAGGTTAGGATTAGGGATAGGGTTAGGGGAAGGGTTAGGGTTAGGGTTAGGGTTAGGGTTAGGTTTAGGGTTAGGGTAAGGGTAATTGTAAGGGTTAGAGTTAGGGTTAGGGGTAGGGTAAGGGTTAGTTTTAGGGTTAGGATAAGGGTAAGGTTTAGGGTTAGGGTTAGGATTAAGTTTAGGGTAAGGGTAAGGGTAAGTGTTAGGGTTAAGGTTAGGTTTAGGTTAAGAGTAAGGTTTAGGGTTAAGGTTACGGTTAGGGTTAGGTTTAGGGTTAGGGTTAGGGTTAATGTTACGTTTAGCGTTAGGGTAGGCGTAAGGGTTAGGTTAGGGTTAGGGTTAGGTTTAGGGTTAGAGTTAGCGTTAGGGTTACGGTAAAGATAAGGGTTAGGGTTAGTGTTAGGGTTAGGGTAAGGGTAAGGGTTAGGGTTAGGATTAGGGTTAGGGTTAGGGTAATTGTTAGGGTTAGGGTTAGGGTTAGGTTTAGGGTTAGGGATAGGGTAAGGGTAAGGGTTTTGTTAGGGTTAGGTTTAGGGTTGGGGTTAAGGTTAGGTTTAGGGTTAGGATACCTTTAAGGATTAGGGTTAGGGTTAGGGTTAGGGATAGGGTTAGGGTAAGGGTTAGGGTTAGGGTTAGGGTTAGGTTTAGGTTTGGGGTTAAGGTTAGGGTTAGGGTTAGGGTAAGGGTAAGGGTTAGGTTAGGGTTAGGCTTAGGGTTAAGGTCAGGGTTAGGGTTAGGTTTAAGTTTAGGATTAGGGTTAGGGTTAGGGGAAGGGTTAGGGTTAGGGTTAGGGTTAGGGTTAGGTTTAGGGTTAGGGTAAGGGTAAGGGTAATTTTAAGGGTTAGAGTTAGGGTTAGGGGTAGGGTAAGGGTTAGTTTTAGGTTTAGGCTAAGGGTAATGTTTAGGGTTAGGGTTAGGATTAAGTTTAGGGTAAGGGTAAGGGTAAGTGTTAGGGTTAAGGTTAGGTTTAGGGTAAGAGTAAGGTTTAGGGTTAAGGTTAGGGTTAGGGTTAGGTTTAGGGTAAGGGTTAGGGTTAATGTTACGTTTAGCGTTAGGGTAAGCGTAAGGGTTAGGTTAGGGTTAGGGTTAGGTTTAGGGTTAGAGTTAGCGTTAGGGTTACTGTAAGGATAAGGGTTAGGGTTAGGGTTAGGGTTAGGTTTAAGGTTAAGGTTAGGATTAGGGTTAGGGTTAGGGTTAGGGTTCGGGTTTGGGTAAGGATAAGTGTTAGGGTTAGGGTTAGGGTTAGGGTTAGGTTAAGGGTTAGGGTTAGGGTTAGAGATAGGGTTAGGGTTAGGGTAAGGGTAAGTGTTAGGGTTAGGATTAGGTTTAGGGTTGGGGTTAAGGTTAGGGTTAGGGTTAGGGTTAGTGTTAGGGTTAGGGTAAGTGTAATTGTTAGGGTTAGTGTTAGGGTTAGGGTTAAGGTTAGGGTTAGGGTTAGGGTTAGGGTTAGGGTAAGGTTAGGGTTAGGTTTTGGTTTAGGGTTAGGGGTTAGGCTTAGGGTTAGGGTTAGGGTTAGGGTTAGGTTTATGGTAGGGTTAGTTTAAGGGTTAGGGTTAGGTTTAGGGTAGGGTTAGTTTAAGGATTAGGGTTAGGGTTAGGGTTATGCTTAGGGTTAAGGTTAGGGTTAGGATTAGGTTTAGGTTTAGATTTAGGGTTAGTGTTAGGGTTAGGGTAAGGTTATGTGTTAGGGTTAGGGTTAGGGTTAGGGGAAGTGTTAGGGTTAGGGTTAGTGTTACGGTTAGGGTTAGGGTAATGGTAAGATTTAGGGTTAAAGTAATGGTCAGGGTTAGGGTTAGGGTTAGGGTTAGGGTAAGGGTTAGGGTTAGGTTTAGGGTTATGGCAAGGGTAAGGTTTAGGTTTAGGGTTAGGGTTAGGTTTACGGTTAGAGTTAGCATAAGGATAAATATTAGAGTTAAGGTTAGGGTGAGGGTAAGAGTAAGGGTTAGGGTTAAGGTTAGGGTTAGAGTTAGGGTAAGGGTTAGGGTTAGGGTAAGGGTTAGGGTTAGGGTTAGGGTTAAGTTTAAGGTTGGGTTTAAGGTTCGGGTTTGGGTTAGGGTAAGGGTAAGGGTTATGTTAGGGTTAGGGTTAGGGTTAGGGTTAAAGTTAGGATTAGGGTTAGGTTTAGGGTTAGGATTAGGGTTATGGTTAGGGTTAGGGTTAGGGTTAGGGTTAGGGTAAGGGTAAGGGTTAGGATTAGAGTTATGGTTAGGGTTAGGGGTTAAGGTTCGGGTTAGGTTTAGGGTTAGGGAAAGAGTTAGGATTAGAGTTAGGGTTAGGTAAGGGTAAGTGTTAGTGTTAGGGTTAGGGTTAGGGTAAGGGTAAGGGTTAGGGTTAGGTTTAGGCTTAGGGTAAGGGTAAGAGTTAGGTTTAGGTTTAGGGATAGGTTTAGGGTTAGGGTTAGGGTAAGGAAAAATGTTACAATTAAGGTTAGGGTTAGGGTTAGGTTTAATGTTAGGGTGAGGGTAAGAGTAAGGGTTAGTGTTAGGGTTAGGGATAGGGTTAGGGTAAGGGATAGGGTTAGGGTTAGGGTTAGGTTTAGGTTTGGGTTTAAGGTTAGGGTTAGGGTTAGGGTAAGGGTAAGGGTTAGTTTAGGGTTAGGCTTAGGGTTAAGGTCAGGGTTAGGGTTAGGTTTAAGGTTAGGATTAGGGTTAGGGTTAGGGGAAGGGTTAGGGTTAGGATTAGGGTTAGGGTTAGGTTTAGGGTTAGGGTAAGGGTAAGGGTAAGGATAATTGTAAGAGTTAGAGTTAGGGTTAGGGGTAGGGTAAGGGTTAGTTTTAGGGTTAGGCTAAGGGTAAGGTTTAGGGTTAGGGTTAGGGTTAAGTTTAGGTTAAGGGTAAGGGTAAGTGTTAGGGTTAAGGTTAGGTTTAGGGTAAGAGTAAGGGTTAGGGTTAAGGTTAGGGTTAGGGTTAGGTTTAGGGTTAGGGTTAGGGTTAATGTTACGTTTAGCGTTATGGTAAGCGTAAGGGATAGGTTAGGGTTAGGGTTAGGTTTAGGGTTAGAGTTAGCGTTAGGGTTACGGTAAGGATAAGGGTTAGGGTTAGGGTTAGGGTTAGGTTTAAGGTTAAGGTTAGGGTTAGGTTTAGGGTTAGGGTTAGGGTAAGGGTAATGGTTATGGTTAGGTTTAGGGTTAGGGTTAGGGTAAGGGTTAGGGTTCGGGTTTGGGTAAGGATAAGTGTTAGGGTTAGGGTTAGGGTTAGGGTTAGGTTAAGGGTTAGGGTTAAGGGTAGAGTTAGGGTTAGGGTTAGGGTAAGGTTAAGTGTTAGAGTTAGGATTAGGTTTAGGGTTGGGGTTAAGGTTAGAGTTAGGGTTAGGGTTAGTGTTAGGGTTAGGGTAAGTGTAATTGTTAGGGTTAGGTTTAAGGTTAGGGTTATGGTAAGGGTTAGGTTTAGGGTAAGGGTTAGGGTTAGGTTTTGGTTTACGGTTAGGGGTTAGGCTTAGGGTTAGGGTTAGGGTTAGGGTTAGGTTTAGGGTAGGGTTAGGGTTAGGGTAATGGTTAGGGTTAGGGTTAGGGTTAGGTTTAGGGTTAGGGTTCGGGTAAGGGTAAGGGTTAGGGTTAGGATTAGGGTTAGGGTTAGGGTAATGGTTAGGGTTAGGGTTAGGGTTAGGTTTAGGGTTAGGGATAGGGTAAGGGTAAGTGTTAGAGTTAGGGTTAGGTTTAGGGTTGGGGTTAAGGTTAGGTTTAGTGTTAGGATACATTTAAGGATTAGCGTTAGGGTTAGGGTTAGGGATAGGGTTAGGGTAAGGGTTAGGGTTAGGGTTAGGGTTAGGTTTAGGTTTGGGGTTAAGGTTAGGGTTAGGGTTAGGGTAAGGGTAAGGGTTAGGTTAGGGTTAGGCTTAGGGTTAATGTTAGGGTTAGGGTTAGGGTTAGGTTAAGGGTAAGGGTTAGGGTTAGGATTAGGGTTAGGGTTAGGGTAATGATTAGGGTTAGGGTTAGGGTTAGGTTTAGGGTTAGGGATAGGGTAAGGGTAAGGGTTAGAGTTAGGGTTAGGTTTAGGGTTGGGGTTAGAGTTAGGTTTAGGGTTAGGTTTAGTGTAAGGGTAATGGTTAGGTTTAGGGTTAGGATACCTTTAAGGATTAGGGTTAGGGTTAGGGTTAGGGATAGGGTTAGGGTAAGGGTTAGGGTTAGGGTTAGGGTTAGGTTTAGGTTTGGGGTTAAGGTTAGGGTTAGGGTTAGGGTAAGGGTAAGGTTTAGGTTAGGGTTAGGCTTAGGGTTAAGGTCAGGGTTAGGGTTAGGTTTAAGGTTAGGATTAGGGTTAGGGTTAGGGAAGGGTTAGGGTTAGGATTAGGGTTAGGGTTAGGTTTAGGGTTAGGGTAAGGATAAGGGTAAGGGTAATTTTAAGGGTTAGAGTTAGGGTTAGGGGTAGGGTAAGGTTTAGTTTTAGGGTTAGGCTAAGGGTAAGGTTTAGGGTTAGGGTTAGGATTAAGTTTAGGGTAAGGGTAAGGGTAAGTGTTAGGGGTAAGGTTAGGTTTAGGGTAAGAGTAAGGTTTAGGGTTAAGGTTAGGTTTAGGTTTAGGTTTAGGGTAAGGATTAGGGTTAATGTTACGTTTAGCGTTAGGGTAAGCATAAGGGTTAGGTTAGGGTTAGGGTTAGGTTTAGGGTTAGAGTTAGCGTTAGGGTTACTGTAAGGATAAGTGTTAGGGTTAGGGTTAGGGTTAGGTTTAAGGTTAAGGTTAGGGTTAGGGTTAGGGTTAGGGTTGGGGTTCGGGTTTGGGTAAGGATAAGTGTTAGGGTTAGGGTTAGGGTTAGGGTTAGGTTAAGGGTTAGGGTTAGGGTTAGAGTTAGGGTTAGGGTTAGGGTAAGGGTAAGTGTTAGGGTTAGGATTAGGTTTAGGGTTGGGGTTAAGGTTAGGGTTAGGGTTAGGGTTAGTGTTAGGGTTAGGGTAAGTGTAATTGTTAGGGTTAGTGTTAGGGTTAGGGTTAAGGTTAGGGTTAGGGTTAGGGTTAGGGTTAGGGTAAGGGTTAGGGTTAGGTTTTGGTTTAGGGTTAGGGGTTAGGCTTAGGGTTAGGGTTAGGGTTAGGGTTAGGTTTAGGGTAGGGTTAGTTTAAGGGTTAGGGTTAGGTTTAGGGTAGGGTTAGTTTAAGTATTAGGGTTAGGGTTAGGGTTATGCTTAGGGTTAAGGTTAGGGTTAGGATTAGGGTTAGGTTTAGGTTTAGGGTTAGGGTTAGGGTTAGGGTAAGGTTATGTGTTAGGGTTAGGGTTAGGGTTAGGGGAAGTGTTAGGGTTAGGGTTATTGTTACGGTTAGGGTTAGGGTAATGGTAAGATTTAGGGTTAAAGTAATGGTCAGGGTTAGGGTTAGGGTTAGGGTTAGGGTAAGGGTTAGGGTTAGGTTTAGGGTTATGGTAAGGGTAAGGTTTAGGTTTAGGGTTAGGTTTAGGTTTACGGTTAGAGTTAGCATAAGGATAAATATTAGAGTTAAGGTTAGGGTGAGGGTAAGGGTAAGGGTTAGGGTTAAGATTAGAGTTAGAGTTAGGGTAAGGGTTAGGGTTATTGTAAGGGTTAGGGTTAGGGTTAGGGTTAGGTTTAAGGTTGGGTTTAAGGTTCGGGTTAGGGTTAGGGTAAGGGTAAGGGTTATGTTAGGGTTAGGGTTAGGGTTAGGGTTAAAGTTAGGGTTAGGGTTAGGTTTAGGGTTAGGATTAGGGTTAGGGTTAGGGTTAGAGTTAGGGTTAGGGTAAGGGTAAGGGTTAGGATTAGAGTTATGGTTAGGGTTAGGGGTTAAGGTTCGGGTTAGGTTTAGGGTTAGGGAAAGAGTTAGGATTAGGGTTAGGGTTAGGTAAGGGTAAGTGTTAGGGTTAGGGTTAGGGTTAGGGTAAGGGTAAGGGTTAGGGTTAGGTTTAGGGTTAGGGTAAGGGTAAGAGTTAGGTTTAGGTTTAGGGTTATGTTTAGGGTTAGGGTTAGGGTAAGGAAAAATGTTACAATTAAGGTTAGGGTTAGGGTTTTGGTTAATGTTAGGGTGAGTGTAAGGGTAAGGGTTAGTGTTAGGGTTAGGGATAGGGTTAGGGTAAGGGATAGGGTTAGGCTTAGGGTTAGGTTTAGGTTTGGGGTTAAGGTTAGGCTTAGGGTTAGGGTAAGGGTAAGGGTTAGGTTAGGGTTAGGCTTAGGTTTAAGGTCAGGGTTAGGGTTAGGTTTAAGCTTAGGATTAGGGTTAGGGTTAGGGGAAGGGTTAGGGTTAGGATTAGGGTTAGGGTTAGGTTTAGGGTTAGGGTAAGGGTAAGGGTAAGGAAAATTGTAAGGGTTAGAGTTAGGGTTAGGGGTAGGGTAAGGGTTAGTTTTAGGGTTAGGCTAAGGGTAAGGTTTAGGGTTAGGGTTAGTGTTAAGTTTAGGTTAAGGGTAAGGGTAAGTGTTAGGGTTAAGGTTAGGTTTAGGGTAAGAGTAAGCGTTAGGGTTAAGGTTAGGGTTAGGGTTAGGTTTAGGGTTAGGGTTAGGGTTAATGTTACGTTTAGCGTTGGGGTAAGCGTAAGGGATAGGTTAGGGTTAGGGTGAGGTTTAGGGTTAGAGTTAGCGTTAGGGTTACGGTAAGGATAAGGGTTAGGGTTAGGGTTAGGGTTAGGTTTAAGGTTAAGGTTAGGGTTAGGGTTAGGGTTAGGGTAAGGGTAATGGTTAGGGTTAGGTTTAGGGTTAGGGTTAGGGTAAGGGTTAGGGTTCGGGTTTGGGTAAGGATAAGTGTTAGGGTTAGGGTTAGGGTTAGGGTTAGGTTAAGGGTTAGGGTTAAGGGTAGAGTTAGGGTTAGGGTTAGGGTAAGGGTAAGTGTTAGGGTTAGGATTAGGTTTAGGGTTGGGATTAAGGTTAGAGTTAGGGTTAGGGTTAGTGTTAGGGTTAGGGTAAGTGTAATTGTTAGGGTTAGGGTTAGGGTTAGGGTTAAGGTTAGGGTTAGGGTAAGGGTTAGGTTTAGGGTAAGGGTTAGGTTTAGGTTTTGGTTTAGGGTTAGGGGTTAGGATTAGGGTTAGGGTTAGGTTTAGGGTAGGGTTAGTTTAAGGGTTAGGGTTAGGTTTAGGTTTAGGTTTAGGGTTAGGGTTAGGGTAAGGGTAAGGGTTAGGGTTAGGATTAGGGTTAGGGTTAGGGTAATGGTTAGGGTTAGGGTTAGGGTTAGGTTTAGGTTTAGGGATAGGGTAAGGGTAAGGGTTAGAGTTAGGGTTAGGTTTAGGGTTGGGGTTAAGGTTAGGTTTAGGGTTAGGATACATTTAAGGATTAGTGTTAGGGTTAGGGTTAGGGATAGGGTTAGGGTAAGGGTTAGGGTTAGGGTTAGGGTTAGGTTTAGGTTTGGGGTTAAGGTTAGGGTTAGGGTTAGGGTAAGGGTAAGGGTTAGGTTAGGGTTAGGCTTAGGGTTAAGGTCAGGGTTAGGGTTAGGTTTAAGGTTAGGATTAGGGATAGGGTTAGGGGAAGGGTTAGGGTTAGGGTTAGGGTTAGGGTTAGGTTTAGGGTTAGGGTAAGTGTAATTGTAAGGGTTAGAGTTAGGGTTAGGGGTAGGGTAAGGGTTAGTTTTATGGTTAGGCTGAGGGTAAGGTTTAGGGTTAAGGTTAGGATTAAGTTTAGGGTAAGGGTAAGGGTAAGTGTTAGGGTTAAGGTTAGGTTTAGGGTAAGAGTAAGGTTTAGGGTTAAGGTTACGGTTAGGGTTAGGTTTAGGGTTAGGGTTAGGGTTAATGTTATGTTTAGCGTTAGGGTAAGCGTAAGGGTTAGGTTAGGGTTAGGGTTAGGTTTAGGGTTAGAGTTAGCGTTAGGGTTACGGTAAGGATAAGGGTTAGGATTAGGGTTAGGGTTAGGGTAAGGGTAAGGGTTAGGGTTAGGATTAGGGTTAGGGTTAGGGTAATGGTTAGGGTTAGGGTTAGGGATAGTTTTACGGTTAGGGATAGGGTAAGGGTAAGGGTTAGAGTTAGGGTTAGGTTTAGGGTTGGGGTTAAGGTTAGGTTTAGGTTTCGGATACCTTTAAGGATTAGGGTTAGGGTTAGGGTTAGAGATAGGGTTAGGGTAAGGGTTAGGGTTAGGGTTAGGGTTAGGTTTAGGTTTGGGGTTAATGTTAGGGTTAGGGTTAGGGTAAGGGTAAGGGTTAGGTTAGGGTTAGGCTTAGGGTTAAGGTCAGGGTTAGGGTTAGGTTTAAGGTTAGGATTAGGGTTAGGGTTAGGGAAAGGGTTAGGGTTAGGGTTAGGGTTAGGGTTAGGTTTAGGGTTAGGGTAAGGGTAAGGGTAAGGGTAATTGTAAGGGTTAGAGTTAGGGTTAGGGGTAGGGTAAAGGTTAGTTTTAGGGTTAGGCTAAGGGTAAGGTTTAGGGTTAGGGTTAGGATTAAGTTTAGGGTAAGGGTAAGGGTAAGTGTTAGGGTTAAGGTTAGGTTTAGGGTAAGAGTAAGGTTTAGGGTTAAGGTTAGGGTTAGGGTTAGGTTTAGGGTAAGGGTTAGGGTTAATGTTACTTTTAGCGTTAGGGTAAGCGTAAGGGTTAGGTTAGGGTTAGGGTTAGGTTTAGGGTTAGAGTTAGCGTTAGGGTTACTGTATGGATAAGGGTTAGGGTTAGGGTTAGGGTTAGGTTTAAGGTTAAAGTTAGGGTTAGGGTTAGGGTTAGGGTTAGGGTTCGGGTTTGGGTAAGGATAAGTGTTAGGGTTAGGGTTAGGGTTAGGGTTATGTTAAGGGTTAGGGTAAGGGTTAGAGTTAGGGTTAGGGTTAGGGTAAGGGTAAGTGTTAGGGTTAGGATTAGGTTTAGGGTTGG
>JANJXV010000156.1:1150000-1165000 GCA_024803745.1 Megascapheus bottae
AGGGTTAGGGTTAGGGTTAGGGTAAGGGTAAGGGTTAGGTTTAGGGTTAGGGTTAGTTTTAGGGTTAGGGTTAGGGTAAGGATAAATGTTAGAGTTAAGGTTAGGATTAGGGTTAGGTTTAGGGTTATGATTAGCGTTATGGTTAGGGTAAGGGTTAGGGTTAGGGTTAGGGTTAAGTTTAAGGTTAGGGTTAGGCTTAGTGTTAGAGTAAGGGTAAGGGTTAGGGTTAGTGTTAGTGTTATGGTTAAGTTTGAGTTTAGAGTTACGATTAGGGTTGGGGTAAGGGTTAGGGTTAGGGTTAGGGTGAGTGTTAGGGTTAGGGTTAGAGTTAGAGTTAGGGTTAGTGTAAGGGCAAGGATTAGGGTTAGTGTTAGGGTTAAGGTTAGGGTTAGGATTAGGGTTAGGGTTAGGGTAAGGGTTAGGGTTAGGTTAGGGTAAGGTTTAGGGTTATGGTTAGGGTTAGGTTTAAGGTTAGGGTTAGGGTTAGGGTAAGGGTAAGGTATAGGGATAGGGTTAGGGTTAGTTTTAGGGTTAGGGTAAGTGTAAGGGTTAGGGTTAGGGTCAGGGTAAGGGTTAGGTTAGGGTTAGGGTTAGGTTTAAGGTTGGGGTTAAGTTTCGGGTTAGGGTTAGGGTAAGGGTAAGGGTTAGGTTAGGGTTAGGGTTAGGTTTAAGATTAGAGTTAGGGTTAGGGTAAGGGTAAGGGTTAGGGTTAGGGTTAGGGTTAGTTTTAGGGTTAGGGTAAGTGTAAGGGTTAGGGTTAGGGTTAGGGTTAGGGTAAGGGTTAGGGTTAGGATTAGGGTTAGGTTAGGGTTTAGGGTAAGGGTAAATGTTAGTGTTAGGGTTAGGTTTAGGATAAGGGTAAGGATTAGGGTTAGGTTTTGGTTTATGGTTAGGAGTTAGGCTTAGGGTTAGGGTTAGGGTTAGGGTAGGGTTAGTTTAAGGGTTAGGGTTAGGGTTAGGTCTAGGGTTAGGGTTAGGTTTAGGGTAAGGCTTAGGGTTAGGACTAGGATTAGGGTTAGGGTTAGGGTAATGGTTATTGTTAGGGTTAGGGTTAGGTTTAGGATTAAGGATAGGGTAAGGGTAAGGGTTAGGGTTAGGGTTAGGTTTAGATTTGGGGTTAAGGTTAGGTTTAGGGTTAGCGTACATGTAAGGATTAGGGTTAGGGTTAGGGTTACGGTTATGCTTAGGGTTAGGGTTAGGGTTAGGATTAGGGCTAGGTTTAGGGTTAGGGTTAGGGTTAGTGTAAGGTTATGTGTTAGGTTTAGGGTTAGGGTTAGGGTTAGGGTAAGTGTTAGGGTTAGGGTTAGTGTTACGGTTAGGGTTAGGGTAAGGGTAAGGTTTAGGGTTAAAGTTTTGGTCAGGGTTAGGTTTAGGGTTAGGGTTAGGGTAAGGGTAAGGGTTAGGTTTCGGTTTAGGGTTAGGTTTAGGGTTAGTTTTAGGGTAAGAAAAATGTTACAATTAAGGTTAGGGGTAGGGTTAGGGTTAAGGTTAAGATTAGGTCGAGGGTAAAGGTAAGGGTTAGGGTTAGGGTTAGGGTTAGGGTTAGGGTAAGGGTTAGGGTTAGGGTTAGGGTTAGGGTTAGGTTTAGGTTTGGGGTTAAGCTTAGGGTTAGTGTTAGGGTAAGTGTAAGGGTTAGGTTAGGGTTAGGGTTAGCGTTAAAGTCAGGGTTAGGGTTAGGTTTAAGGTTAGGATTAGGGTTAGGGTTAGGGTAAGGGTTAGGTTAGGGTTAGGGTTAGGGTTAGTGTAAGGTTATGTGTTAGGGTTAGGGTTAGGGTAAGTGTTAGGGTTAGGGTTAGTGTTACGGTTAGGGTTAGGGTAAGGGTAAGATTTAGGGTTAGAGTTTTGGTCAGGGTTAGGGTTAGGGTTAGGGTTAGGGTAGGGTTAGGGTTAGGGTTAGTGTTAGGATTAGGTTAGGGTTAGGGTAAGGGTAAGGGTTAGTGTTATGGTTAGGGTAATGGTAAGTGTAAGGGTTAGGGTTAGAGGTTAGGGTTAATGTTAGGGTTAGGTTAAGGTTTAGGCTTAGAGTTAGGGTTAGGGTTAGGATAAGGGTTAGGGTTAGTGTAAGGGTAAGTGTTAGGGTTAGGGTTAGGGTTAGGGTTTGGGTAAGGGTTATGGTTAGGGTTAGGGTTAGGGTTAGGGTTGGGGTAAGGTTAGGGTTTGCAAAATGGAAAGTGTTAGGGTTAGGGTTAGGGTTAGGGTAAGGGTTAGGGTAAGGTAAGCGTAAGGGTTAGGGTTAGGTGTTAGGGTTAATGTTAGGGTTAGGTTAAGGGTTAGGGTTAGAGTTAGGTTTAGGGTTAGGATAAGGGTTAGGGGTAGGGTAAGGGTAAGTGTTAGGGTTAGGCTTAGGGTTAGGGTAAGGGTTATGGTTAGGTTTAGGGTAAGGTTTACGGTGGGGGTTTAGTTTAGGGTTAGGAAAAGGGAAATGTTAGGGTTAGGGTTAGGGTTAGGGTAAGGGTAAGATTTAGGGTTAAAGTTATGGTCAGGGTTAGGTTTAGGGATTGGGTTAGGGTGAGGGTAAGGTTTAGGGTTAGGTTTAGGGTTATGGTAAGGGTAAGGTTTAGGTTTAGGGTTAGGTTGAGGTTTAGGGTTAGGGTTAGCGTAAGGATAAATATTAGAGTTAAGGTTAGGGTGAGGGTAAGAGTAAGGGTTAGGGTTAAGATTAGGGTTAGGGTTAGGGTAAGGGTTAGGGTTAGGGTTAGGGTGAGGGTATGGGTAAGGGTTAGGTTTAGGTTTAGGGTTAGGTTTAGGGTTAGGGTTAGGGTAAGGAAAAATGTTACAATTAATTTTAGGGTTAGGGTTAGGGTTAGGATTAGGGTAAGGGTTAGGGTTAGGGTTAGGGTTAGGGTTAGGGTTAGGTTTAGGTTTGGGGTTAAGCTTATGGTTAGGGTTAGGGTAAGTGTAAGGGTTAGGTTAGGGTTAGGGTTAGGGTTAAGGTCAGGGTTAGGGTTAGGTTTAAGTTTAGGATTAGGGTTATGGTTAGGGTAAGGGTTAGGGTTAGGGTTAGGGTTAGGGTTATGCTTAGGGTTAGGGTTAGGGTTAGGATTAGGGTTAGGTTTAGGGGTAGGGTTAGGGTTAGGGTAAGGTTATGTGTTAGGGTTAAGGTTAGGGTAAGGGTAAGGTTTAGGGTTAAAGTTATGGTCAGGGTTAGGGTTAGGGTTAGGGTTAGGGTAAGGTAAGGGTTAGGGTTAGGTTTAGGGTTATGGTAAGGGTAAGGTTTAGGTTTAGGGTTAGGGTTAGGTTTAGGGTTAGGGTTAGCGTAAGGATAAATATTAGAGTTAAGGTTAGGGTGAGGGTAAGGGTAAGTGTTAGGGTTAAGATTAGGGTTAGGGTTAGGGTAAGGGTTAGGGTTAGGGTTAGGGTTAGGGTAAGGGTTAGGGTTAGGGTTAGGGTTAGGTTTAAGGTTGAGGTAAAGGTTCGGGTTAGGGTTAGGGTAAGGGTAAGGGTTAGGTCAGGGTTAGGGTTAGGTTTAGTGTTAAGGTTAGGGTTACGGTTAGGTTTAGGGTTAGGATTAGGGTTATGGTTATGGTTATGGTTAGGGTTAGGGTTAGGGTAAGGGTAAG
Organism: Megascapheus bottae; assembly: GCA_024803745.1. Classification (NCBI taxonomy): domain Eukaryota; kingdom Metazoa; phylum Chordata; class Mammalia; order Rodentia; family Geomyidae; genus Megascapheus; species Megascapheus bottae. The sequence continues at coordinate 1,153,561 of JANJXV010000156.1, forward strand.
GGTTAGGATTAGAGTTAGGGTTAGGGTTAGGGGTTACGGTTATGGTTAGGTTTAGGGTTAGGGAAAGAGTTAGGATTAGGGTTAGGTAAAGGTAAAGGTAAGTGTTAATGTTAGTGTTAGGGTTAGGGTACGGGTAAGGGTTAGGGTTAGGTTTAGGGTTAGGGTAAGGGTAAGGGTAAGGGTAAGGGTTAGGGTTAAGGGTTAGGGTTAATGTTAGGGTTAGGTTAAGGGTTAGGGTTAGAGTTAGGGTTAGGGTTAGGATAAGGGTTAGGGTTAGGGTAAGGGTAAGTGTTAGGGTTAGGGTTAGCGTTAGGTTTAGGTTTAGGGTTAGGGTTAGCGTAAGGATAAATATTAGTATTAAGGTTAGGGTGAGGGTAAGGGTAAGGGTTAGGGTTAAGATTAAGGTTAGGGTTAGGGTAAGGGTTAGGGTTAGGGTTAGGGTTAGGGTTAGGGTAAGGGTTAGGGTTAGGGTTAGGGTTAGGTGTAAGGTTGGGGTAAAGGTTCGGGTTAGGGTTAGGGTAAGGGTAAGGGTTAGGTCAGGGTTAGGGTTAGGTTTAGGGTTAAGGTTAGGGTTACGGTTAGGTTTAGGGTTAGGATTAGGGTTATGGTTAGGGTTAGGATTTGGGTTAGGGTTAGGGTTAGGGTAAGGGTAAGGGATAGGATTAGAGTTAGGGTTAGTGTTAGGGGTTACGGTTATGGTTAGGTTTAGGGTTAGGGAAAGATTTAGGATTAGGGTTAGGGTTAGGTAAGGGTAAGTGTTAGTGTTAGTGTTAGGGTTAGGGTAAGGGTAAGGGTTAGGGTTAGGTTTAGGGTTAGGGTAAGGGTAAGGGTTAGGTTTAGGGTTAGGGTTAGGTTTAGGGTTAGGATTAGGGTAAGGAAAAATGTTACAATTAAAGTTATGGTTAGGGTTAGGGTTAGGGTTAAGGTTAGGGTGAGGGTAAGGGTAAGGGTTAGGGTTAGGGTTAGGGTTAGGGATAGGGTAAGGGTTAGGGTTAGTGTTAGGGTTAGGGTTAGGGTTATGTTTGGGGTTAAGGTTAGGGTTAGGGTTAGGGTAAGTGTAAGGGTTAGGTTAGGGTTAGGGTTAGGGTTAAGGTCAGGGTTAGGGTTAGGTTTAAGTTTAGGATTAGGGTTAGGGTTAGGGTTAGGCTTAGTGTTAGAGTAAGGGTAAGGGTTAGGTTTACGGTTAGGTTTAGGGTTAAGTTAGAGGTTAGGGTTAGGGTTAGGGTAAGTGTTAGGTTTAGGATTAGGGTAAGGGTTAGGGTTAGGGTTAGAGTTAGGGTTAGGGTTAGGGTAAAGGCAAGGGTTAGGTTTAGGGTTAAGGTTAGGGTTAGGGTTAGGGTTAGGGTTAGAGTAATTGTTAGGGTTATGTTAGGGTAAGGGTTTGGGTTAGGGTTAGGGTTAGGTTTAGTTTAGGGTTAGGGTTAGGGTTAGGGTAAGGGTAAGGTTTAGAGTTAGGGTTAGGGTTAGGGTAGGTTTAGGGTAAGGGTAAGTGTTATTGGTAGGGTTAGGTTTAGGATAAGGGTAAGGATTAGGGATAGGTTTTGGGTTAGGGTTAGGGTTAGGGGTTAGGCTTAGGCTTAGAGTAAGTGTAAGGGTTAGGGTTAGGGTTAGGGTTAGGGTTAAGTTTGAGTTTAGGGCTAGGGTTAGGGTTAGGGTAAGGGGTAGGCTTTGGGTGAGGGTAAGGATAAATGTTAGAGTTAAGGTTAGGGTGAGGGTTAGGGTTAGGGGTAGGATTAGGGTTATGGTTAGGGTAAGGGTTAGGTTTAGATTTAGGGTTAGGATTAGACTTAGTGTTAGGGTAAGGGTAAGGGTTAGGTTTAGGGTTAGGGTAAGGGTTAAGGTTGAGGTTAGGGTTAGAGTAAGGATAAATGTTAGAGTTAAGTTTAGGGTGATGGTTAGGGTTAGGGTAAGGGTTATCGTCAGGGTTAGGGTTAGGGTTAGGCTTAGTGTTAGAGTAAGGGTAAGGGTTAGGGTTATGGTTAGGGTTAGGGTTAGGTTTAAGTTTGAGGTTAGGGTTAGGGTTAGGGTTAGGGTTAGGGTAAGGGTTAGGGTTAGGGTTAGGGTAAGGGTAAGGGTTAGGGTTAGGGTTAGGGTAAGGGAAAGTGTAAGGGTTAGGGTTAGGGGTTAGGGTTAATCTTAGGGTTAGGTTAAGGGTTAGGGTTAGAGTTAGGGTTAGGGTTAGGATAAGGGTTAGGGTTAGGGTAAGGGTAAGTGTTACGGTTAGGGTTAGGGTTAGGGTTAGTGTTAGGATTAGTGTAAGGCTTAGGGTAAGGGCAAGGGTTAGGGATAGGGTTAGGGTTAAGTTTAGGGTTAGGATTAGTGTTAGGACTAAGGTTAAGGTTAGAGTTAGGGTTAGGGTTAGGGTAAGGTTTAGGGTTAGAGTTAGGGTAAGGGTTAGGGTTAGGGTTAGGGTTAGGGTTAGAGTTAGGTTTAGGGTTAGTGTTCGGGTTAGGCCTAGGGTTAGGGTTAGGGTAAGGGTTAGGGTTAGGTTTAGTTTAAGGGTTAGGTTTAGGGTTAGTGTAAGGGTAGGTGTTAGGGTTAGGGTAAGAGTTAGGGTTAGGGTTAGGTTTAGGGTTAGGGTTCGGGTAAGGGTAAGGGTTAGGGTTAGGATTAGGGTTAGGGTTAGGGTAATGGTTAGGGTTAGCGTTAGGGTTAGGTTTGGGGTTAGGGATAGGGTAAGAGTAAGGGTTAGGGTTAGGGTTAGGTTTACGGATGGGGTTGAGGTCAGGTTTAGGGTTAGGGTACGTTTAAGGATTAGGGTTAGGGTTAGGGTTAGGGTTATGCTTAGGGTTAGGGTTAGGGTTAGGGTTAGGGTTAGGGTAAGGTTATGTGTTAGGGTTAGGATTAGGGTTAGGCTAGGGTTAGGGTTAGGGTTAGGGTTAGAGTTAGGGTTAGGGTAAGGGTTAGGGTTATGTTTAGGATTAGGGTAATGATTAGGGTTAGGGTTAGGGTTAGGGTTAGGTTTAGGGTTATGGATAGGGTAAGAGTAAAGGTTAGTGTTAGGGTTAGGTTTAGGGTTGGGGTTAACGTTAGGTTTAGGGTTAGGGTACATTTAAGGATTAGGGTAAGGGTTAGGGTTAGGGTTATGCTTAGGGTTATTGTTAGCGTTAGGATTAGGGTTAGGTTTAGGGTTAGGGTTAGGGTTAGGGTTAGCGTTAGGGTAAGGTTATGTGTTATGCTTAGCGTTAGGGTTAGGGTTAGGGTTAGGGTACGTGTTAGGCTTAGGTTGAGTGTTATGGTTAGGGTTAGGGTAAGGGTAAGGGTTAGGGTTAAAATTAGGGTCAGGGTTAGGGTTAGGATTAGGGTAAGGGTAAGGGTTAGGGTTAGGTTTAGGGGTAGGGTAAGGTTAAGGGTTAGGGTTAAGGTTAGGGTTAGGGTTAGTGTAAGGGTTAGGTTTAAGTTTAGGGTTAGAGTTAGGGTAAGGGTTAGGGTTAGGTTAAGGGTTGGGGTTAAGGTTAGGGTTAGGGTTAGGGTAAGGGTAAGGGTTAGTTTAGGGTTAGGGTTAGGGTTAAGGTTAGCGTTAGGGTCAGGTTTAGGGTTAGGATTAGGGTTAGGGTTAGGGTAAGGGTTAGGGTTATGGTTAGGGTAAGGGTAAGTGTAAGGGTTAGAGTTAGGGGTTAGGGTTAATGTTAGGGTTAGGTTAAGGGTTAGGGTTAGAGTTAGGGTTAGGGTTAGGATAAGGGTTAGGGTTAGGGTAAGGGTAAGTGTTAGGGTTATGGTTAGGGTTAGAGTTTGGGAAAGGGTTATGGTTAGGGTTAGGGTTAGGTTTAGGGTTGAGGTTAAGTTTAGGGTTAGGAAAATGGAAAGTGTTAGGGTTAGGGTTAGGGTTAGGGTTAGGGTAAGGTTTAGGGTTAGGGGTTAGGGTTAATGTTAGGGTTAGGTTAAGCGTTAGGTTTAGAGTTAGGGTTAGGGTTAGGATAAGTGTTAGGGTTAGGATAAGGGTAAGTGTTAGGGTTAGGGTTAGTGTTAGGTTTACGGTGGGGTTTTAGTTTAGGGTTAGGAAAAGGGAAATGTTAGGTTTAGGGTTAGGGTTATGGTTAGGGTTACGGTTAGGGTTAGGGTTAGGGTTAAGGTTGAGGTTAGGTTTAGGATTAGGGTTAGGGTAAGGGTTATGGTTAGGGTTAGGATTAGGGTTAGGTTTAGCGTTACGGTTAGGGTTAGGGTTAGGGTTAGGGTAAGGGTTAGGGTTAGGTTTAGGGTTAGTTTTAGGGTTAGGGTAAGTGTTAGGGTTACGGTTAGGGTAAGGGTAAGGGTTAGGGTTAGGGTTCGGGTTAGGGTTTAGGGTTAGTGTTAGGTTTAGGGTTAGGGTTAGGGTAAGGGTTAGACTTAGGGTTAGGGTTAGAGTAAGGGTTAGGGTTAGGGTTAGGATTAGGTTTAGGGCTAGGTTTAGGGTAAGGGTTAGGGTTAGGGTTAGGGTTAGGGTTAGGGGTAAGGGTTAGAGTTAGGGTTAGGGTTAGGGTAACGGTGAGGTTTAGGTTTAGGGTTAGGGTTAGGGGTAGGGTTAGGGCTACGTTTAGTGTTAGGGTTAAGGTAAGTGTAAGGGTTAGGGTTAAGATTAGGGTTAGGATTAGGGTTAGGTTTAGCGTTACGGATAGGGTTAGGGTTAGGTTTAGGGTAAGGGTAAGGTTTAGGATTAGGGTTAGGGTTAGGGTAAGGGAAAGTGTTAGGGTTAGGGTTATGGTTAGGGTTAGGATGAGGGTAAGGGTTAGGGTTAGGTTTATGGTTAGGGTTATGGTTAGGCTTAGGGTTAGGTTTAGATAAGGGTAAGTGTTAGGGTTAGGGTTAGGTTTAGGGTTAGGCTTAGTCTTAGGGTTAGGGTTAGGGTTAGGTTTAGGGAAAGGGAAAGGGTTAGGGTTAGGGTTAGGTTTAGGGTAAGGATTAGGGTTAGTCTTAGGGTTAGGGTAAGTGTTAGGTTTAGGGTTAGGGTTAGCACTAAGGTTAGGGTTAGGGTTAGGGTAAGGGTAATGTTTGGGGTTAGGGTTAGGTTTAGGGTAAGGTTAAGGGTAAGGGTTAGGGTTAGGGTTAGGGTTAGTGTAAGGGTTAGGGTTAGTTTAGGGTTAGGGTAAGGGCAAGGGTTAGGGATAGGGTTAGGGTTAAGTTTAGGGTTAGGATTAGTGTTAGGACTAGGGTTAAGGTTAGAGTTAGGGTTAGGGTTAGGGTAAGGGTTAGGGTTAGATTTAGGGTAAGGGTTAGGGTTAGGGTTAGGGTTAGGGTTAGAGTTAGGTTTAGGGTTAGGGTTCGAGTTAGGCCTAGGGTTAGTGTTAGGGTAAGGGTTACGGTTAGGTTTAGTTTAAGGGTTAGGGTTAGGGTTAGTGTAAGGGTAGGTGTTAGGGTTAGGGTAAGAATTAGGGTTAGGGTTAGGGTTAGGGTTCGGGTAAGGGTAAGGGTTAGGGTTAGGATTAGGGTTAGGGTTAGGGTAATGGTTAGGGTTAGCGTTAGGGTTAGGTTTGGGGTTAGGGATAGGGTAAGAGTAAGGGTTAGGGTTAGGGTTAGGTTTACGGTTCGGGTTGAGGTTAGGTTTAGGGTTAGGGTACCTTTAAGGATTAGGGTTAGGGTTAGGGTTAGGGTTATGCTTAGGGTTAGGGTTAGGGTTAGGATTAGGGTTAGGGTTAGGGTTAGGGTTAGGGTAAGGTTATGTGTTAGGGTTAGGGTTAGGGTTAGGCTAGGGTTAGGGTTAGGGTTAGGGTTAGAGTTAGGGTTAGGGTAAGGGTTAGGGTTATGTTTAGGATTAGGGTAATGGTTAGGGTTAGGGTTAGGGTTAGGGTTAGGTTTAGGGTTATGGATAGGGTAAGAGTAAAGGTTAGTGTTAGGGTTAGGTTTAGGGTTGGGGTTAACTTTAGGTTTAGGGTTGGGGTACATTTAAGGATTAGGGTAAGGGTTAGGGTTAGGGTTATGCTTAGGGTTATTGATAGGGTTAGGATTAGGGTTAGGTTTAGGGTTAGGGTTAGGGTTAGGGTTAGCGTTAGGGTAAGGTTGTGTGTTATGGTTAGCGTTAAGGTTAGGATTAGGGTTAGGGTACGTGTTAGGCTTAGGTTTAGTGTTATGGTTAGGGTTAGGGTAAGGGTAAGGGTTAGGGTTAAAATTAGGGTCAGGGTTAGGGTTAGGGTTAGGGTAAGGGTAAGGGTTAGGGTTAGGTTTAGGGTTAGGGTAAGGGTAAGGGTTAGGGTTAGGGTTAGGGTTAGGGTTAGTGTAAGGGTTAGGGTTAGGGTTAGGGTTAGGGTAAGGGTTAGGGTTAGGGTTAGGTTAAGGGTTGGGGTTAAGGTTAGGGTTAGGGTTAGGGTAAGGGTAAGAGTTAGGTTAGGGTTAGGGTTAGGGTTAAGGTTAGGGTTAGGGTTAGGTTTAGGGTTAGGATTAGGGTTAGGGTTAGGGTGAGGGTTAGGGTTATGGTTAGGGTAAGGGTAAGTGTAAGGGTTAGAGTTAGGGGTTAGGGTTAATGTTAGGGTTAGGTTAAGGGTTAGGGTTAGAGTTAGGGTTAGGGTTAGGATAAGGGTTAGGGTTAGGGTAAGGGTAAGTGTTAGGGTTAGGGTTAGGGTTAGGGTTAGGGTTGAGGTTAAGGTTAGGGTTAGGAAAATGGAAAGTGTTAGGGTTAGGGTTAGGGTTAGGGTTAGGGTAAGGTTTAGGGTTAGGGGTTAGGGTTAATGTTAGGGTTAGGTTAAGCGTTAGGGTTAGAGTTAGGGTTAGGGTTAGGATAAGGGTTAGGGTTAGGGTAAGGGTAAGTGTTAGGGTTAGGGTTAGTTTTAGGGTTAGGGTAAGGGGTATGTTTAGGTTTAGGGTTAGGTTTACGGTGGGGGGTTAGTTTAGGGTTAGGAAAAGGGAAACGTTAGGGTTAGGGTTAGGGTTATGGTTAGGGTTACTTTTAGGGTTAGGGTTAGGGTTAAGGTTGAGGTTAGGTTTAGGGTTAGGGTTAGGGTAAGGGTTATGGTTAGGGTTAGGATTAGGGTTAGGTTTAGCGTTACGGTTAGGGTTAGGGTTAGGGTATGGGAAAGGGTTAGGGTTAGGGTTAGGGTTAGGGTTTAGGGTTAGTGTTAGGTTTAGGGTTAGGGTTAGGGTAAGGGTTAGACTTAGGGTTAGGGTTAGAGTAAGGGTTAGGGTTATGGTTAGGGTTAGGGTTAGGGGTAAGGGTTAGAGTTAGGTTTAGGGTTAGGGTAACGGTGAGGTTTAGGTTTAGGGTTAGGGTTAGGGGTAGGGTTAGGGCTAGGTTTAGGGTTAGGGTTAAGGTAAGTGTAAGGGTTAGGGTTAAGGTTAGGGTTAGGATTAGGGTTAGGTTTAGGGTTAGGGTAATGGTTAGGGTTAGGGTTAGGTTTAGATAAGGGTAAGTGTTAGGGTTAGGGTTAGGTTTAGGGTTAGGCTTATTCTTAGGGTTAGGGTTAGGGTTAGGTTTAGGGAAAGGAAAAGGGTTAGGGTTAGGGTTAGGTTTAGGGTTAGGCTTATTCTTAGGGTTAGGGTTAGGGTTAGGTTTAGGGAAAGGAAAAGGGTTAGGGTTAGTCTTAGGGTTAGGGTAAGTGTTAGGGTTAGGGTTAGGGTTAGCACTAAGGTTAGGGTTAGGGTTAGGGTAAGGGTAAGGTTTGGGGTTAGGGTTAGGTTTAGGGTAAGGGTAAGGGTTAGGGTTAGTGTTAGGTTAGGTTTAGGGTTAGGGTAAGGGTAAGGGTTAGGGTTAGGATCAGTGTTAGGTTTAGGGTTAGGTAAGAGTTAGGGTTAGGGTTATGGTTAGGGTAGGGTTAGGGTTAGGGTTAGGGTTAGAGTTATGGTTAGGGTAAGGGTAAGGTTTACGGTTAGAGTTAGGGTTAGGTTTAGGGTTAAGTTAACGGTAAGGGTTAGGGTTAGGGTTAGGTTTAGGGTAAGGGTTAGGGTTAGGTAGGGTAAGGGTGAGATTTAGGGTTAGGGTTAGGGTTACGGTAAGGGTTAGTGTTAGTGTTAGGGTTAGGGTTAGGTTTAGGGTAACGGTTAGGGAAAGGGTAATGGTTAGGTTTAGTTTTAGGTTTAGGTTTGGGTTAGAGTTAGGGACAGGGTAAATGTAAGTTTTAGGGTAAGGGTAAAGGTTAGGGTTAGGTTTAGGATTGGGGTTAAGGTTAGGGTTAGTGTTAGGGTAAGGGTAAGGTTAGGGTTAGGGTTAGGGTAAGGGTAAGGTTTAGGTTTAGGGTTAGGGTTAGTGGAAGGGTTAGGGATAGGGTGAGGGTTGGGTTACGGTTAGGGTTTAGGGTTCGGGTTAGGGTTAGGGTAATGGTTAGGGTCAGGGTTAGGGTTAGGGTTAGGTTTAGGGTAGGGGTAAGTGTTAGGGTTAGGGTTAGGTTTAGGGATAAGTTTAGGGTAAGGGTTAGGGTTAGGGTTAGGGTTAGGGGTAAGGGTTAGGATTATGTTTAGGGTTAGGGTAAGGGTAAGGTTTAGGTTTAGGGTTAGGGTTAGGGGTTAGTGTTAGGGCTAGGTTTAGGGTTAGGGTAAGGGTAAGTGTTAGGGTTAGGGTTAGGGTTAGGGTTTGGATGAGGGTAAGGGTTAGCGTTAGGGTTAAGGTAAGGTGTTAGGGTTAGGGTAAGGGTAAGTGTTAGGGTTAGGGGTTAGGGTTAGTGTTAGGGTTAGGTTTAGGGTTAGGGTTAGGGTCTAGCATTAAGTTTAGGGTTAGGGACAGGGTAAGGGTAAGGGTTAGGGTTAGGGTTAGTGGTTAGCGTTAAGGTTAGGGTTAGGGTTGGGGTTAGGATAAGGGTAAGTGATAGGGTTAGGGTGAGGGTTAGGGTTAGGATAAGGGTAAGGGTTAGAGTTAGGGTTATGGTTAGGTTTAGGGTTAGGTTTCGTGTAAGGTATAATATTAGGGTTAGGGTTAGGGTTAGGTTTAGAGTTAGGGTTAGGGTTAGTGTAATGGCAAGGGTTACGGTTTGGGTTAGGGTTAGATTTAGGTGTTAGGGTTAACGTTAGGGTTAGGGTAAGGTTAGGGTTAGGGTCAGGGTTAGGGTTAGGGTAAGGGTAAGTGTTAGGGTTAGGGATAGGCTTAGGGATAGGGTAAGGGTAAGGGTTAGGGTAGGGTTAGGGTAAGGGTTAGGGTTTGGGTTAGGGTAAGAGTAAGTGTTAGGGTTAGGGTTAGGGTTAGGGTTAGTGTTAGGTTTAGGATAGGGTTAGGGTTAGGGTTAGTGTAAGGATAAGTGTTAGGGTTAGGTTTAGGTTTAGGGTAAGGGTAAGAGTTAGGGTTAGAGTTAGGGTTAGGGTTAGGGGTTAGGTTTAGGTTTAGGGTTAGGGTAAAGGTTATGGTTAGGGTTAGGGTTAGCGTTAGGGTAAGGATTAGGGTTAGGGTTAGGGTTAGGGGTAGGTTTGGGGTTAGGGTTAGGGTAAGGGTAAGGGTGAGGGTTAGGGTTAGGCTTAGTTTTAGGGTTAGGGTTAGGGTTAGGGTAAGGGTAACGGTTAGGGTTAGGGTTAGGGTTAGGTTTAGGTTTAGGGTAAGGGTAAGGGTAAGGGTAATTGTAAGGGTTAGAGTTAGGGTTAGGGGTATAGGGTAAGGGTTAGTTTTAGGGTTAGGGTAAGGGTTATTATTATGGTTAGGGTTAGGGTTTGGGTTAGGGTAAGGGTTAGGGTTAGGGTAAGGGTTAGGGTTAGGTTTAGGGTTAGGGTTAGTGTTAGGTTTATGTTTAGGGTTAGGGTAAGGGTAAGCGTTAGGGTTGGGTTAGTGTTAGCTAAAGGGTAAGGGTTAGGTTTAGGGTTAGGGTAAGGATTAGGGTTAGGGTTAGGGTTAGGGTAAGGGAAAGGTTAAGGGTTAGGTTTAGGGTTAGGGTTACGGTTAGGATTAGGGTTAGTGATAGGTTTAGGTTAAGGGTTAGGATTTGGTTTAGGGTTAGCATTAAGGTTAGGTTTAGGGTTAGGGTAAGGGTAAGGGTTAGGGTTAGAGTTAGGGTTTGGGTTAGGGGTTGTGTTATTGTTAAGGTTAGTGTTAGGGTTAGTGTTAGGGTTAGGTATAGGGTTACGGTTAGGGTAAGGGTAATTGTTAGAGTTAGGGTTAGGGTTAGGATTAGGTTTAGGGTAAGGTTTAGGGTAAGGGTAAGGGTTAGGGTTAGAGTTAGGATTAGGGATAGTGTTAAGGTTAGGGTTAGGGTTAGGGTTAGGGTAAGGTTTAAGGTTAGGTTTAGGGTTAGGGAAAGAGTAAGTGTTAGGGTTAGGGTGGGGGTTAGGGTAAGGTTTAGGGTTAGGGTTAGGGTTAGGATAAGGGTTAGGGTTAGGGTTAGGGTTAGCATTAAGGTTAGGTTTAGGGTTAGGGTAACGGTGAGGGTTAGGGTTAGGGTTTAGGCTAGGTTTAGGGGTTAGGATTAGGGTTAGGGTTAGGTTTAGGGTTAGTGTTAGGGTAAGGGTAAGGTTTAGGGCTAGGGTAAGGGTTAGGGGTAGGGTTTGGGTAAGGGTTAGTGTTAGGGTTAGGCTTAGGGTAAGGATTCGGTTTAGGGTTAGGGTTAGGGTTAGGGTAAGGTTCGGGTTAGGGTTAGGGTTAGGGTTAGCGTAAGGGTTAGGGTTAGGTTAGGGTTAGCATTAAGGTTAGGTTTAAGGTTAGTGTAAGGGTAAGAGCTTGGGTTAGGGTTAGGGGTTAGGGATAGGGTTAGGGTTAGGATTAGATTTAGGGTTAGGGTTAGGGTAAGGGTAAGGGTTAGGGTTAGGGTAAGTGTTAGGATTAGGGTTAGGGTAAGTGTTAAGGTTAGGGTTAGGGTTACGGTAAGGGTTAGGGTTAGGGTTAGGGTAAGCGTTAGGGTTAGAGTTAGGGTAAGGGTTAGTGTTAGGGTTGGGATAAGGGTCAGGGTTAGGGTTAGGATTAGGGTAAGGGTAAGGGTTAGAATTAGGGTTAAGTTTAGGGTTAGGGTTAGGGTTAGGCCAAAGGTTAGGGTTAGGGGTAGGGTAAGGATTAGGGTTACTGTTAGGGTTAGGGTTAGGGTCAGGGTTAGGGTTAGGGTAAGGGTAAGGTTTGGGTTTAGGGTTAGGGTTAGGGTAAGTGTTAGGTTTAGGGTTAGGGTTAGAGTGAGGTTTAGGGTTAGGGTAAGGTTAAGGGTTAGGGTTAGGGTTAGGGTTAGGGTAAAAATTAGGGTTATGGTTAGGGTAAGGTTTAGGGTTAGGGTTAGGGGTAGGGGTAGCGGTAGGTTTAGGATTAGGGTTAGAGTTAGGGTTAGTGTAAGGGTAAGGTTTACGGTTAGGGTTAGGGTTAGGGTTAGGGTTAAGGTAAGGGTAAGTGTTAGGATTAGGGTTAGCGTTAGGGTAAGGGTTAGGGTTAGGTAGGGTAAGTGTAAGATTTAGGGTTCGGGTTAGGGTTAGGGTTAGGGTAAGGGCTATAGTTAGGGTTAGGGTTAGGTTTAGGGTTAGGGTTAGGTTTAGGGTTAGGGTAAGGATAAGGGTTAGGATTAAGGGTAGGGTTAGTGTTTGGCTTAGGATTAGGGTAAGGGTTAGAGTTAGGGTTAGGGTTAGGGTAAGGGTAAGGGTTAGGGTT
>JANJXV010000156.1:1170000-1212500 GCA_024803745.1 Megascapheus bottae
TAAGGGTTAGGGTTAGGGTTAGTGGTTAGCGTTGAGGTTAGGGTTAGGGTTGGGGTTAGGATAAGGGTAAGTGATAGGGTTAGGGTGAGAGTTAGGGTTAGGATAAGGGTAAGGGTTAGGGTTAGGGTTAGGGTTAGGTTTAGGTTTAGGTTTCGGGTAAGGTATAGGATTAGGTTTAGGGTTAGGGTTAGGGTTAGAGTTAGGGTTAGGGTTAGGGTAACGGCAAGGGTTACGGTTTGGGTTAGGGTTAGATTTAGGTGTTAGGGTTAACGTTAGGGTTAGGGTAAGGTTAGGGTTAGGGTCAGGGTTAGGGTTAGGGTAAGGGTAAGTGTTAGGGTTAGGGTTAGGCTTAGGTGTAGGGTAAGGGTAAGGGTTAGGGTTAGGTTTACGGTAAGAATTAGGGTTAGGGTTAGGGTAAGAGTAAGTGTTAGGGTTAGGGTTAGGGTTAGGGTTAGGTTTAGGATAGGGTTAGGGTTAGGGTTGGGGTAAGGAGAAGTGTTAGGGTTAGATTTAGGGTTAGGGTAAGGGTAATGGTTAGGGTTAGAGTTAGGGTTAGGGTTACGGGTTAGTTTTAGGGTTAGGGTTAGGGTAAAGATTAGGGTTAGGGTTAGGGTTAGCGTTAGGGTAAGGATTAGGGTTAGGGTTAGGGTTAGAGGTAGGTTTGGGGTTAGTGTTAGGGTAAGGGTAAGGGTTAGGGTTAGGGTTAGGCTTAGTTTTAGGGTTAGGGTTAGGGTTAGGGTTGGAGTAGGGTAAGGGTAAGGGTTATTATTATGGTTAGGGTAAGGGTTTGGATTAGGGTAAGGGTTAGGGTTAGGATTAAGGTAAGAGTTAGGGTTAGGGCAAGGGTTTGGGGAAAGGGTAAGTGTTAGGGTTAGGGTGAGGGTTAGGGTAAGGTTTAGGGTTAGGGTTAGGGTTAGCATTAAGGTTAGGTTTAGGGTTAGGGTAACGTTGAGGGTTAGGTTTAGGGTTTAGTTTAGGTTTAGGGGTGAGGATAGGGTTAGGGTTTGGTTTAGGGTTAGTGTTAGGGTAAGGGTAAGGTTTAAGGCTAGGGTAAGGGTTAGGGGTAGGGTTTGGGTAAGGGTTAGGGTTAGGGTTAGGCTTTGGGTAAGGGTTAGGTTTAGGGTTAGGGTTAAGATTAGAGTAAGGATTAGGGTTAGGGTTAGGGTTAGGGTAAGGGTTAGGGTTAGGTTAGGGTTAGCATTAAGGTTTGGTTTAGGGTTAGTGTAAGGGTAAGAGCTAGGGTTAGGGTTAGGGTTTAGGGATAGGGTTAGGGTTAGGATTAGGTTTAGGGTTAGGTTTAGGGTAAGGGTAAGGGTTAGGTTTAGGGTAAGTGTTAGGATTAGGGTTAGGGTAAGGGTTAAGGTTAGGGTTAGGGTTAGGGTAAGGGTTAGGGTTAGAGTTAGGGTAAGGGTTAGGGTTAGGGTTGGGTTAGGGTTAGGGTTAGGGTTAGGGTAAGGGTAATGGTTAGGGTTAGTGTTAGGTTTAGGGTTAGGGTAAGGGTTAGGGTTAGGGTTGGGTTAAGGGTTAGGGTTAGGGTTAGGGTTAGGGTAAGGATTAAGGTTAGGTTAGGGTTAGCATTAAGGTTAGGTTTAGCGTTAGTGTAAGGGTAAGAGCTAGGGTTAGGGTTAGGGGTTAGGGATAGGGTTAGGGTTAGGATTAGGTTTAGGGTTAGGGTTAGGGTAAGGGTAAGGGTTAGGGTTTGGGTAATTGTTAGGATTAGGGTTAGGGTAAGGGGTAGGGTTAGGGTTAGGGTAAGGGTTAGGGTTTGTTTTAGGGTTAGGGTAAGGGTAAGGGTTAGAGTTAGGGTTAAGTTTAGGTTTAGGGTTAGGGTTAGGCCAAAGGTTAGGTTTAGGGGTAGGGTAAGGGTTAGTGTTACTGTTAGGATTAGGGTAAGGGTTAGGGTTAGGGTTAGTGTTAGGGTAAGGTTAGGGTTAGGGTCAGGGTTAGGGTTAGGGTAAGGGTAAGGTTTGGGTTTAGGGTTAGGGTTAGGGTAAGTGTTAGGTTTAGGGTTAGGGTTAGGGTGAAGTTTAGGGTTAGGGTAAGGGTAAGGGTTAGGGTTAGGGTTAGGGTTAGGATTAAATTAGGGTTATGGTTAGGGTAAGGTTAAGGGTTAGGTTTAGGGTTAGGGGTAGGGGTAGGTTTAGGATTACGGTTAGAGTTAGGGTTAGTGTAAGGGTAAGGTTTACGGTTAGGGTTAGGGTTAGGGTTAAGGTAAGGGTAAGGGTTAGGGTTAGGGTTAACGTTAGGGTAAGGGTTAGGGTTAGGTAGGGTTAGGTAGGGTTAGGGTAAGATTTAGGGTTAGGTTTAGGGATAGGGTTAGGCTAAGGGTTATTGTTAGGGTAAGGGTTAGGGTTAGGGTTAGATTTAGGGTTAGGGTTAGGTTTAGGGTTAGGGTAATGATAAGGGTTAGGGTTAAGGTTAGGGTTAGTGTTAGGGTTAGGGTTAGGGTAAGGGTTAGATTTAGTTTTAGGGTTAGGGTTAGGGTAAGGGTAAGGTTTAGGGTTATGTTTAGGGTTGGGGTTAAGGTTAAGGTTAGGGTTAGGGTAAAGGTAAGGGTTAGGGTTTGGTTTAGGGTTGTGTGAGGGTTAGGGTTAGGGTTAGGGTAAGGGTAAGGGTTAGAGTTAGGGTTAGGGTTAGGGTTAGGGTTAGGCTAAGGGTTAGGGGTAGGGGTAGAGTAAGGGTTAGGGTTAGTGTTAGGGTTAGGGTAAGGGTTAGGGTTAGGGTTAGGGTTAGTGTAAGGGTAAGGTTTAGGGTTAGGGTTAGGGTTAAGGTTAGAGTTAGGGTTAGGGTTAGGCTAAGGCTTAGGATTAGGATTAAGGTAAGAGTTAGGGTTAGGGCAAGGGTTTGGGGAAAGGGTAAGTGTTAGGGTTAGGGTGAGGGTTAGGGTAAGGTTTAGGGTTAGGGTTAGGGTTAGGATAAGGGTTAGGGTTAGGGTTAGGGTTAGCATTAAGGTTAGGTTTAGGATTAGGGTAACGGTGAGGGTTAGAGTTAAGGTTTAGCTTAGGTTTAGGGGTTAGGATTAGGGTTAGGGTTAGGTTTAGGGTTAGTGTTAGGGTAAGGGTAAGGTTTAGGGATAGGGTAAGGGTTAGGGGTAGGGTTTGGGTAAGGGTTAGGGTTAGGGTTAGGCTTAGGGTAAGGGTTAGGTTTAGGGTTAGGGTTAGGATTAGAGTAAGGATTAGGGTTAGGGTTAGGGTTAGGGTAAGGGTTAGGGTTAGGGTTAGGGTAAGGAATAAGGTTAGTCTTAGGGTTAGGGTAAGAGTTAGGGTTAGTGTGAGGGTTAGCGTTAAGGTTAGGGTTAGGGTTAGGATAAGGGTAAGGGTTAGGTTTGGGGTTAGGGATAGTGTAAGGGTTAGGGTTTGGTTTAGGGTTAGGGTGAGGTTTAGGGTTAGGGTAAGGGTAAGGGTTAGGGTTAGGGTTAGTGTTAGGGTAAGTGTTACGGGTAGGGTTGGGTTAGGGTAAGGGTTATGGTTAGGGTTAGGATTATTGTTAGGTTTAGCGTTACGGTTAGGGTTAGGGTAAGGGTTAGGGTTAGGTTTAGGGTTAGGGTTAGGGTTAGGGTAAGTGTTAGGGTTAGGGTTAGGGTTAGGGTAAGGGTAAGG
Source organism: Megascapheus bottae (assembly GCA_024803745.1). Lineage (NCBI taxonomy): Eukaryota > Metazoa > Chordata > Mammalia > Rodentia > Geomyidae > Megascapheus > Megascapheus bottae. The sequence goes on from JANJXV010000156.1 coordinate 1,173,600, forward strand.
GTTAGGGTTAGGGTTAGAGTTAGGGTTAGGGTTAGGGTTAGGGTTAGGGTTTATGGTTAGGGTTAGGTTTATGGTTAGGGTAATTGTTAGGGTTAGGGTTAGGTTTAGATAAGGGTAAGTGTTAGGGTTAGAGTTACGGTTAGGGTTAGGCTTAGTCTTAGGGTTAGGGTTAGGGTTAGGTTTAGGGAAAGGGTTAGGTTAAGGTTATGGTAAGGTTTATGGTTAGGGTTAGGTTTAGATAAGGGTAAGTGTTACGGTTAGGTTTAGGGTTAGGGTTAGGGTTAGACTTAGGGTTAGGGTTAGGGTTAGGGAAAGGGTAAGGGTTAGGGTTAAGGTTAGGGTAAGGAATAAGGTTAGTCTTAGGGTTAGAGTAAGAGTTAGGGTTAGTGTGAGGGTTAGCATTAAGGTTAGGGTTAGGGTTAAGATAAGGGTAAGGGTTTGGTTTGGGGTTAGGTTTAGTGTAAGGGTTAGGGTTTGGTTTAGGGTTAGGGTTAGGTTTAGGGTTAGGGTAAGGGTAAGGGTTAGGGTTAGGGTTAGGGTAAGTTTTAGGGGTAGGGTTAGGGTTAGGGTCAGGTTTAGGGTTAGGGTTAGGGTAAGGGTAAGGGTTAGGGTTAGGGTTTGATTTAGGGTTAGGTTTAGGGTAAGTGTAAGGTTTAGGGTTAAGGTTATGGTTAGGGTTAGGGTTAGGGTTAGGGTTAGGGTAAGGATTAGGGTTAGGTTAGGGTTAGCATTAAGGTTAGGGTTAGCGTTAGTGTAAGGGTAAAAGCTAGGGTTAGGGTTAGGGGTTAGGGATAGGGTTAGGGTTAGGATTAGGTTTAGGGTTAGGGTTAGGGTAAGGGTAAGGGTTAGGGTTAGGGTAATTGTTAGGATTAGGGTTAGGGTAAGGGTTAGGGTTAGGGTTAGGGTAAGGGTAAGGGTTAGAGTTAGGGTTAAGTTTAGGTTTAGGGTTAGGGTTAGGCCAAAGGTTAGGGTTAGGGGTAGGGTAAGGGTTAGGGTTACTGTTAGGGTTAGGGTAAGGGTTAGGGTTAGGGTTAGTGTTAGGGTAAGGTTAGGGTTAGGGTCAGGGTTAGGGTTAGGGTAAGGGTAAGGTTTGGGTTTAGGGTTAGGGTTAGGGTAAGTGTTATGTTTAGGGTTAGGGTTAGGGTGAAGTTTAGGGTTAGGGTAAGGGTAAGGGTTAGGGTTAGGGTTAGGGTTAGGGTTAAATTAGGGTTATGGTTAGGGTAAGGTTAAGGGTTAGGTTTAGGGTTAGGGGTAGGGGTAGGTTTAGGATTACGGTTAGAGTTAGGGTTAGTGTAAGGGTAAGGTTTACGGTTAGGGTTAGGGTTACGGTTAAGGTAAGGGTAAGGGTTAGGGTTAGGGTTAGCATTAGGGTAAGGGTTAGGGTTAGGTAGGGTTAGGGTAAGATTTAGGGTTAGGTTTAGGGATAGGGTTAGGGTAAGGGTTATTGTTAGGGTTAGGGTTAGGGTTAGGTTTGGGGTTAGGGTTATGGTAAGGGTAAGGGTTAGGGATAGGGTTAGGTTTAGGGTTAGGGTTAGGTTTAGGGTTAGGGTAATGATAAGGGTTAGGGTTAAGTTTAGGGTTCGTGTTAGGGTTAGGGTTAGGGTAAGGGTTAGATTTAGTTTTAGGGTTAGTGTTAGGGTAAGGGTAAGGTTTAGGGTTACGTTTAGGGTTGGGGTTAAGGTTAAGGTTAGGGTTAGGGTAAAGGTAAGGGTTAGGGTTTGGTTTAGGGTTGGGTGAGGGTTAGGGTTAGGGTTAGGGTAAGGATAAGGGTTAGAGTTAGGGTTAGGTTTAGGGTTAGGGTTAGGTTAAGGTTCTGGTAAGGGTTATGGTTAGGGTTAGGTTTAGATAAGGGTAAGTGTTAGGGTTAGGTTTAGGGTTAGGGTTAGGGTTAGTCTTAGGGTTAGGGTTAGGGTTAGGGAAAGGGTAAGGGTTAGGGTTAAGGTTAGGGTAAGGAATAAGGTTAGTCTTAGGGTTAGAGTAAGAGTTAGGGTTAGTGTGAGGGTTAGCGTTAAGGTTAGGGTTAGGGTTACGATAAGGGTAAGGGTTGGGTTTGGGGTTAGGGTTAGTGTAAGTGTTAGGGTTTGGTTTAGGGTTAGGGTTAGGTTTAGGGTTAGGGTAAGGGTAAGGGTTAGGGTTAGGGTTAGGGTAAGTTTTAGGGGTAGGGTTAGGGTTAGGGTCAGGTTTAGGGTTAGGGTTAGGGTAAGGGTAAGGGTTAGGGTTAGGGTTTGATTTAGGGTTAGGTTTAGGGTAAGTGTAAGGTTTAGGGTTAAGGTTATGGTTAGGGTGAGGGTTAGGGTTAGGGTTAGTGTTAGGATTAGGGTTAGGTTTAGGGTTAGGGTTAGGGTAAGGGTAAGGGTTAGGATTAGGGTTTGATTTAGGGTTAGGGTTAGGGTTAGGGTTAGGGTTAGGGTAAGTGTAAGGTTTAGGGTTAAGGTTATGGTTAGGGTTAGGGTTAGGGTAAGGGTTAGGGTTAGGTTTAGGGTTAGGGTTAGGGTAAGGGTAAGGGTTAGGGTTATGTTTAGGGTTGGGGTTAAGGTTAGGGTTAGGGTTCGGGTAAGGGTAAGGGTTAGGGTTAGGGGAAGGTTTAGGGTTAGGGTTAGGGTGAGGGTTAGGCTTTGGGTTTAGGTTTCGGGTTAGGGTGAGGGTCAGGGGTAGGGTTAGGGTTAGTTTTAGGGTACGGGTAAGAGTTAGGGTTAGGGTTAGGTTTAGGGAAAGGGTAAGGGTTAGGGTTAGGGTTAGGTGTTAGAGTTAAGGTTAGGGTTAGAGTTAGGGTTAGGGTAAGGTTAGGGTTTACGGTTAGGGTTATGGTTAGGGTTAGGGTTAAGGTAAGGGTTAGGGTTAGGGTTAGAGTTAGAGTTAGGGTTACGGTTAGGGTAAGGGTTAGGGTTAGGTAGGGTAAGGGTAAGATTTAGGGTTAGGTTTAGGGTTAGGGTTAGGGTAAGGGTTAGTGTTAGGGTTAGGATTAGGGTTAGGTTTAGGGTTAGGGTTAGGGTAAGGGTAAGGGTTAGGGTTAGGGTTTGATTTAGGGTTAGGGTTAGGGTTAGGGTAAGGATTAGTGTTAGGTTTAGGGTTAGGGTTAGGGTTTAGGGTTAGGATTAGCGTAAGGGTAAGGGTTAGGGTTATGTTTAGGGTTGGGGTTAAGGTTAGGTTTAGGGTTCGGGTAAGGGTAAGGGTTAGGGTTAGGATAAGGTTTAGGGTTAGGGTTAGGGTGAGGATTAGGTTTTGGGTTTAGGTTTCGGGTTAGGGTTAGGGTAAGGGTGAGAGTCAGGGTTAGGGTTAGGGTTAGTTTTAGGGTACGGGTAAGAGTTAGAGTTAGGGTTAGGTTTAGGGAAAGGGTAAGGGTTAGGGTTGGGGTTTGGTTTAGGGTTCGGGTATGGATTAGGTTTCGGGTTAGTGTTATGGTAAGGGTTAGGGTTAGGGTTAGGGTTAGCATTAAGGTTAGGTTTAGGAAAGGGAAAGGGTAAGGGTTAGGGTTAGGGTTAGGTGTTAGAGTTAAGGTTAGGGTTAGTGTTAGGGTTAGGGTTAGGTTTAGGTTTAGGGTTAGGGTTAGGTTAGGTTAAGGGTAAGTGTTAGATTAGGGTTAGGGTTAGGTTTAGGATAAGGGTAAGGGTTAGGGTTACAGTTACGGTTAGGTTTTGGTTTAGGTGTTAGGGTTGGGGTTAGCGTTAGGGTTAGGTTAGGGATAGGATTAGGGTTAGGTTTGGGTTAGGATTAGGCTTAGGCTTAGGCTTAGGCTTAGGGTTAGGTTTAGGGTTAGGGTTAGGGTTAGGGTAAGGCTAAGGGTTAGGGTGATGGTTAGGGTTAGGGTTAGGGGTTAGGGTTAGGGTTAGGGTTAGGGTAAGGTTAGGGTTAGGTCAGGGTTAGGGTTAGGGTAAGGGTAAGTGTTAGGGTTAGGGTTATGCTTAGGGGTAGGATAAGGGTAAGGGTTAGGATTAGGGTTAGGGTTACAGTAAGGGTTAGGGTTAGGGTTAGGGTAAGGGTAAGTGTTAGGGTTAGGGTTAGGGTTAGGTTAAGGTTAAGGGTTAGGGTTAGTGTTAGAGTTAGGGCTAGTGTTAGGTTTAGGGTTAGGTTTAGGGTTAGGGTTAGGGTAAGGTTTAGGGTTAGGGTTAGGGTAAGGTTTAGGGTTAGGGTTAGGGTAAGGATAAGGGTTAGGGTTAGGTTTAGGGTTAGGGTTAAGGTTAGGGTTAGGGTTAGGGTTAGGGTTAGGGTAAGGTTTAGGTTTAGTGTCATATGGTTAGGGTTAGGGAAATGGTAAGGTTTAGGGTTAGGGTTAGGGTAAGTATAAGGGTTAGGGTTAGGTTTAGGGTTAGGGTTAAGCTTATGGTTAGGGTTAGGGTAAGGGTTAGGTTTAGGGTTAGGTTTAGCGTTAGGTTTATTGTAAGGGTAAGGGTTAGGGTTAGGGTTAGGGTTAGGTTTAGGGTTAGAGGTTAGGCTTAGGGTTTCGGTTAGGATAAGTGTAAGGGTTAGGCTTAGGGTTAGGGTTATGTTTAGGGATAGGGGTTAGCGTTTGGGTTAGGGTTAGGGTTAGGTTTAGTGTTAGCGTTAGGGTAAGGGTAAGGGGTAGGGTTAGCATTAGGATTAGGATTATGGTTACATGTAGGGTTAGGGTTAGGGTTAGGGTAAGGGTTGTGTTACATTTAGGGTTAGGGTAACGGTAAGGGTTAGGGTTAGGGTTAGGGTTAGGGTAAGGGTAAGGTTAGGGTTAGTGTTAGGGTTAGGGTTAGGTTTAGGTTTAGGGTTAGAGTAAGGGTAAGGGTTAGGGTTAGGGTTAGGGTTAAGGTTAGGGCTAGTGTTAGGGTTAGGTTTAGGGTTAGTGTAAGGGTAAGATTTAGCTTTAGGGTTAGTGTTAAGGTTAGAGTTAGGTTTAGGGTGAGGCTATGGGTTAGGTTTAAAGTTAGGGTAAGGGTTAGAGTTACGGTAAGGGTTAGGTTTAGGGTTAGGGTTAGGGTAAGGAACATGGTTAGGGTTAGGCTTAGGGTAAGGGTTAGGTTTAGGGTTAAAGTTAGGGTTAGGGGTTAGGGTTAGGGTTAGGGGTTAGGTTTAGGGTTTGGGTTAGGATAAGGCTATGGGTTAGGTTTAGGGTTAGGGTTAGGGTTAGGTTTAGTATTAGGGTTAGGGTAAGGGTAACGGTTAGGGTTAGAGTTAGGTTTAGGGTAAGGTTTATGGTTAGGTTAGGTTTAGGGTTAGGGTTATGTTGAGGGTAAGGGTTAGGGTTAGGGTTAGGGTTGGGGGTTAGGGCTAGCTTTAGGGTTAGGTTTAGGATGAGGTTAGGGTTAGGGTTAGGGGTTAGTTTTAATATTATGGTTATGGTTAGGGTTAGGGTCAGTGTTAGGATAAGGGTAAGTGTTAGGGTAAGGGTTAGGGTAGGGTAAGTTTTAGGGTTAGGGTTAGGGTTAGGTTTAGGGTTAGTTTTAGGTTAGGGTTAGGGTTAGGGTAAGGGTTAGGGTTAGTGTTAGTTTTAGGTTTAGGTTTAGGGTAAGGGTTAGGGTTAGGTTTAGGGTAAGGGTAAGGTTTAGGGTTAGGGTTAGTGTTAGTGTTAGGGTAATGGTAATGGTTAGGGTTAGGGTTAGGTTTGGGTTATGGTTAGGGTAAGGGTAAGGGTTAGATTTAAGGTTAGGGTTAGTTTCAGGGTTAGGGTTAGGGTTAGGGTTAGGGTAAGGTTGGGGTTAGTAGCAGGGTTAGGGTTAGGGTAATGGTAAGTGTTAAATTAGGGTTAGGCTTAGGTTTAGGGCAAGGAAAAGGTTTAGGGTTAGGGTTAGGGTTAGGGTAAGGGTTAGGGTTAGGGTTAGGGTTAGGGTGAGCGTTAGGTTTAGGGTTAGCGTTAGGAGTTGGGGTTATGGTTAGGGTAATGGTTTGGATTAGGGTTAGGGTAAGGGTAAGGGTTAGGGTTAAGTTTAGGGTTAGGGTTAGGGTTATGGTAAGGGTTAGGGTTAGGGTAAGGGTTAGGGTTAGGTTTATGGTTAGGGTTAGGGTTAGGGTAAGGATAAGGGTTAGGGTTGGGCTTAGGGTTTGGGGAAGGGTTAGGATTAGGGTTAGGGTTAGGGGTTAGGGTTCGGGTTAGGGTTAGGTTTAGGGTAAAGGTTAGGGTCAGAGATAGGGTTAGGGTTAGGTTTAGGGTAGGGGTAAGGGTTAGGGTTAGGGTTAGGTTTAGGAAAGTGTAAGGGTTAGAGTTAGCGTTTGGATTAGGGTTGGGGTAAGGATTAGGTTTCGGGTTAGTGTTAGGGTAAGGGTTAGTGTTAGGGTTAGGGTTAGCATTAAGGTTAGGGTTAGGGATAGGGTAAGGGTAAGGGTTAGGGTTAGGGTTAGGGTAGGGGTAGGGGTTAGAGATAAGGTTAGGGTTAGGGTTATGTTAGGGTTAGGTTTAGGGTTAGGGTTAGGGTTAGGGTTAGGAGAAGGGTAAGTGTTAGGGTTAGGCTTAGGGTTAGGGTTAGGCTTAGGGTTAGGGTTAGGGTAATGTATAGGATTAGAGTTAGTGTTAGGGTTTGGTTTAGAGTTAGGGTTAGGGTTAGGGTAACGGTAAGGGTTAGGGTTAGGTTTAGGGTTAGGGTAAGGGTAAGGATTAGGGTTAGGGTTAGCGTAAGGGTAAGTGTTAGGGTTAGGGTCAGGGTTAGGGTTAGGGTAAATGTAAGTGTTAGGGTTAGGGTTAGGCTTAGGGGTAGAGTAAGGGTAAGGGATAGGGTTAGGGTTAGGGTTAGGGTAAGTTTTATATTTAGGGTTAGGGTAAGTGTAAGTGTTAGGTTTAGGGTTAGGCTTAGGTTAAGGGTAAGGGATAGGGTTCGGTTAGAGTTAGGGTTAGGGTTAGGTTTAGGGTTAGGGTTAGGGTTAGGTTTAGGGTAAGGGTAAATGTTAGGGTTAGGGGTAGGTTTAGGGTAAGGGTAAGGGTTAGGGTTAGGGTTAGTGTTAGAGGTTAGGGTTAGGGTTAGGTTTAGGGTTAGCGTTAGGGTAAAGGTTAGGGTTAGGGTTAGGTTTAGGGTAGGGGTAAGGTTTAGGGTTAGGGTTAGGTTTAGGGAAATGGTAAGGGTTTGGGTTTGGGATTGGTTTAGGGTTCGGGTAAGGATTAGGTTTCGGGTTAGTGTTAGGGTAAGGGTTAGGGTTAGGGTTAGGGTTAGCATTAAGGTTAGATTTAGGGATAGGGTAAGGGGAAGGGTTACGGTTAGGGTTAGGTTTAGGGTTATGGTAAGGGTTAGGGTCAGGGTTAGGGTTAGGGTTAGGTTTAGGGTAGGGGTAAGGTTTAGGGTTAGGGTTAGGTTTATGGAAATGGTAAGGGTTAGGTTTAGGGATTGGGTTAGGGTTCGGGTAAGGATTACGTTTTGGGTTAGTGTTTGGGTAAGGGTTAGGGTTACGGTTAGGGTTAGCATTAAGGTTAGCTTTAGCGTTAGTGTAAGGGTAAGAGCTAGGGTTAGGGTTAGGGTTAGGTTAAGGGTTAGGGTTAAGGTTAGGGTTAGTGTTAGGTTTTGGGTTAGGTTTTGGGTTAGGTTTAGGATTATGGTTAGGATAAGGGTAAGTGTTAGGGTTAGAGGTAGGGTTAGGGTTAAGGTAAGGGTAAGAGTTAGGATTAGGGTTAGGGTTAGGGTTAAGTTTTAGGGTTAGGGTTAGGTTTAGGGTTATGGTTAGGGTTAGGGTAAGGGTTAGGGTTAGCCTTAGGGTTGGGGTAAGGGTTAGGGTTAGGTTTAGGTTTATGCTTATGGTTAGGTTTAGGGTAAGGGTTAGGGTTAGGGTTAGGGGTAAGGGTTAGGGTTAGGGTTATGTTTAGGGTTAGGGTAAGGATAAGGTTACGTTTAGGGTTAGGGTTAGGCGTTAGGGTTCGGGTAAGGGAAAGTGTTAGGGTTAGTATTAGAGTAAGGGTATGGGTTCAGGTTAGCGTTAGGTTAGGTTAAGGTTTATTTTTAGGGTTAGGGTTAGTGTTAGGGTTTGGGTTAGGTTTAGAGTTAGGGTTCGGATTAGGGTTAGGGTAAGAAGAAGTGTTAGGGTAAGGGTTAGGGTTAGGGTTAGGGTAAGGGTAAGGGTTAGGGTTAAGGTTAGGGTTAGGGTTAGGGGTTAGGGTTAGGGTTAGGGTTAGGTTTAGGGTTAGGTTTAAGGTAAGGGTTAGGGTTAGGGTTAGGATTAGGGTTAAGGGTAAGGGTTAGAGTTAGGTTTAGGGTTAGGGTAACGGTGAGGTTTAGGTTTAGGGTTAGGGTTAGGGGTTAGGTTTAGGGCTAGGTTTATGGTTAGGGTTAAGGTAAGTGTAAGGGTTAGGGTTAAGATTAGGGTTAGGGTTTGGGATAGGGTATGTGTTAGGGTTAGGTTTAGGGTAAGGGTAAGTTTTAATGTTAGGGTTAGGGTAAGGGAAAGTGTTAGGGTTAGCGTTAGGTTTAGGATGAGGGTAAGGGTTAGGGTTAGGGTTAAGGTTAGGGTTTAGGGTTAGGGTAAGGGTAAGTGATAGGGTTAGGTTTAGGGGTTAGGTTTAGGTTTAGGGTTAGGGTTAGGTTTAGGGTTAGGGTTAGGGTAAGGGTAAGGGTTAGGGTTAGGGTAAGAGTTAGGGTTAGGGTTAGGGTAAGGGTTAGGGTTAGAGTTAGTGTTAAGGTAAGGGTTGGGTTAGGGTTACGGTAAGGGTTAGGGTTAGGGTTAGGGTAAGGGTTAGGGTTAGGGTTAGTGTTAGGGTAAGGGTAATGGTTAGAGTTAGGGTTAGGGTTAGGGTTAGGGGTTAGGGTTAGGGTTAGGTTTATGGTTAGGGTAAGGTTTAGGGTTAGGATTAGGTTATATAAGGGTAAGTGTTAGGGTTGGGGTTAGGGTTAGGGTTAGGGTTTGTCTTAGGGTTAGGGTTAGGGTTAGGGAAAGGGTGAGGGTTAGGGTTAGGGTTAGGGTTAAGGTAAGGATTTGGGTTAGTCTTAGGGTTAGGGTAAGAGTTAGGGTTAGGGTTAGGGTTAGCACTAAGGTTAGGGTTAGGGTGAGGGTAAGTGTAAGGGTTGGGGTTAGGGTTAGGGTTAGGATAAGGGTAAGGGTTAGGGTTAGGGTTAGGTTTAAGGTAAGGGTTAGGGTTAGGAAGGGTAAGGTAAGATTTAGGGTTAGGGTTAGTGTTACGGTAAGGGTTAGTGTTAGTGTTAGGTTTAGGGTTAGGTTTAGGGTTGGGGTTAGGGATAGGGTAAGGATTAGGGTTAGGGTTAGGTTTAGGTTTAGGGTTAGGGTTAGGGTTAGGGTAAGGGTAAGCTTTAGGGTTAGGTTATATAAGGGTAAGTGTTAGGGTTAGGTTAGGGTTGGGGTTAGGGATAGGGTTAGGGTTAGGGTTATGGTAAGGGTAAGGATTAGGTTTAGGGTTAGGTTTAGGAGAAGGGTGAGGGTTAGGGTGAGGGTTATGGTTAGGTTTAGGGTTTAGGGTTCGGGTTAGGGTTAGGGTTAGGGTAAGAGTTAGTGTCAGGGTTAGGGTTAGGGTTAGGTTTAGGTTAGGGTTTGGGTTAGGGTTCGGGTAAGGATTAGGTTTCGTGTTAGTGTTAGGGTTAGGATTAGTGTTAGGGTTAGGGTTATCATTAAGGTTAGGGTTAGGGATAGGGTAAGGGGAAGGGTTAGGTTTAGGGTTATGGTTATTGTTAGGTTAAGGGTTAGGGTTAGGGTTAGGGTTAGGGGTAGGGTTTGGGTTAGGTTTAGGGTTAGGTTCAGGATTAGGGTTAGGGTAAGGGTAATTGTTAGGGTTTGGGTTAGGGTTTGGGTTAGGGTTAGGGTAAGGGTTAGGATTGGCGTTAGGGTTAGTGTTAGGGTTAGGGTTAGGTTTAGGGTTAGGTTTAGGGTAAGGGTTAGGGTTAGGGTTAGGGTTAGGAGTAAGGGTTAGGGTTATGTTTAGGGTTAGGGTAAGGGTAAGGTTTAGTTTTAGGGTTAGGCTTAGTGGTTAGGGTTAGGGTTAGGGTTAGGGTAAGGGACAGTGTTAGGGTTAGGGTTAGGGTAAGTATGAGGGTAATGGTTAGGGTTAGGGTTAAGGTTAGGGGTTAGGGTTCGGGTAAGGGTAAATATTAGGGTTAGGGTTAGATAAGGGTATGGGTTTGGGTTACGGTTAGGGTTAGGGTTAGATTAAGGGTTAAGGTTAGGGTTAGGGTTAGTGTTACGGTTTGGTTTAGGTTTAGAGTTAGGGTTAGGATTAGGGTTAGGGTAAGAGTAATTGTTAGGGTTAGGGTTAGGGTTAGGGTTAGGGTAAGGGTATGGGTTAGGGTTAGGGTTAGGGTTAGGGGTTAGGGTTAGGGTTAGGGTTAGGTTTAGGGTTAGGGTTAGGGTTAGGGTAAGGATTAGGCTTAGGGTTAGGGTTAGAGAAAGGGTTAGGGTTAGGGTTAGGGTTAGGTTTAGGGTAAGGGTAAGGTTTAGGGTTAGGTTTATGGTTTGGGTTAGTGGTTAGGGTTAGAGCTTTCTTTAGGGTTAGGGTTAAGGTAAGTGTAAGGGTTAGGGTTAAGGTTAGGGTGAGGTTTAGGGATAGGGTAAGGGTTGAGGTTAGGTTTAGGGTAAGGGTAAGGTGTAGGGTTAGGGTTAGTGTTAGTGTAAGGAAAAGTGTTAGGGTTAGGGTTAGGGTTAGGATGAGGGTAAGGGTTAGGTTTAGGATTAATGTTAGGGGTTTGGGTTAGGGTAAGGGTAAGTGTTAGTGTTAGGATTACGGGTTAAGGTTAGGGTTAGGGTTAGGGTTATGTTTACGGATAGGGTTAGGGTAAGGGCAAGGGTTAGGGTTAGGGTAGTGTTAGGGTTAGGGTAAGTGTTAGGGTTAGGGTTAGGTTATGTAAGGGTAAGTGTTAGGGTTAGGATTAGTCTTAGTGTTACGGTTAGGGTTAGGGTTATAGTTAGAGAAAGGGTAAGGGTTAGGGTTAGGGTTAGGGTTAGGGAAAGGATTAGGGTTAGGGTTAGGGTAAGAGTTAGGGTTAGGGTTAGGGTTAGCACTAAGGTTAGGGTTAGGGTGAGGGTAAGGGTAAGGGTTGGGGTTAGTGTTAGGGTTAGGGTAAGGCTAAGGGTTAGGGTTAGGCTTAGGGTTTGGGTAAGGGTAAGGGTTAGGGTTAGGTTATATAAGGGTAAGTGTTAGGGTTAGGGTTAGGGTTGGGGTTAGGGATAGGGTTAGGGTTAGGGTTAGGGTTAGGGTAAGGGTAAGGATTAGGTTTAGGGTTAGGTTTTGGAGAAGGGTGAGCGTTAGGGTGAGGGTTATGGTTAGGTTTAGGGTTTAGGGTTCGGGTTAGGGTTAGGGTTAGGGTAAGGGTTAGTGTCAGGGTTAGGGTTAGGGTTAGGTTTAGGGTAGGGTTAAGGGTTAGGGTTAGGGTTAGGTTTAGGGAAAGGGTAATGGTTAAGGTTAGGGTTTGGGTTAGGGTTCGGGTAAGGATTAGGTTTCGTGTTAGTGTTAGGGTAAGGGTTAGGGTTAGGGTTAGGGTTAGCATTAAGGTTAGGGTTAGGGATAGGGTAAGGGGAAGGGTTAGGTTTAGGGTTATGGTTATTGTTAGGTTAAGGGTTAGGGTTAGGGTTAGTGTTAGGGTTTGGGTTAGGTTTAGGGTTAGGTTTAGGATTAGGGGTTGGGTAAGGGTAATTGTTAGGGTTAGGGTTAGGGTTTGGGTTAGGGTTAGGGTAAGGGTTAGGGTTAGGTTTAGGGTAAGGGTTAGAGTTAGGGTTAGGGTTTGGGTTAGGGGTAAGGGTTAGGGTTATGTTTAGGGTTAGGGTAAGGGTAAGGTTTAGGTTTAGGTTTAGGCTTAGTGGTTAGGGTTAGGTTTAGGGTTACGGTAAGGGACAGTGTTAGGGTTAGGGTTATGGTTAGGGTAAGTATGAGGGTAAGGGTTAGGGTTAGGGTTAAGGTTAGGGGTTAGGGTTCGTGTAAGGCTAAGTGTTAGTGTTAGGGTTAGAGTAAGGGTATGGGTTCGGGTTACGGTTAGGTTTAGGGTTAGGTTAAGGGTTAAGGTTAGGGTTAGGGTTAGTGTTAGGGTATGGGTTAGGTTTAGAGTAAGGTTTAGGATTAGGGTTAGGGTAAGAGTAAGTGTTAGGGTTAGGGTTAGGGTTAGGGTAAGGGTAAGGGTTAGGGTTAGGGTTAGGGTTAGGGGTTAGGGTTAGGGTTAGGGTTAGGTTTAGGGTTAGGGTTAGGGTTAGGGTAAGGATTAGGCTTAGGTTTAGGGTTAGAGAAAGTGTTAGGGTTAGGGTTAGGGTTAGTGTAAGGGTAAGGTTTAGGGTTAGGTTTATGGTTAGGGTTAGGGGTTAGGGTTAGAGCTTTGTTTAGCGTTAGGGTTAAGGTAAGTGTAAGGGTTAGGGTTAAGGTTAGGGTTAGGGTTAGGGATAGGGTGAGGGTTAGGGTTAGGTTTAGGGTAAGGGTAAGGTGTAGGGTTGGGGTTAGTGTTAGCGTAAGGAAAAGTGTTAGGGTTAGGGTTAGGGTTAGGATGAGGGTAAGGGTTAGGTTTAGGATTAAAGTTAGGGGTTAGGGTTAGGGTAAGGGTAAGTGTTAGGGTTAGGGTTAGGTGTTAAGTTTAGGGTTAGGGTTAGGGTTATGTTTAGGGATAGGGTTAGGGTAAGGGTAAGGGTTAAGGTTAGGGTAAGGGTTAGGTTTAGTGTAAGTGTTAGGGTTAGGGTTAGGTTATGTAAGGGTAAGTGTTAGGGTTTGGGTTAGGGTTAGGGTTAGGGTTAGTCTTAGGGTTAGGGTTAGGTTTATGGTTAGGGTAAGGGTTAGGGTTAGAGTAGGTTATATAAGGGTAAGTGTTAGGGTTAGGGTTAGTGTTAGGGTTAGGGTTAGTCTTAGGTTTAGGGTTAGGGTTAGGGATAGGGTTAGGGAAGGGTAAGGGTTAGGGTTAGGATAGGGTAAGAATTAGGGTTAGTCTTAGGGTTAGGGTAAGAGTTAGGGTTAGGGTTAGGGTTAGCACTAAGGTTAGGGTTAGGGTTAGGGTAAGGGTAAGGGTAAGGGTTAGGATTAGAGTTAGGGTTAGGGTTAGGGGTCACTGTTATGGTTAGGTTTAGGGTTAGGGAAAGAGTTAGGATTAGGGTTAGGGTTAGTGTTAGGGTTAAGGTTAGGGTGAGGGTAAGGGTAAGGGTTACGGTTAGGGGTAGGGGTAGGGATAGGGTAAGGGTTAGGGTTAGTGTTAGGGTTAGGGTTAGGGTTATGTTTGGGGTTAAGGTTAGGGTTAGGGTTAGGGTAAGTGTAAGGTTAGGTTAGGGTTATGGTTAGGGTTAAGGTCAGGGTTAGGGATAGGTTTAAGGTTAGGATTAGGGTTAGGGTTAGGGTTAGGCTTAGTGTTAGAGTAAGGGTAAGGGTTAGGGTTACGGTTAGATTTAGGGTTAAGTTAGAGGTTAGGGTTAGGGTTAGGGTGTTAGGTTTAGGGTTAGGGTAAGGGTTAGGGTTAGGCTTAGAGTTAGGGTTAGGGTTAGGGTAAAGGCAAGGGTTAGGGTTAGGGTTAAGGTTAGGGTTAGGGTTAGGGTTAGGGTAAGTGTTAGGGTTAGTGTTAGGGTTAGGGTTAGGTTTAGGGTTAGGGTTAGAGTAAGTTTTAGGGTTATGTTAGGGTCAGGGTTAGGGTTAGGGTTAGGGTTAGGTTTAGTTTAGGGTTAGGGTTAGGGTTAGGGTTAGGGTAAGGGTAAGGTTTAGAGTTAGGGTTAGGGTTAGGGTAGGTTTAGGGTAAGGGTAAGTGTTATTGTTAGGGTTAGGTTTAGGATAAGGGTAAGGATTAGGGTTAGGTTTTGGGTTAGGGTTAGGGTTAGGGGTTAGGCTTAGGCTTAGAGTAAGGGTAAGGGTTAGGGTTAGGGTTAGGGTTAGGGTTAAGTTTGAGGTTAGGGCTAGGGTTAGGTTTAGGGTAAGGGTTAGGCTTTGGGTTAGGGTAAGGATAAATGTTAGAGTTAAGGTTAGGGTGAGGGTTAGGGTTAGGGGTAGGATTAGGGTTACGGTTAGGGTAAGGGTTAGGGTTAGATTTAGGGTTAGGGTTAGACTTAGTGTTAGGGTAAGGGTAAGGGTTAGGTTTAGGGTTAGGGTTAGGGTTAAGGTTGAGGTTAGGGTTAGGGTAAGGATAAATGTTAGAGTTAAGGTTAGGGTGAGGGTTAGGGTTAGGGTAAGGGTTAGCGTTAGGGTTAGGGTTAGGGTTATGCTTAGTGTTAGAGTAAGGGTAAGGGTTAGTTTTATGGTCAGGGTTAGGGTTAGGTTTACGTTTGAGGTTAGAGTTAGGGTTAGGGTTAGGGTTAGGGTTAGGATCAGGGTTAGGGTAAGGGTAAGTGTTAGGATTAGGGTTAGGGTTAGGGTTTGGGTAAGGTTTATGGTTAGGGTTAGGGTTGGGTTTAGGGTTGGGGTTAAGGTTAGGGTGAGGAAAATGGAAAGTGTTAGGGTTAGGGTTAGGGTTAGGTTAAGGGTAAGGGTTAGGGTTAGGGTTAGGGTTAGGGAAAGGGTAAGGTTTAGGGTAAGGTTTAGGGTTAGGGTAAGGATTAGGAATAGGGTTATGTTCAGGGTAAGTGTTACGGTTAGGGTTAGGGTTAGTGTTAGTGTTAGGATTACTGTAAGGCTTATGGTAAGGGCAAGAGTTAGGGATAGGGTTAGGGTTAAGTTTAGGGTTAGGATTAGTGTTAGGACTAGGGTTAAGGTTAGATTTAGGGTTAGGGTTAGGGTAAGGGTTACGGTTAGAGTTAGGGTAAGGGTTAGGTTTAGGGTTAGGGTTAGGGTTAGAGTTAGGTTTAGGGTTAGGGTTCGGGTTAGGCCTAGGGTTAGGGTTAGGGTAAGGGTTAGGGTTAGGTTTCGTTTAAGGGTTAGGATTAGGGTTAGTGTAAGGGTAGGTGTTAGGGTTAGGGTAAGAGTTAGGGTTAGGGTTAGGGTTAGGGTTAGGGTTCGGGTAAGGGTAAGGGTTAGTTTTTGGATTAGGGTTAGGTTTAGGGTAATGGTTAGGGTTAGCGTTAGGGTTAGGTTTGGGGTTAGGGATAGGGTAAGAGTAAGGGTTAGGATTAGGGTTAGGTTTACGGTTGGGGTTGAGGTTAGGTTTAGGGTTAGGGTACGTTTAAGGATTAGGGTTAGGGTTAGGGTTAGGGTTATGCTTAGGGTTAGGGTTAGGGTTAGGATTAGGGTTAGGGTTAGGGTTAGGGTTAGGGTAAGGTTATGTGTTAGGGTTAGGGTTAGGGTTAGGCTAGGGTTAGGGTTAGCGTTAGGGTTAGGGTTAGGGTTAGGGTAAGGGTTAGGGTTATGTTTAGGATTAGGGTAATGGTTAGGGTTAGGGTTAGGTTAGGTTTAGGCTTATGGATAGGGTAAGAGTAAAAGTTAGTGTTAGGGTTAGGTTTAGGGTTGGGGTTAACATTAGGTTTAGGGTTAGGATTCATTTAAGGATTAGGGTAAGGGTTAGGGTTAGGGTTATGCTTAGGGTTATTGTTAGGGTTAGGATTAGGGTTAGGTTTAGGGTTAGGGTTAGGGTTAGGGTTAGCGTTAGGGTCAGGTTATGTGTTATGGTTAGCAGTAGGGTTAGGGTTAGGGTTAGGGTAAGTGTTAGGCTTAGGTTTAGTGTTATGGTTAGGGTTAGGGTAAGGGTAAGGGTTAGGGTTAAAATTAGGGTCAGGGTTAGGGTTAGGGTTGGGGTAAGGGTAAGGGTTAGGGTTAGGGTTAGGTTTAGGGTAAGGGTAAGGGTGAGGGTTAGGGTTAGGGTTAGGGTTAGTGTAAGGGTTAGGGTTAGGGTTAGGGTTAGGGTAAGGGTTAGGGTTAGGGTTAGGTTAAGGGTTGGGGTAAAGGTTAAGGTTAGGGTTAGGTTAAGGGTAAAGTTTAGGTTAGGGTTAGGTTTAGGGTTAAGGTTAGGGTTAGGTTTAGGTTTAGGGTTAGGATTAGGGTTAGGGTTAGGGTAAGGGTTAGGGTTATGGTTAGGGTAAGGGTAAGTGTAAGGGTTAGAGTTAGGGATTAGGGTTAATGTTAGGGTTAGGTTAAGGGTTAGGGTTAGAGTTAGGGTTAGGGTTAGGATAAGGGTTAGGGTTAGGGTATGGGTAAGTGTTAGGGTTAGGGTTAGGGTTAGAGTTTGGGTAAGGGTTAGGGTTTTGGTTAGGGTTAGGTTTAGGGTTGAGGTTAAGGTTAGGGTTAGGAAAACGGAAAGTGTTAGGGTTAGGGTTAGGGTTAGGTTTAGTGTAAGGGTAAGGGTAAGGTTTAGGGTTAGGGGTTAGGGTTAATGTTAGGGTTAGGTTAAGCGTTAGGGTTAGAGTTAGGGTTAGGATTAGGATAAGGGTAAGGGTTAGGGTAAGGGTAAGTGTTAGGGTTAGGGTTAGGGTTAGGGTTAGTGTAAGGGTTATGTTTAGGTTTAGGGTTAGGTTTACGGTGGGGTTTTAGTTTAGGGTTAGTAAAAGGGAAATGTTAGGGTTAGGGTTAGGGTTATGGTTAGGGTTATGGTTAGGGTTAGGGTTAGGGTTAAGGTTGAGGTTAGGTTTAGGGTTAGGGTTAGGGTAAGGGTTATGGTTATGGTTAGGGTTAGGGTTAGTTTAAGGGTTAGGGTTAGGGTTAGGGTTAGGGTAAGGGTTAGGGTTAGGGTTAGGTTAATGGTTGGGGTAAAGGTTAGGGTTAGGGTTAGGGTAAGGGTAAGGGTTAGGTTAGGGTTAGGGTTAGGGTTAAGGTTAGGGTTAGGGGTAGGTTTAGGGTTAGGATTAGGGTTAGGGTTAGGGTTAGGGTAAGGGTTAGGGTTAGGGTAAGGGTAAGTGTAAGGGTTAGAGTTAGGGTTAGGGTTAATGTTAGGGTTAGGTTAAGGGTTAGGGTTAGAGTTAGGGTTAGGGTTAGGATAAGGGTTAGGGTTAGGGTAAGGGTAAGTGTTAGGGTTAGGGTTAGGGTTAGAGTTTGGGTAAGGGTTATGGTTAGGGTTAGGGTTAGGTTTAGGGTTGAGGTTAAGGTTAGGGTTAGGAAAATGGAAAGTGTTAGGGTTAGGGTTAGGGTTAGGTTTAGTGTAAGGGTAAGGGTAAGGTTTAGGGTTAGGGTTTAGGGTTAATGTTAGGGTTAGGTTAAGCGTTAGGGTTAAAGTTAGGGTTAGGGTTAGGATAAGAGTTAGGGTTAGGGTAAGGGTAAGTGTTAGTGTTAGGGTTAGGGTTAGGGTTAGGGTAAGGGTTATGTTTACGTTCAGGGTTAGGTTTACGGTGGGGTTTTAGTTTAGGGTTAGGAAAAGGGAAATGTTAGGTTTAGGGTTAGGGTTTTGGTTAGGGTTACGGTTAGGGTTAGGGTTAGGGTTAAGGTTGAGGTTAGGTTTAGGGTTAGGGTTAGGGTAAGGGTTATATTTAGAGTTAGGATTAGGGTTAGGTTTAGCGTTATGGTTAGGGTTAGGGTTAGGGTTAGGGTAAGGGTTAGGGTTAGGTTTAGGGTTAGTTTTAGGGTTAGGGTAAGTGTTAGGGTTAGGGTTAGGGTAAGGGTAAGGGTTAGGGTTAGGGTTAGTGTTAGGGTTTAGGGTTAGGGTTAGGTTTAGGGTTAGGGTTAGGGTAAGGGTTAGACTTAGGGTTAGGGTTAGAGTAAGGGTTAAGGTTAGAGTTAGGATTAGGTTTAGGGCTAGGTTTAGGGTAAGGGTTAATGTTAGGGTTAGGGTTAGGGGTAAGGGTTAGAGTTAGGTTTAGGGTTAGGGAAACGGTGAGGTTTAGGTTTAGGGTTAGGGTTAGGGGTAGGGTTAGGGGTACGTTTAGGGTTAGGGTTAAGGTAAGTGTAAGGGTTAGGGTTAAGTTTAGGGTTAGGATTAGGGTTAGGTTTAGCGTTATGGTTAGGGTTAGGGTTAGGTTTAGGGTAAGGGTAAGGTTTAGGATTAGGGTTAGGGTTAGGGTAAGGGAAAGTGTTAGGGTTAGGGTTAGGGTTAGGGTTAGGATGAGGGTAAGGGTTAGGGTTAGGTTTATGGTTAGGGTAATGGTTAGGGTTAGGGTTAGGTTTAGATAAGGGTAAGTGTTAGGGTTAGGGTTAGGTTTAGGGTTAGGCTTAGTCTTAGGGTTAGGGTTAGGGTTAGGTTTAGGTAAAGGGAAAGGGTTAGGGTTAGGGTTAGGTTTAGGGTAAGGATTACGGTTAGTCTTAGGGTTAGGGTAAGGTTTAGGGTTAGGGTTAGGGGTTAGTGTTAAGAATAATGTTAAGGGTTAGGGTTAGGTTTAGGATTGGCGTTAAGTTTAGGGTTAGGGTTAGGGTAAGGATAAGGGTTAGGGTTAGGGTTAGGGTTTGGGGAAGTGTTAGGGTTAGGGTTAGGGTGAGGGTTAGGGTTATGGTTGGGGTTAGGGTTAGGGTTTGGATAAGGGGAAGGGTTAGGGTTAGGGTTAGGGTTAGGGTTAGGGTTAGGGTTAGGTTAGGGTTAGGGTTAGGGTAAGGGTTAGGTATAGGGTTAGGGTTAGCATTAAGTTTAGGGTTAGGGTAAGGGTAAGGGCTAGTGTTAGGGTTAAAGTTAGGGTTAGGTGTTAGGGTTAGGGTTAGGGTTAGGGTTAGGTTTAGGGTTTGGGTTAGGATAAGGCTATGGGTTAGGTTTAGGGTTAGGGTTAGGGTTAGGATTAGGATTAGGGTTAGGGTAAGGGTAAGGGTTAGGGTTAGAGTTAGGTTTAGGGTAAGGTTTAGGGTTAGGGCTAGGTTTAGGGTTAGGGTTAGGTTAAGGGTAAGGGTTATGGTTAGGGTTAGGGTTGGGGGTTAGGGATAGCTTTAGGGTTAGGTTTAGAGTGAGGTTAGGGTTAGGGTTAGGGGTTAGTTTTAATGTTAAGGCTATGGTTAGGGTTAGGGTTAGGATAAGGGTAAGTGTTAGGGTAAGGGTTAGGGTTAGGGTAAGTTTTAGGGTTAGGGTTAGGGTTAGGTTTAGGGTTAGTTTTAGGTTAGGGTTAGGGTTAGGGTAAGGGTAAGGGTTATGGTTAGGGTTAGGTTTAGGTTTAGGGTAAGGGTTAGGGTTAGGTTTAGGGTAAGCGTAAGGTTTAGGGTTAGGGTTAGGGTTAGTGTTAGGGTAATAGTAAGGGTTAGGGTTAGGGTTAGGTTTGGGTTATGGTTAGGGTAAGGGTAAGGGTTAGATTTAGGGTTAGGGTTAGTTTCAGGGTTAGGGTTAGGGTTAGGGTTAGGGTTAGGGTAAGGTTAGGGTTAGTATCAGGGTTAGGGTTAGGGTAAGGGTAAGTGTTAGATTAGGGTTAGGCTTAGGGTTAGGGTAAGGGAAAGGGTTAGGGTAAGGGTTAGGGTAAGGGTTAGGGTTAGGGTTAGGGTTAGGGTTAGGGTGAGCGTTAGGTTTAGGGTTAGCGTTAGGAGTTGGGGTTATGGTTAGGGTAATGGTTTGGGTTAAGGTTAGGGTAAGGGTAAGGGTTAGGGTTAAGTTTAGGGTTAGGTTTATGGTTATGGTAAGGGTTAGGTTTAGGTAAGTGTTAGGGTTAGGTTTATGGTTAGGGTTAGGTTTAGGGTAAGGGTTAGGGTTAAGTTTAGGATTGCCGTTAAGTTTAGGATTAGGGTTAGGGTAAGGATAAGGGTTAGGTTTAGGGTTAGGGTTTGGGGAAGTGTTAGGGTTAGGGTTTGGGTGAGGGTTAGGGTTAGGGTTGGGGTTAGGCTTAGGGTTAGGGTTAAGGTTAGGGGTTAAGGTTAGGGTAAGGGTAAGGGTTAGGGTTAGGGTTAGGTGTTAGTGTTAAGGAATGGGTTAAGGTTAGGATTACGGTTAGGGTTAGGGTAAGGCTAAGGTTAGGGTTAGTGTTAGGGTTAGGGTTAGGTTTAGGTTTAGGGTTAGAGTAAGGGTAAGGGTTAGGGTTAGGGTTAGGGTTAAGGTTACGGGTAGTGTTAGGGGTAGGGTTAGGGTTAGTGTAAGGGTAATATTTAGCTTTAGGGTTAGTGTTAAGGTTAGAGTTAGGGTTAGGGTGAGGCTAAGGGTTAGGTTTAGGGTTAGGGTTAGGGTTAGGGTTAGGGTTACGGTTAGGATTGGTTTTAGGGTTAGTGTTAGGGTTAGGGTAAGGGCAAGTGTTAGGCTAAGGGTTAAGTTTAGAGTTAGATTATGGGTTAGGGTTAGGGGTTAGGGTTAGGGTTAGGGTTAGTGTAAGGGTTAGGGTTAGGTTTAGGTTAAGGGTTAGGGTTAGGGTTAGGGTTAGGGTAAGGATTATTGTTAGGGTTAGGGTAAGGGTTAGGGTTAGGGTTAGGGTGAGCGTTAGGTTTAAGGTTAGCGTTAGGAGTTGGGGTTATGGTTAGGATAAGGGTTTGGGTTAGGGTTAGGGTAAGGGTAAGGGTTAGGGTTAAGGTTAGGTTTAGGGTTAGGGTTATGGTAAGGGTTAGGGTTAGGGTAAGGGTTAGGGTTAGGTTTATGGTTAGGTTAAGTTTAGGGTTAGGGTTAGGGTAAGGATAAGGGTTAGTGTTAGGGTTAGTGTTTGGGGAAGGGTTATGGTTAGGGTTAGGGTGAGGGTTAGGGTTAGGGTTAATGTTAGGGGGTACGGTTCTGGTAATGGTTAGAGTTAGGGTTAGGGTTAGGGTCAGAGATAGGGTTAGGGTTAGGTTTAGGGTAAGGGTAAGGGTAAGGGTTATGGTTAGGTTTGGGGAAAGGGTAAGGGTTAGGGTTAGTGTTTGGGTTAGGGTTCCGGTAAGGATTAGGTTTCGGGTTTGTGTTAGGGTAAGGGTTTGTGTTAGGGTTAGGGTTAGCATTAAGGTTAGGGTTAGGGATAGGGTAAGGGTTAGGGTTAGGTTTAGGATTAGGGTCAGGGGATAGAGTTAAGTTTGGGGTCAGGGTTATGTTAGGGTTAGGTTTAGGGTTAGGGTTAGGGTTAGGGTTAGGATAAGGGTAAGTGTTAGGGTTAGGGTTAGGTTAGGGTTAGGATAAGGGTAAGGGTTAGGGTTAGGGTTAGGGTTTGGTTTAGGGTTAGGGGTTAGGGTTAGGGTTAGGCTTAGTTTAGCGTTAGTGTTAGGGTTAGGGTTAGGTTTGGGTTAGGTTTAGGCTTAGTGTTAGGGTTAGGTTTAGGGTTAGGGTTAGGTTTAGGCTTAGGGTTAGGGTTAGGCTTAGGGTTAGGGTTAGGGTAAGGTATAGGCCTAGGGTTAGTGTTAGGATTAGCTTTAGAGTTAGAGTTAGGGTTAGGGTAACGGTAAGGGTTAGGGTTAGGGTTAGGGTTAGGGTAAGGGTAAGGGTTAGGGTGAGGGTTAGGGTTAGTCTAAGGGTAAGTGTTAGGTTTAGGGTCAGGGTTAGGGTTAGGTAAATGTAAGTGTTAGGGTTAGGGTTAGGCTTAGGTTTAGGTAAGGGTAAGGATTAGGGTTAGGGTTACGTTTAGGGATAGGTTTAGGGTAAGTGTTAGGGTTAGGTAGGGTAAGGGTAAGATTTAGGGTTAGGGTCAGGGTTAGGGTTAGGGTAAGTGTTAGGGTTACGGTTAGGGTTAGGGTAAGGTTTAGGGTTAGGGTTAGGGTTAGGGTTAGGGTAAGGGTAAGTGTTAGGGTTAGGGGTAGGGTTAGGGTAAGGGTTAGGGTTAGGGTTAGAGTTAGGGGTTAGGGTTAGGGTTAGGTTTAGGGTTAGGGTTAGGGTAAAGGTTAGGGTTAGGTGATGGTTAGGGTAAGGGTTAGGGTTAGGGTTAGGTTTAGGTTTAGGTTTAGAGGAAGGTAAGGGTTAGGGGTAGGTTTAGGGTTAGGGTTAGGGTTAGGGTTAGGGTGAGGGTAAGGGTTAGGGTTAGAGTTATGGTTAGGGTTAAGGTTAGGGTTAGGGTTAGGGTTACGGTAAGGGTAAGGTTTAGGGTAAGGGTTATAGTTAGGGTTAGGGTTAAGGTTAGGGTTAGGGTTAGGGTAAGGTTAAGGGTAAGGGTTAGGGTTAGGATTAGGTTTAGGGTTAGGGTTAGGGTAAGGTCAAGGGTTAGGGTTAGGGTTAGTGTTAGGGTTAGGGTTAAGGTTAGGGTTAGTGTTAGGGTAAGGGTTAGGGTTAGGGTTAGGGATAGGGTTAGGTTTAGGTTTAGGGTTAGAGTTAGGGTTAGGGTAAGGGTAAGGTTTACAGTTAGGGTTAGGTTTAGGGTTAAGTTAGGGTAAGGGTTAGCGTTAGGGTTAGGGATAGGTTTAGGGTAAGTGTTAGGGTTAGGTAGGGTAAGGGTAAGATTTAGGGTTAGGGTCAGGGTTAGGGTTAGGTAAGAGTTAGGGTTACGGTTAGGGTTAGGGTTAGGTTTAGGGTTAGGGTTAGGGTAAGGGTTAGGGTAAGGGTTAGGGTTAGGGTTAAGTTTAGGTTTAGGGATAGGGTTAGGGTAAGGAAAAGGGTAAGGGTTAAGTTTAGGGTTAGGGTTAGGGTTATGGTAAGGGTTAGGGTTAGGGTTAGTCTTAGGGTTAGGGTTAGGGTTAGGGTTAGGGAAAGGGTTAGGGTTAGGGTTAGGGTTAGGATTAGGGTAAGGGTAAGTGTTAGAGTTAGAGTTAGGGTTAGGGTTAGGTTTAGGGGTTAGGGTTAGGATTTGGTTTACTGTTAGGGTAAGGGTTAGGGTTAGGGTTACGTTTACGTAAGTGTAAGTGTTAGGGTTAGGGTTAGGGTTAGGGTTAGGGTGTAGGATTAGGGTTAATGTTAGGGTGAGGGTAAGGGTTAGGTTTAGGGTTAAGGTTAGGGTTATGGGTTAGGGTTAGGGTTAGGGTTAGGGTAAGTTTAGGGTCAGGGTCAGGGTTCGGGTTAAGGTTAGGGTAAGGGTTAGTGTTAGTTTTAGACTAAGGGTAATTGTTCGGGTTAGTGTTAGGGTTAGGGTTAGGATAAGGGTTAGGGTTAGGGTTAGTGTTAGGGTTTGGGTTAGGTTTAGAGTTAGGGTTAGGATTAGTGTTATTGTAAGAGTAAGTGTTAGAGTTGGGGTTAGGGTTACGGTTAGGGTAAGGTTAAGGGTTAAGGTTAGGGTTAGGGTTAGGGTTAGGGGTTAGGGTTAGGGTTAGGGTAAGGGTAAGGGTTAGGATTAGGGTTAGGATTAGGGTTAGGGTAAGTGTTAGGGTAAGGGTTAGGGTTATCATTAAGGTTAGGGTTAGGGATAGGGGAAGGGGAAGAGTTAGATTTAGGGTTAGGGTTAGGGTTAGAGGTTAGGGTTAGGGTTAGGTTTAGGGTTAGGGTTAGGGTAAGGGTAAGGGTTAAGGTTAGCGTTAGGGTTAGGGTAAGGGTTAGGGTTAGGGTTAGGTTTAGGGTTATGTTTAGGGTAAGGATTAGTGTTAGGGTTAGGGTTAGGGGTAAGGGTTAGGGGTATGTTTAGGGTTAGGGTAAGGGTAAGGTTTAGGTTTAGGGTTAGGGTTAGGGGTTAGGGTTCGGGTAAGGGTAAGGGTTAGGGTTAGGGTTAGGGGTTAGAGTTAGGTTTAGGGTTATGGTAAGGGTTAGGGTCAGGGTTAGGGTTAGGTTTAGGGTAGGGGTAAGGTTTAGGGTTAGGGTTAGGTTTAGGGAAATGGTAAGGGTTTGGGTTAGGGATTGGGTTAGGGTTCGGGTAAGGATTAGGTTTTGGGTTAGTGTTACGGTAAGGGTTAGGGTTAGGGTTTGGGTTAGGGTTAGGGTTAGGGTTAGGGTTAGGGTAAGGGGAAGGGTTACGGTTAGGGTTAGGTTTAGGGTTATGGTAAGGTTTAGGGTCAGGGTTAGGGTTAGGGTTGGGTTTAGGGTAGGGGTAAGGTTTAGGGTTAGGGTTAGGTTTAGGGAAATGGTAAGGGTTAGGGTTAGGGATTGGGTTAGGGTTTGGGTAAGGATTACGTTTTGGGTTAGTGTTAGGGTAAGGGTTAGGGTTAGCATTAAGGTTGGTTTTAGGGATAGGGTAAGGGGAAGGGTTAAGGTTAGGGTTAGGGTTAGGTTAAGGGTTAGGGTTAAGGTTAGGGTTAGTGTTAGGTTTTGGGTTAGGTTTTGGGTTAGGTTTAGGATTAGGGTTAGGATAAGGGTAAGTGTTAGGGTTAGAGTTAGGGTTAGGGTTAAGGTAAGGGTAAGGGTTAGGATTAGGGTTAGGGTTAGGGTTAAGTGTTAGGGTTAGGGTTAGGTTTAGGGTTATGGTTAGGGTAAGGGTAAGTGTTAGGGTTAGCCTTAGGGTTAGGGTAAGGGTTAGGGTTATGTTTAGGTTTATGCTTAGGGTTAGGTTTAGGGTAAGGGTTAGGGTTAGGGTTAGGGTTAGGATTAGTGTTATTGTGAGAGTAAGTGTTAGAGTTAGGGTTAGGGTTACGGTTAGGGTAAGGTTAAGGGTTAAGGTTAGGGTTAGGGTTAGGGTTAGGGGTTAGGGTTAGGGTTAGGGTTAGGGTAAGGGTAAGGGTTAGGATTAGGGTTAGGATTAGGGTTAAGGTAAGTGTTAGGGTTAGGGTTAGGGTTATCATTAAGGTTTGGGTTAGGGAGAGGGGAAGGGGAAGGGTTAGATTTAGGGTTAGGGTTAGGGTTAGAGGTTAGGGTTAGGGTTAGGTTTAGGGTTAGGGTTAGGGTAAGGGTAAGGGTTAAGGTTAGCGTTAGGGTTAGGGTAAGGGTTAGGGTTAGGGTTAGGGTTAGGTTTAGTGTTATGTTTAGGGTAAGGATTAGTGTTAGGGTTAGGGTTAGGGGTAAGGTTTAGGGTTATGTTTAGGGTTAGGGTTAGGGGTTAGGGTTCGGGTAAGGGTAAGGGTTAGGGTTAGGGTTAGGGGTTAGAGTTAGGTTTAGGGTTATGGTAAGGGTTAGGGTCAGGGTTAGGGTTAGGGTTAGGTTTAGGGTAGGGGTAAGGTTTAGGGTTAGGGTTAGGTTTAGGGAAATGGTAAGGGTTTGGGTTAGGGATTGGGTTAGGGTTCGGGTAAGGATTAGGTTTTGGGTTAGTGTTAGGGTAAGGGTTAGGGTTAGGGTTAGGGTTAGGGTTAGGTTTAGGGGAAGGGGAAGGGTAACGGTTAGGGTTAGGTTTAGGGTTATGGTAAGGGTTAGGGTCAGGGTTAGGGTTAGGGTTCGGTTTAGGGTAGGGGTAAGGTTTAGGGTTAGGGTTAGGTTTAGGGAAATGGTAAGGGTTAGGGTTAGGATTAGGTTAGGGTTAGGGTAAGGGTTAGGGTTAGGGTTAGGGTTAGGTTTAGTGTTTCATTTAAGGTTAGGGTTAGGGTAAGGGTATGTGTTAGGGATAGGGTTTGGGTTAGAGTAAGTGTAAGTGTAAGGGTTAGGTTTAAGGTTAGGGTTAGGGTTAGTTTTAGGGTTAGGGTTAGGGTTATGGTAAGGGTAAGGATTAGGGTTAGGATTAGGTGAGGGTTAGGGTAAGGGTTAGGGTTAGGTTTAGGGTTAGGGTTAGTTTTCAGGTTTGGGTTAGGGTAAGGGTAAGGGTTGGGGTTAGGGTTAGGGTTAGAGTTAGGGTAAGGGTTAGGGTTAGGGTAAGGGTTAGGGTTAGGCTTAGTGTTAGGGATAGGTTTAGGGTTAGGGTAAGGGTAAGTGTTAGGGTTAGGTTTAGGGTAGGATAAGGCTTAGGGTTAGGGTTACGGTTAGGGTAAGGATTAGGGTAAGGGTAAGTGTTAGGGTTAGGGTTAGGGTTAGGATAAGAGTAAGGGTTAGTGTTAGAGTAAGGGTTAGAGTTAGGGTTAGGGTAAGGGTTAAGGTTAGGGTTAGGGTTAGGTTTAGTGTTGGGTTTAACGTTAGGGTTAGGGTAAGGTTTAGGGTTAACGTTAGGGTTAGGTTTAGGGTTAGGTTTAGGGTTAGGTTAGGGTTTGTGTTAGGGTAATGGTATGTGTTAGGGTTAGGGTTAGGGGTAGGGGTAGGGGTTAGGGGTTAGGGTTAGGGATAGAGGTAGGGTTAGGGGTTAGGTTTAGGGTAAGGGTTAGGGTTACGGTTAGGGAAAGGAGAAGGGTTAGGGTTAGGGTTAGGGTAAGGGTGAGCGTTAGAGTTAGGGTTAGGGTTAGGTTTAGGGTTATTTTTAGGATTAGTGTAAGGGTAAGGGATAGGGTTAAGGTTAGGGTTAGGATTAGGTTTAGGGTTAGGGTTAGTGTTAGGGTAAGGGTAAGGGTTAGGGTTAGGGTTAGGGTTAGGTTTAGAGTTAGGGTTAGGGTTAGGGTAAGGGTAAGGTTAGGTTTAGGGTTAGGTTTAGGGTAAGAGTAAGGGTTAGAGTTAGCGTTTGGGTTAGGATAAGGGATAGAGTTAGGGTTAGGGTCAGGGTTAGAGTTAGGTTTAGGGTTAGGGTAATGGTAAGGGTTAGGGTTAGGGTTAGGGTTAGGGTCAGGGTTAAGGTTAGGGATTAGGCTTAGGGTTAGTGTAAGGGTTAGGATTAGTGTTAGGATTAGGGTTAGGGTTAGGGTAAGCGTTAGGTTTAGGTTTAGGGTTAGGTTAAGGGTAAGTGTTATGGTTAGGGTTAGGGTTAGGGTTACGGTAAGGGTAATGGTTAGCGTTAGGGTTAGGTTTAGGGTTAGGGTCGGGTTAGTGTAAGGGTAAGGGTTAGGGTTAATGTTAGTGTTAGGGTTAGTTTTAGGTTTAGGGTTAGGGTTATGGTAAGGGTAAGGGTTAGGGTTAGGATTAGGTTAGGGTTAAGGTAAGGGATACGGTTAGGGTTAGGGTTGGGTTTCAGGTTAGGGTTAGGGTAAGGGTAAGGGTTGGGGTTAGGGTTAGGGTTAGGTTTAGTGTTTCGGTTAAGGTTAGGGTTAGCGTAAGTGTTAGGGGTAGGGTTATGGTTAGGTTTAGGGTTAGGTTTAGTGTTACGGTTAGAGTTGGGGTTAGGGTTAGAGTAAGGGTATGTGTTAGGGTTAGTGTTAGGGATAGGTTTAGGGTAAGGGTAAGGTTTAGGGTTAGCGTTAGGTTATGGGTAAGGGTTAGGGTTAGGGTTAGGGTTAAGTTAAGGGTAAGGGTTAGGGTTAGGCTTTGGGTTAGGTTTACGGTAAGGGTTAGGGTTAGGTTTAGGGTAAGGGTAAGGTTTCTGGTTAGGTTTAGGGTTAGAGTTATGGTAAGGGTAAGGGATAGGGTTAGGGTTAGGGTTAGGTTTAGGGTTAGGGTAAGGGTAAGTGTTAGGTTTAGGGTTTGAGTAAGGGTTAGGGTTGGGGTCAGGGTTAGGTTAGGAGTTAGGGTAATTGTAAGTGTTATTTTTGAGTTAGGGTTAGGATAAGTTTAAGGGTTAGGGTTAGGGTTAGGGTTAGTTGTTAGGGTTAGAGTTAGTGTTGGGGGTTAGTGATAGGGTTAGGGTTAGGGTAAGGGTTAGGGTTTGGGTTAGGGTTATGGTTAGGGTTAGGTTTAGGGTTAGGTTTAGGGTTAGCATTAGGGTTAGGGTTATGGTTAGTGTAACGGTATGTGTTAGGGTTAGGGTTAGGGTTAGGGTTAGATTTAGGGTAAGGGTTAGGGTTAGGTTTAGGGTAAGGGTAAGGTTTAGGGTGAGCGTTAGGGTAAAGGTAAGGGTTAGGGTTAGGGTTAGGGTAAGGGTAAGGGTTAGGGTTAAGTTTAGGGTTAGGGTTCCGTTTAGGGTTAGGGTTAGGTTTAGGGTAAGGTTAAGGTTTAGGGTTAGGATTAGCGTTAGGGTTAGTGTAAGGGTTAGGGTTAGATTTAGGTTTAGGGTTAGGTTAGGGTTAGCGTTAGGGTTAGGTTAAGGGTAAGGGTTAGGTTTAGTGTTAGGGTTAGGTTTAGTGTTGGGGTTAACGTTAGGGTTAGTGTAAGGGTTAGGGTAAGGGTTAGGTTTAGGGTTAGGTTAGGGTTAGGGTTAAGTTTAGGGTTAGGGTTAGAGTAAGGGTATGTGTTAGGGTTAGGGTTAGGGTTAGGGTTAGGGTTAGGATTAGCGTTAGGTTTAGGCTAAGAGTTCGAGTTAGGTTTAGGGTTAAGGTAAGGGTAAAGGTTAGGGTTAGGGTTAGTGTTAGGTTTGGGTAAGGCTTATGGTTAGGTTTTGGGTAAGGGTTAGGTTTAGGATTAGGGTTAGGGTTAGGGTTAGGTTAAGGGTAAGGGTTAGGGTTAGGGAGAGGGTTAGGTGTAGTTTTACTGTAAGGGTAAGGGTTAGGGTTAGGGTTATGGTTAGGGTTCGTGTTAGGGCTTAGGGTTAGGGTTAAGGATAGAGTTAGGTAAGAGTTAGGGTTAGGGGTTAGGTTTAGTGTTAGGGTTGGGTTAAGGGTTAGTGTTAGGGTTAGGGTTAGGGTTAGGATAAGGGTTTGGGTTAGGATTAGGGTAAGTGTTAGTGTTAGGGTTAGGGTTAGGGTTAGGGTAAGCGTTAGGGTTAGGGTTAGGGTTAGGGGTTAGGGTTACGGTTAGTGTTAGGGGTTAGGGTTAAGGCTAGGGTAGGGTAAGGGTTAGGGTTAGGGGTTAGGGTTAGTGTTAGGGTTAGGTTAAGGTTTAGGGTTAGGGTTAGGGTTAGGGTTAGGATAAGGGTTAGGGTTAGGTTTAGGGTTAGGGTAAGAGCAAGTGTTAGTGTTAGTGTTACGGTTAGGGTTAGGGTAAGGGTTAAGATTAGGGTTAAGGTTAGTGTAAGGGTAAGGGTTAGTGATAGGTATAAGGTTAGGTTTAGGGTAAGGGTGAGAGTTAGGGTTAGGGTTAGGGTTAGGGTTAGGTTTAGCGTTAGGTTTAGGGTTAGGGTTAGTGTAACGGTAATTGTTAGGGTTAAGGTTAGGGTTAGGGTTAGGTTTACGTTTAAGTTTAGGGTTAGGGTAAGGGTAAGGGTTAGGTTTAGGATTAGGGTATGAGTTAGGGTAAAGTTTAGGGTTAGGGTCAGGTTTAGGTTTAGAGTTAGGGTTAGGGTTAGGGTAAGGATAAGGGTTAGGTTTAGGTTTAGTGTTAGGGTTAGGGTAATGGTAAGCATTAGGGTTAGCCTTAGGGTTAGGGTAAGGGTTAGGTTTAGGGTCAGGGTTAGAGTTAGGTTTAGGGTTAGGTTAATGGTAGGGTTAGGGTTAGGTTTAGGGTTAGGGTTAGGGTAAGGGTTAGGGTTAGAGGTTTGGCTTAGGGTTAGTGTAAGGGTTAGGGTTAGTGTTAGGGTTAGGGTTAGGGTTAGGGTAAGGGTAACGTTTGGGTTAGGATTAGGTTTAGGGTTAGAATTAGGGTTAGGGTTAGGGTAAGGGTAAGGGTTAGTGTTAAGGTTAGGGTTTGGGTTAGGGTTAGGGTTAGGGTTAGGTTTAGTGTTTTGGTTAAGGTTAGGGTTACAGTAAGGCTTAGGGTTAGTGTTAGGGTTAGGTTTAGGGTTAGGTTTAGGGTTACAATTAGGGTTAGGGTTAGGGTAAGGGTATGCTTTAGGGTTAGGGTTAGGGTTAGGTTTTGGGTAAGGGTAAGGTATAGGGTTAGCGTTAAGGTAAGGGTAAGAGTTAGGGTTAGGGTTAGCATTAAGGTAAGGGTAAGGGTTAGGGTTAGGGTTAGGGTTAGGTTTACGGTAAGGGTTAGGGTTAGGTTTAGGGTAAGGGTAAGGTCTATGGTTAGGTTGAGGGTTAGGGTTAGGGCAAGGGTAAGGGTTAGGGTTAGGGTTAGGGTTAGGTTTAGAGTTAGGGTAAGGGTAGGCGTTAGATTTAGGTTAGGGGTTAGGGTAATTGTAAGTGTTATTTTAGGGTAAGGGTTAGGATAAGGTTAAGGGTTAGGGTTAGGGTTAGAGTTAGGGGTTAGGGTTAGGGGTTAGGTTTAGGGTTACGTTAGGGTAACGGTTAGGGTTAGGCTTAGGGTTAGAGTTAGGGTTAGGTTTAGGGTTAGCATTAGAGTTAGGATGAGTGTTAAGGTAAGGGTATGTGTTAGGGTTAGGGTTAGCGTTAGGTTTAGGGTAAGGGTTAAGGTTAGGTTTAGGGTAAGCGTAAGTTTTAGGGTTAGCGTTAGGGTTAGTGTTAGAGTAAGGGTAAGGATTAGGTTTAGGGTTAGGGTTAGGTTTAGTGTTGGGTTTAAGGTTAGGGTTAGGGTAAGTGTTAGGGTTAGGGTTAGGGTTAGGGTTAGGTTTAGGGTTGGGTTAGGGTTAGGGTTAGGGTTAGGGTAAGGGTATGTGTTAGGGTTAGCGTTAGGGTTAGGGTTAGGGTTAGCGTTAGGGTTAGGCTAAGTGTTAGGGTTATGTTGAGGGTTAAAGTAAGGTAAGGGTTAGGGTTAGGATTAGGGTAGGGGTTAGGTTAAGGGTTAGGGTTAGATTTAGTGTTAGGTTTAGAGTTTGGGTTAGGGTTAGGGTAAGGGTAGGGGTAAGGGATAGGTTTAGGGTTAGGGTTAGGGTTAGGGTAAGGGTAAGGGTTAGGGCAAGCATTAGGGTTAGGGTAAGGGTTACGTTTAGGGTTAGGGTTACGGTTAGGGTTAGGGTAAGGGTTAGGTTGACGGTAAGGGTTAGGGTTAGGTTTAGGGTAAGGATAAGGTTTAGGGTTAGGTTTAGGGTTAAGGTTAGGGTAAGGGTAAGGTTTAGGGTTAGGGTTAGGTTTAGGTTTAGGGTTAGGGTAAGGTTAAGGGTAAGGGTTAGGTTTAGGGTTAGGGTAAGGTTTAGGGTTGGGGTTAGGGTTAGGTTAGCGGTTAGGATAATAGTAAGTGTTAGGTTTAGGTTCAGGGTTAGGGTTAGGGGTTAGGGTTAGGGTTAGGTTTAGGGGTTAGGGATAGGGTTAGGGTTAGGGTAAGGGTTAGGGTTAGGGTTAGGTTTAGGTTTAGGTTTAGGGTTATCGTTAGAGTTAGGGTTAGGGTAATGGTATGTGTTAGGGTTAGGGTTAGGGTTAGGGTTAGCGTTAGAGTAAGGGTAAGGTTTCGGGTTAGGGTTAGGGTTAAGTTAAGGATAAGGGTTAGGGTTAGGGTTAGGGTAAGGGTAAGGGTTATGGTTAAGGTTAGGTTTAGTGTTAGTTTTAGAGTTAGGGTTAGGGTTATGGTAAGGGTAAGGATTAGGGTTAGGCTTAGGTTAGGGTTAGGGTAAGGTTTAGGGTTAGGGTTAGGTTTCAGGTTAGGGTTAGGGTAAGGGTAAGGGTTGGGGTTAGTGTTAGGGTTACGATTAGTGATTCGGTTAAGGTTAGGGGTATGGTAAGGGTTAGATTTAGGGTTAGGGTTAGGTTTAGGGTTAGGTTTTGGGTTAGCGTTAGAGTTAGGGTTAGGGTTAGGGTAAGGGTATGTGTTAGGGTTAGGGTTAGGATTAGGCTTAGCGTTACAGTAAGGGTAAGGGTTAGGGTTAGGGTTAGGGTAAGGTAAGGGTAAGGGTTAGGGTTAGGGTTAGGGTTAGGTTTAGGGTAAAGGTTAGGGTTAGGTTTAGGGTAAGGGTAAGGTTTAGGGTTAGCGTTAGGGTAATGGTAAGGGTTAGGGTTAGGGTTAGGTTTAGGTTCAGGGTTAGGGTTAGACTTAGGGTTAGGGTAAGGGTAAGGTTTATGGTTAAGGTTAGGTTTAGTGTTAGTTTTAGAGTTAGGGTTAGGGTTATGGTAAGGGTAAGGATTAGGGTTAGGCTTAGGTTAGGGTTAGGGTAAGGTTTAGGGTTAGGGTTAGGTTTCAGGTTAGGGTTATGGTAAGGGTAAGGGTTGGGCTTAGGGTTAGGGTTACGATTAGTGCTTCGGTTAAGGTTAGGGTTATGGTAAGGGTTAGATTTAGGGTTAGGGTTAAGTTTAGGGTTAGGTTTAGTGTTAGCGTTAGAGTTTGGGTTAGGGTTAGGGTAAGGGTATGTGTTAGGGTTAGGGTTTGGATTAGGCTTAGCGTTACAGTAAGGGTAAGGGTTAGGGTTAGGGTTAGGGGAAGCTAAGGGTAAGGGTTAGGGTTAGGGTGAGGGTTAGGTTTAGGGTAAAGGTTAGGGTTAGGTTTAGGGTAAGGGTAAGGTTTAGGGTTAGCGTTAGGGTAAAGGTAAGGGTTAGGTTTAGGGTTAGGTTTAGGTTCAGGGTTAGGGTTAGACTTAGGGTTAGGGTAAGGGTAAGGGTTAGGGTTAAGGTTAGGGTTAGGGTTAGGTTTAGGGTTAGGGTTAGAGTTGTGGTAAGATTAAGGGTTAGGGTTAGGATTAGGTTTAGGTTTAGGGTGAGGGTTAGGGTTAGGGTTAGGTTTACGGTTAGGGTTAGGGAAAGTTTAAAGGTTAAGGTTAGGGTTAGGGTTAGGTTTAGTGTTGGGGTTAAGGTTAGGGTTACGGTAAGGATTAGGGTTAGGGTTAGGTTTAGGTTTAGGGTTAGGTTAGGGTTAGTGTTAGGGTTAGGGTAAGGGTATGTGTTAGGGTTAGGGTTAGGGTTAGGGTTAGGGTTAGTGTTAGGGTTAGGCTAATTGTTAGGGTTAGGTTTAGGGTTAAGGTAAGAGTAAGGGTTAGGGTTAGGGTTAGGTTTCGTGTAGGGTTTAGGGTTAGGTTTAGGATAAGGGTTAGGTTTAGGGTTAGCTTTAGGGTTAGGGTTAGGTTAAGGGTAAGGGTTAGGTTTAGGGAGAGGTTTAGGTTTAGGGTTAGGGTAACGGTAAGGGTTAGGGTTATGGTTAGGGTTAGGGTTAGGGGTTAGGGTTAGGGTTAGGGTAAGGGTTAGGTAAGGGTTAGGGTTAGGGGTTAGGGTTAGTGTTAGGGTTGGGTTAAGGGTTAGGGTTAGGGTTAGGATAAGGGTTAGGGTTAGGTTTAGGGTTAGGGTAAGGTTAAGGTTTAGGGTTAGGATTAGGGTTAGGGTTAGAGTAAGGGTTAGGGTTTGGGTTAGTTTTAGGTTTAGGGTTAGGGTTAGGGAAAGGGTAAGGGTTAAGTTTAGGGTTAGGGTTAGGGTTCGGTTTAGTGTTGGGGTTAAGGTTAGGGTTAGGGTTAGGGTTAGCTTTAGGGTTAGGTTAGCTTTAGGGTTAGGGTTAGGGTAAGGGTATGTGTTAGGGTTAGGGGTAGGGTTAGGGGTAGGGTTAGTGTTAGGGTTAGGCTAATTGTTAGGGTTAGGTTTAGGGTTAAGGTAAGGGTAAGGGTTAGTGTTAGGGTTAGGTTTCGTGTAGGGTTTAGGGTTAGGTTTAGGATAAGGGTTAGGTTTACGGTTAGCGTTAGTGTTAGGGTTAGGTTAAGGGTAAGGGTGAGGTTTAGGGAGAGGGTTAGGTTTAGGGTTAGGTTTAGGGGTTAGGGTTAGGTTAGGGTTAGTGTAAGGCTTAGGGTAAGGGTTAGGGTAGGGTTAGGGTAAGGCTTAGGGTAAGGGTTAGGGTTACGGTTAGGGAAAGGATAAGGGTTAGGTTTAAGGTTAGGTTTATTGTTAGGGTTAGGGTTAAGATTAGGGTTACGGTTAGGATAAGGCTAAGGGTTAGGGTTAGGTATTGGGTTAGGGTTAGTGTAAGGGTGAGGGTTAGGGTTAGGGTTAGGGTTAGGTTTAGGGTTTGAGTTAGGATTAGTGTAAGGGTAAGGGTTAGGGTTAAGGTTACGGTTAGGGTTCGGTTTAGGGTTAGGGTTAGGGTTGGGGTGAGGGTAAGGGTTAGGTTTAGGATTATGGTAGGGTTTAGGGTTAGGGTTAGGGTTAGGGTTAGGTAAGGGTTAGGGTTAGGGTTTAGGGTTAGTGTTAGGGTAAGATTAAGGGTTAGGGTTAGGGTTAGGGTTAGGATAAGGGATAGGTTTAGGGTTAGGCTTAGGGTAAGGGTTATGGTTAGGATTAGGGTTTGGGTAAGGGTAAGGGTTAGGATTAGGGTTAGGTTTAGCGTTAGGGTTAGGGTTAGGGTAAGAGTTAGGGCTCAGGTTAGGGTTAGGGTGAGTTTTAGGGTTAGGGTTAGGGTTATGGTAAGGGCACGGATTAGGGTAGGATTACGTTAGGGTTAGGGTAAGGGTTAGGGATAGGTTTAGGGTTAGGGTTAGGTTTCAGGTTAGGGGTAGGGTAAGGGTAAGGGTTGGGGTTAGGGTTAGGGTTAGGTTTAGTGTTTCGTTTAGGGTTAGGGTTAGGGTAAGGTTTAGGTTTAGTGTTAGGGTTAGGTTTAGGGTTAGGTTTAGGGGTCCGGTTAGGGTTAGGGTTAGAGTTAGGGTTAGGGTAAGGGTATGTGTTAGGGTTAGGGTTCGGTTTAGGGTAAGGGTAAGGTTTAGGGTTAGCGTTAGGGTAAGGGTAAGGGTTAGAGTTAGGGTTAGGGTTAGGTTTACGGTAAGGGTTAGGGTTAGGTTTAGGGTAAGGGTAAGATTTAGGGTTAGGTTTAGGGTTAGGGTTAGGGTAAGGGTAAGGGTTAGGGTTAGGGTTAGGGTTAGGTTTAGGGTTAGGGTAAGCGTTAGGGCTGGGGTTAGGGTTAGGGTTAGGGTTAGGATAAGATTAAGGGTTAGGGTTAGGGTTACTGTTATGGGTTAGGGTTAGGGTTAGGGTTAGGTTTAGATTTAGGTTAAGGGTTAGGGTTAGGGTTAGGATTAGGTTTAGGTTTAGGGTTAGTTTTAGGGTTAGCGTTAGAGTTAGGGTTAGGATTAGGTTAAGAGTATGTGTTAGGGTTAGAGTTAGGGTTAGGGTTAAGGTAAGGGTAAGGGTTAGGGTTAGGGTTAGGGATAGGTTTACGGTAGGGTTAGGGTTAGGGTTAGGTTTAGGGTTAGGTTAAGGGTAAGGGTAAGGGTTAGGTTTAAGGTTAAGGTAAGGGTTAGGTTTGGGGTTAGGTTTAGGTTAGGCGCTAGGGTAATTGTAAGTGTTAGATTTATGGTTAGGGTTAGGATAAAGTTAAGGGTTAGGTTTAGGGTTAGGGTTAGGTTTAGGGTTATGGTTAGGGTTAGCGTTAGAGTTAGGGTTAGGGTTAGCGTTAGCGTAAGGGTAAGGGTTAGGGTTAGAGTTACGGTTAGGCTTAAGGTTAGGGTTAGGGTTAGGTTTAGGGTAAGGGTTAGGGTTAGGGTTAGGGTTAGGATAAGTGTAAGTGTTAGGGTTAGGGTTAAATTTAGGGGTTAGGGTTAGGGTAAGGGTAAGGGTTAGGGTTAGGGGTTAGGGTTAGGGTTAGGTTTAGGGTTAGGGTTAGGGTAAGCGTACGATTTAGGGTTAGGGTAAGTGTTAGGGTTAGGGTTAGGTTTAGGGTTAAGGTTAGGGTTAGAGATAGGTTTAGGGTTAGGGTTAGTGTAAGGGTAAGGGTTAAGGTTAGGGTTAGGGTTAGGGTTTAGGATTAGGGTTAGGGTTAGGGTAAGGGTAAGGGTTAGGGTTAGTGTTAGGGTTACGGTTAGGGGTAGGGTTAAGGTTAGGGTTAGGGTAAGGTTAGGGTTAGAGTCTGGGTTAGGGTTAGGGTTAGGGTTAGGGGTAGGGTTAGGGTTAGGGTAAGGGTTAGGGTTATATTTAGGGTAAGTGTTAGGGTTAGTGTTAGGGTTACGTTTAGGTTTAGGGTAAGGGTTAGGGTTAGGGTTAGATTTAGGGGTTTAGTTATGTTTAAGGTTTCCGTTAGGGTTAGGGTTAGGGTAAGGGTAAGTTTTAGGGTTAGGGTTAGGATTAGGGTTAGGGTTAGGGTAAGGTTTAAGGTTAGGGTTAGGGGTTAGGGTTAGGGTTAGGTTTGTTTAGGGTTAGGGTTAGGGTAAGGGTTAGCTTTAGGGTTAGGGTTAGGGTTAGGGTAAGGGTTAGGGTTAGATTTAGGGTTGTGTTTAGCGTTAGGTTTATTGTAAGGGTAAGGGTTAGGGTTAGGGTTAGGGTTAGGTTTAGGGTTAGAGGTTAGGCTTAGGGTTTGGGTTAGGATAAGTGTAAGGGTTAGGATTAGGGTTAGGGTTATGTTTAGGGATAGGGGTTAGCGTTTGGGTTAGGGTTAGGGTTAGGTTTAGTGTTAGCGTTAGGGTAAGTTAAGGGGTAGGGTTAGCGTTAGGGTTAGGATTATGGTTACATGTAGGGTTAGGGTTAGGGTTAGGGTAAGGGTTGGAGTTACATTTAGGGTTAGGGTAACGGTACGGGTTAGGGTTAGGCTTAGGGTTAGGGTAAGGGTAAGGTTAGGGTTAGTGTTAGGGTTAGGGTTAGGTTTAGGTTTAGGGTTAGAGTAAGGGTAATGGTTAGGGTTAGGGTTAAGGTTAGGGTTAGTGTTAGGGTTAGGGTTAGTGTAAGGGTAAGATTTAGCTTTAGGGTTAGTGTTAAGGTTAGAGTTAGGGTTAGGGTGAGGCTAAGGGTTAGGTTTAGAGTTAGGGTAAGGGTTAGGGTTATGGTAAGGGTTAGGTTTAGGGTTAGGGTTAGGGTAAGGAACATTAGGGTTAGGATAAGGGTTAGGTTTAGGGTTAAATTTAGGGTTAGGGGTTAGGGTTAGGGTTAGGGTTAGGTTTAGATTTTGGGTTAGGATAAGGCTATGGGTTAGGTTTAGGGTTAGGGTTAGGGTTAGGTTTAGGATTAGGGTTAGGGTAAGGGTAAGGGTTAGGGTTAGAGTTAGGTTTAGGGTAAGGTTTATGTTTAGGGTTAGGTTTAGGGTTAGGGTTATGTTGAGGGTAAGGGTTTGGGTTAGGGTTAGGGTTGGGGGTTAGGGCTTGCTTTAGGGTTAGGTTTAGGGTGAGGTTAGGGTTAGGGTTAGGGGTTAGTTTTAATGTTATGGTTATGGTTAGGGTTAGGGTTAGGGTTAGGATAAGGGTAAGTGTTAGGGTAAGGGTTAGGGTTAGAGTAAGTTTTAGGGTTAGGATTAGGGTTAGGTTTAGGGTTAGGGTAAGGGTTACGGTTAGGTTTAATGTAAGGGTAAGGTTTAGGGTTAGGGTTAGGTTTAGTGTTAGGGTAAGGGTAAGGGTTAGATTTAGGGTTAGGGTTAGTTTCAGGGTTAGGGTTAGGGTTAGGGTAAGGTTGGGGTTAGTAGCAGGGTTAGGGTTAGGGTAAGGGTAAGTGTTAGATTAGGGTTAGGCTTAGGTTTAGGGTAAAGGAAAGGTTTAGGGTTAGGGTTAGGGTTCGGGTAAGGGTTAGGGTTAGGGTTAGGGTTAGGGTTAGGGTGAGCGTTAGGTTTAGGGTTAGCGTTAGGAGTTGGGGTTATGGTTTGGGTAATGGTTTGGGTTAGGGTTAGGGTAAGGGTAAGGGTTAGTGTTAAGTTTAGGGTTAGGGTTAGGGTTATGGTAAGGGTTAGGGTTAGGGTAAGGGATAGGGTTAGGTTTATGGTTAGGGTTAGGGTTAGTGTAAGGATAAGGGTTAGGGTTGGGGTTAGGGCTTGGGGAAGGGTTAGGATTAGGGTTAGGGTTAGGGTTAGGATTAGGGTTAGGGGTTAGGGTTCGGGTTAGGGTTAGGTTTAGGGTAAAGGTTAGGGTCAGAGATAGGGTTAGGGTTAGGTTTAGGGTAGGGGTAAGGGTTAGGGTTAGGGTTAGGGTTAGGAAAGGGTAAGGGTTAGAGTTAGCGTTTGGATTAGGGTTCGGGTAAGGATTAGGTTTCGGGTTAGTGTTAGGGTAAGGGTTAGTGTTAGGGTTATAGTTAGCATTAAGGTTAGGGTTAGGGATAGGGTAAGGGTAAGGGTTAGGGTTAGGGTTAGGGGTTAGAGATAAGGTTAGGGTTAGGGTTATGTTAGGGTTAGGTTTAGGGTTAGGGTTAGGGTTAGGGTTAGGATAAGGGTAAGTGTTAGGGTTAGGGGTTAGGGTTAGGGTTAAGGTTAGGGTTAGGTTAGCGTTAGTGTTAGGGTTAGGGTTAGGTTTGGGTTAGGTTTAGGCTTAGGCTTAGGGTTAGAGTTAGGTTTAGGGTTAGGGTTAGGCTTAGGGTTAAGGTTAGGGTAATGTATAGGATTAGGGTTAGTGTTAGGGGTAGGTTTAGAGTTAGGGTAGGGTTAGGATAACAGTAAGGGGCAGGGTAAGGTTTAGGGTTAGGGTAAGGGTAAGTGTTAGGGTGAGGGTTAGGGTTAGGCTAAGGGTAAGTGTTAGGGTTAGGGTCAGGGTTAGGGTTAGGGTAAATGTAAGTGTTAGGGTTAGGGTTAGGCTTAGGGGTAGGGTAAGGGTAAGGGATAGGGTTAGGGTTAGGTTTAGGGTAAGTTTTATGTTTAGGGTTAGGGTAAGTGTAAGTGTTAGGTTTAGGGTTAGGCTTAGGTTAAGGGTAAGGTTTAGGGTTCGGTTAGAGTTAGGGTTAGGGTTAGGTTGAGGGTTAGGGTTAGGGTTAGGGTTAGGGTAAGGGTAAATGTTAGGGTTAGGGGTAGGTTTAGGGCAAGTGTAAGGGTTAGGGTTAGGGTTAGAGTTAGAGGTTAGGTTTAGGGTTAGGTTTAGGGTTAGCGTTAGGGTAAAGGTTAGGGTTAGGGTTGGGTTAGGGTATGGGTGAGGGTTAGGGTTAGGTTTAGGGTTAGGTTTAGAGTAAGGTAAGGGTTAGGGGTAGGTTTAGGGTTAAGGGTAGGTTTAGGGTAGGGTTAGGGTAAGGGTAAGAGTTAGGTTTAGGGTTAAGGTTAGGGTTAAGGTTATGGTTAGGGTTAGGGTTGGGGTTATGGTAAGGGTAAGGTTTAGGGTAAGGGTTATAGTTAGGGTTAGGGTTAAAGTTAGGTTGAGGTTTAGGGTAAGGTTAAGGGTAAGGGTTAGGGTTAGGGTTAGGGTTAAGGTTAGGGTTAGGGTTAGGGTAAGGGTAAGGTTAAGGTTAGGGTTAGGGGTAGTTTTAGGGTTAGGCTAAGGGTTAGGGTTAGGGTTAGGGTTAGGGAAGGGTAAGGTTAGGGTTAGGGTTAGGGTAAGGGTAAGGGTTAAGGTTAGGGTTAGGGGTAGTTTTAGGGTTAGGCTAAGGGTTAGGGTTAGGGTTAGGGTTAGGGAAGGGTAAGGTTTAGTGTTAAGGTTAGGGTTAGGAGTTAGGGTTAGATTTAGGGTTAGGGTTAGGGTTATGGTTTCGGGTTAGGGTTAGGTTTAGGGTTAGGGTTAAGGTAACTGTAAGGGTTAGGTTTAGGTTTAGGGTTAGGGATATGGTAAGGTTTAGGTTTAGGTTTAGAGTAAGGGTAAGGTTTTGGGTTAGGGTTAGGGTTAGGTCTAGGTTTATGGTTAGGGTTAGGGTAAGTGTAAGTGTTAGGGTTAGGTTTAGGGTTGGGCTTAAGGTAAGGGTTAGGGTTAGGTTAAGGGTTAAGGTTAGGGTAAGGGTAAGGGTTAGGGTTAGGGTTAGGTTTAGGTTTACGGTTAGGGTTAGGGTTAGGGTTAGGGTTAGGCTTAGGGTTAGGTTTAGGGTTAGGGTTAGGGTAAGGTTAAGGCTTAGAGTTAGGGTTAGGGTTAAGGTTAGGGTTAGTGTTAGGGTTAGGGTTAGTGTAAGGGTAAGATTTAGGTTTATGGTTAGGGTTAAGTTTAGAGTTAGGGTTAGGGTCAGGCTAAGGGTTAGGTTTAGAGTTACAGTAAGGGTTGGGGTTACAGTAAGGGTTAGGGTTAGAGTTAGGGTTAGGGTAAGGATTAGGGTTAGGGTTAGGGTTAGGGAAAGGGTTAGGTTTAGGGTTAGGGGTAGCATTAAGGTTAGGGTTAGGGTTAGGGTTAGGGTTAGTGTAAGGGTAAGATTTAGGTTTATGGTTA
>JANJXV010000156.1:1215000-1297500 GCA_024803745.1 Megascapheus bottae
GGGTAAGGGTTACGGTTATGGTTAGGTTTAAGTTTAGGGTAAGGGTTAGGGTTAGGTTTAGGGTAAGGGTAAGGTTTAGGGTTAGGGTTAGGGTTAGTGTTAGGGTAATGGTAAGGGTTAGGGTTAGGGTTAGGGTTAGGTTTCGGTTATGGTTAGGGTAAGGGTAAGGGTTAGATTTAGGGTTAGGGTTTGTTTCAGGGTTAGGGTTAGGGTTAGGGTTAGTATCGGGGTTAGGGTTAGGGTAAGGGTAAGTGTTAGATTAGGGTTAGGCTTAGGATTAGGGTAAGGGAAAGGGTTAGGGTAATGGTTAGGGTTAGGGTAAGGGTTAGGGTTAGGGTTAGGGTTAGGGTGAGCGTTAGGTTTAGGGTTAGCGTTAGGAGTTGGGATTATGGTTAGGGTAATGGTTTGGGTTAGGGTTAGGGTAAGGGTAAGGGTTAGGGTTAAGTTTAGGGTCAGGTTTATGGTTATGGTAAGGGTTAGGGTTAGGGTAAGTGTTAGGGTTAGGTTTATGGTTAGGGTTAGGTTTAGGGTAAGGGTTAGGGTTAGGTTTAGGATTGCCGTTAAGTTTAGGGTTAGGGTTAGGGTAAGGATAAGGGTTAGGGTTAGGGTTAGGGTTTGGGGAAGTGTTAGGGTTAGGGTTTGGGTGAGGCTTAGGGTTAGGGTTGGGGTTAGGGTTAGGGTGAGGATAAGGGGAAGGCTTAGGGTTAGGGTTAAGGTTAGGGGTTAAGGTTAGTGTAAGGGTAAGGGTTAGGGTTAGGGTTAGGTGTTAGTGTTAAAGATAGGGTTAAGGTTAGGATTGCGGTTAGGGTTAGGGTAAGGCTAAGGTTAGGGTTAGTGTTAGGGTTAGGGTTAGGTTTAGGTTTAGGGTTAGAGTAAGTGTAAAGGTTAGGGTTAGGGTTAGGGTTAAGGTTAGGGGTAGTGCTAGGGGTAGGGTTAGGGTTAGTGTAAGGGTAAGATTTAGCTTTAGGGTTAGTGTTAAGGTTAGAGTTAGGGTTAGGGTGAGGCTAAGGGTTAGGTTTAGGGTTAGGGTAAAGGTTAGGGTTACGGTAAGGGTTAGGGTTAGGGTTAGGGTACGGATTATTGTTAGGGTTAGGGTAAGGGTTAGTGTTAGCCTTAGGGTTAGGGTGAGAGTTAGGTTTAAGGTTAGCGTTAGGAGTTGGGGTTATGGTTAGGGTAAGGGTTTGGGTTAGGGTTAGGGTAAGGGTAAGGGTTAGGGTTAAGGTTAGGGTTAGGGTTAGGGTTAGGGTAAGGGTTAGGGTTAGGGTATGGGTTAGGGTTAGGTTTATGGTTAGGGTTAGGGTTAGGGTAAGGGTTAGGGTTAGGTTTAGGGTTGGGGTTAAGTTTAGGGTTAGGGTTAGGGTAAGGATAAGGGTTAGTGTTAGGGTTAGGGTTTGGGGAAGGGTTATGGTTAGGGTGAGGGTTAGGGTTAGGGTTAGGGTTAGGGGGTAGGGTTCAGGTTATGGTTAGGGTTAGGGTAAGGGTTAGGGTCAGAGATAGGGTTAGGGTTAGGTTTAGGGTAGGGGTAAGGGTTAGGTTTGGGTTAGGTTTAGGCTTAGTGTTAGGGTTAGGTTTAGGGTTAG
Organism: Megascapheus bottae; assembly: GCA_024803745.1. Taxonomy (NCBI): domain Eukaryota; kingdom Metazoa; phylum Chordata; class Mammalia; order Rodentia; family Geomyidae; genus Megascapheus; species Megascapheus bottae. The sequence goes on from JANJXV010000156.1 coordinate 1,216,581, forward strand.
GGTTAGGGTTAGGCTTAGGGTTAGGGTTTGGCTTAGGGTTAGGGTTAGGGTAAGGTATAGGCTTAGGGTTAGTGTTAGGGTTAGCTTTAGAGTTAGAGTTAGGGTTAGGGTAACGGTAAGGGTTAGGGTTAGGGTTAGGGTTAGGGTAAGGGTAAGGGGTAGGGTGAGGGTTAGGGTTAGTCTAAGGGTAAGTGTTAGGTTTAGGGTCAGGGTTAGGGTTAGGTAAATGTAAGTGTTAGGCTTAGGTTTAGGTAATGGTAAGGATTAGGGTTAGGGTTAGGGTTAGTGATAGGTTTAGGGTAAGTGTTAGGGTTAGGTAGGGTAAGGGTAAGATTTAGGGTTAGGGTCAGGGTTAGGGTTAGGGTAAGTGTTAGGGTTACGGTTAGGGTTAGGGTTAGGTTTACGGTTAGCGTTAGGGTTAGGGTTAGGGTAAGGGTAAGTGTTAGGGTTAGGGTTAGGGTTAGGGTAAGGGTAAGGGTTAGGGATAGGGTTAGAGTTAGGGGTTAGGGTTAGGGTTAGGTTTAGGGTTAGGATTAGGGTAAAGGTTAGGGTTAGGTTTGGGTTAGGGTAAGGGTTAGGGTTAGGGTTAGGGTTAGGTTTAGGGTTAGGTTTAGAGGAAGGTAAGGGTTAGGGGTAGGTTTTGGGTTAGGGTTAGGGTTAGGGTTAGGGTAAGTGTTAGGTTTAGGGTTATGGTTAGGGTTAAGTTTATGGTTAGGGTTAGGGTTAAGGTAAGGGTAAGGTTTACGGTAAGGGTTATAGTTAGGGTTAGGGCTAAGGTTAGGGTTAGGGTTAGGGTAAGGTTAAGGGTAAGGGTTAGGGTTAGGGTTAGGTTTAGGGTTAGGGTTAGGGATAGGTTTAGGGTTAGGTAAGAGTTAGGGTTACGGTTAGGGTTAGGGTTAGGTTTAGGGTTAGGATTAGTGTAAGGGTTAGGGTAAGGGTTGGGGTTAGGGTTACGTTTAGGTTTAGGGATAGGGTTAGGGTAAGGGTAAGGGTTAGGGTTAGGGTTAGGATTAGGGTTAGGGTTAGGGTTAGGGAAAGGGTAAGGGTTAGGGTTAGGGTTAGGATTAGGTTAAGGGTAAGGGTTAGAGTTAGGGTTAGGGTTAGGGTTAGGTTTAGGGGTTAGGGTTAGGATTTGGTTTACTGTTAGGGTAAGGGTTAGGGTTAGGGTTATGTTTACGTAAGTGTAAGTGTTAGGGTTAGGGTTAGGGTTAGGGTTAGGGTTACGATTAGGGTTAGGTTTAGGGTGAGGGTAAGGGTTAGGTTTAGGGTTAAGGTTAGGTTTATGGGTTAGGGTTAGGGTTAGGGTAAGTTTAGGGTTAGGGTCAGGGTTCGGATTAGGGTTAGGGTAAGGGTTAGGGTTAGGTTTAGACTGAGGGTAATTGTTTGGGTTAGTGTTGGGGTTAGGGTTAGGATAAGGGTTAGGGTTAGGGTTAGTGTTAGGGTTTGTGTTAGGTTTAGAGTTAGGGTTAGGATTAGTGTTATTGTAAGAGTAAGTGTTAGAGTTAGGGTTAGGGTTAGGGTAAGGGTAAGGGTTAAGTTTAGGGTTAGGGTTAGGGTTAGGGGTTAGGGTTAGGGTTAGGTTTAGGGTAAGGGTAAGGGTTAGGATTAGGGTTAGGGTAAGTGTTAGGGTTAGGGTTAGGTTTATCATTAAGGTTAGGGTTAGGGATAGGGTAAGGGGAACGGTTAGATTTAGGGTTAGGGTTAGGGTTAGAGGGTAGGGTTAGGGTTAGGTTTAGGGTTAGGGTTAGGGTAAGGGTAAGGGTTAGGCTCAGCGTTAGGGTTAGGGTAAGGGTTAGGGTTAGGTTTAGGGTTAGGATTAGGGTTATGTTTAGGGTAAGCATTAGTGTTAGGGTTAGGGTTAGGGGTAAGGGTTAGGGTTATGTTTAGGGTTAGGGTAAGGGTAAGGTTTAGGTTTAGGGTTAGGGTTAGGGGTTATGGTTCCGGTAAGGGTAAGTATTAGGGTTAGGGTTAGAGTAAGTTATGGGTTCAGGTTACGGTTAGGGTTAGGGTTAGATTAAGGGTTAGGGTTAGGGTTAGGCTTAGTGTTAGGGTTTGAGTTAGGTTTAGAGTTAGGGTTAGGATTAGGGTTAGGGTAAGAGTAAGTGTTAGGGTTAGGGATAGGGTTAGGGTAAGGGTAAGGGTTAGGGTTAGGGTTAGGGTTAGGGGTTAGAGTTAGGTTTAGGGTTATGTTAAGGGTTAGGGTCAGGGTTAGGGTTAGGGTTAGGTTTAGGGTAGGGGTAAAGTTTAGGGTTAGGGTTAGGTTTAGGGAAATGGTAAGGGTTTGGGTTATGGATTGGGTTAGGTTTGGGGTAAGGATTAGGTTTCGGGTTAGTGTTAGGGTAAGGGTTAGGGTTAGGGTTAGGGTTAGCATTAAGGTTAGGGTTAGGGATAGGGGAAGGGGAAGGGTTACGGTTAGGGTTAGGTTTAGGGTTATGGTAAGGGTTAGGGTCAGGGTTAGGGTTAGGGTTAGGTTTAGGGTTGGGGTAAGTTTTAGGGTTAGGGTTAGGTTTAGGGAAATGGTAAGGTTTAGGGTTAGGGATTGGGTTAGGGTTCGGGTAAGGATTACGTTTTGGGTTAGTGTTAGGGTAAGGGTTAGGGTTAGGGTTAGGGTTAGCATTAAGGTTAGGGTTAGGGATAGGGTAAGGGGAAGGGTTAAGGTTAGGGTTAGGGTTAGGTTAAGGGTTAGGTTTAAGGTTAGGGTTAGTGTTAGGTTTTGGGTTAGGTTTTGGGTTAGGTTTAGGATTAGGGTTAGGATAAGGGTAAGTGTTAGGGTTACAGTTAGGGTTAGGGTTAAGTGTTAGGGTTAGGGTTAGGTTTAGGGTTATGGTTAGGGTTAGGGTAAGGGTTAGGGTTAGCCTTAGGGTTAGGGTAAGTGTTAGGGTTAGGTTTAGGTTTATGCTGAAGGTTAGGTTTAGGGTAAGGGTTAGGGTTAGGGTTCGGGGTAAGGGTTAGGGTTAGGGTTATGTTTAGGGTTAGGGTAAGGGTAAGGTTAAGTTTAGGGTTGGGGTTAGGGGTTAGGGTTCGGGTAAGGGAAAGTGTTAGGGTTAGGATTAGAGTAAGGGTATGAGTTCAGGTTAGGGTTACGTTAGGTTAAGGGTTATTGTTAGGGTTAGGGTTAGGGTTAGGGTGAGGGTTAGGTTTAGGGTTAGGTTTAAGGTTAGGGTTAGGTTTAGGGTTAGGATTAGGGTTAAGGGTAAGGGTTAGAGTTAGGTTTAGGGTTAGGGTAACGGTGAGGTTTAGGTTTAGGGTTAGGGTTAGGGGTTAGGTTTAGGGCTAGGTTTATGGTTAGGGTTAAGGTAAGTGTAAGGTTTAGGGTTAAGGTTAGGGTTAGGGTTTGGGATAGGGTAAGTGTTAGGGTTAGGTTTAGGGTAAGGGTAAGGTTTAGTGTTAGGGTTAGGGTAAGGGAAAGTGTTAGGGTTAGGGTTAGGGTTAGGATGAGGGTAAGGGTTAGGGTTAGGGTTAAGGTTAGGGGTTAGGGTTAGGGTAAGGGTAAGTGATAGGGTTAGGGCTAGGGGTTACGTTTAGGGTTAGGGTTAGGGTTAGGGTTAGGGTTAGGTTTAGGGTTAGGGTTAGGGTAAGGGTAAGGGTTAGGGTTAGGGTAAGAGTTAGGGTTAGGGTTAGAGTAAGGGTTAGGGTTAGAGTTAGAGTTAAGGTAAGGGTTAGGGTTAGGGTTACGGTAAGGGTTAGGGTTAGGGTTAGGGTAAGGGTTAGGTTTAGTGTTAGTGTTAGGGTAAGGGTAATGGTTAGAGTTAGGGTTAGGGTTAGGGTTAGGGGTTAGGGTTAGGGTTAGGTTTATGGTTAGGGTAAGGTTTAGGGTTAGGATTAGGTTATATAAGGGTAAGTGTTAGGGTTGGGTTTAGGGTTAGGTTTAGGGTTTGTCTTAGGGTTAGGGTTAGGGTTACGGTTAGGGTTAGGGAAAGGGGGAGGGTTAGGGTTAGGGTTAGGGTTAAGGTAAGGATTTGGGTTAGTGTTAGGGTTAGGGTAAGAGTTAGGGTTAGGGTTAGGGTTAGCACTAAGTTTAGGGTTAGGGTGAGGGTAAGTGTAAGGGTTGGGGTTAGGGTTAGGGTTAGGATAAGTGTAAGGGTTAGGGTTAGGGTTAGGGTTAGGTTTAAGGTAAGGGTTAGGGTTAGGTAGGGTAAGGTAAGATTTAGGGTTAGGGTTAGGGTTACGGTAAGGGTTAGTGTTAGTGTTAGGTTTAGGGTTAGGTTTAGGGTTGGGGTTAGGGATAGGGTAAGGGTTAGGGTTAGGGTTAGGTTTAGGTTTAGGTTTAGGGTTAGAGTTAGGGTAAGGGTAAGGTTTAGGGTTAGGTTATATGAGGGTAAGTGTTAGGGTTAGGGTTAGGGTTGGGGTTAGGGATAGGGTTAGGGTTAGGGTTAGGGTAAGGGTAAGGATTAGGGTTAGGGTTAGGTTTAGGAGAAGGGTGAGGGTTAGGGTGAGGGTTATGGTTAGGTTTAGGGTTTAGGGTTCGGGTTAGGGTTACGGTTAGGGTAAGGGTTAGTGTCATGGTTAGGGTTAGGGTTAGGTTTAGGTTAGGGTTTGGGTTAGGGTTCGGGTAAGGATTAGGTTTCGTGTTAGTGTTAGGGTAAGGGTTAGGGTTAGGGTTAGGGTTAGCATTAAGGTTAGGGTTAGGGATAGGGTAAGGGGAAGGGTTAGGTTTAGGGTTATGGTTATAGTTAGGTTAAGGGTTAGGGTTAGGGTTAGTGTTAGGGTTTGGGTTAGGTTTAGGGTTAGGTTTAGGATTAGGGTTACGGTAAGGGTAATCGTTAGGGTTAGGGTTTGGGTTTGGGTTAGGGTTATGGTTTGGGTTAGGATTGGCGTTAGGGTTAGTGTTAGGGTTAGGGTTAGGTTTAGGGTTAGGTTTAGGGTTAGGTTTAGGGTAAGGGTTAGGGTTAGGGTTAGGGATAGGGGTAAGGGTTAGGGTTATGTTTAGGGTTAGGGTAAGGGTAAGGTTTAGTTTTAGGGTTAGGCTCAGTGGTTAGGGTTAGGGTTAGGGTTAGGGTTAGGGTAAGGGACAGTGTTAGGTTTAGGGTTAGGGTAAGTATGAGGGTAAGGGTTAGGGTTAGGGTTAAGGTTAGGGGTTGGTGTTCAGGTAAGGGTAAATATTAGGTTAGGGTTAGAGTAAGGGTATGGGTTCGGGTTACGGTTAGCGTTAGGGTTAGATTAAGGGTTAAGGTTAGGGTTAGGGTTAGTATTAGGGTTTGGGTTAGGTTTAGAGTTAGAGTTAGGATTAGGGTTAGGGTAAGAGTAAGTGTTAGGGTTAGGGTTAGGGTTAAGGTTAGGGTAAGGGTAAGGGTTAGGGTTAGGGTTAGGGGTTAGGGTTAGGGTTAGGTTTATGGTTAGGGTTAGGGGTAGGGTAAGGATTAGGCTTAGGGTTAGGGGTAGAGAAAGGGTTAGGGTTAGGGTTAGGGTTAAGGTAAGGGTAAGGTTTAGGTTTAGGTTTATGGTTAGGGTTAGGGGTTAGGGTTAGAGCTTTGTTTAGGGTTAGGGTTAAGGTAAGTGTAAGGGTTAGGGTTAAGGTTAGGGTTAGGGTTAGGGATAGGGTAAGGGTTAGGGTTAGGGTTAGGTTTAGGGTAAGGGTTAGGTGTAGGGTTAGGGTTAGTGTTAGTGTAAGGAAAAGTGTTAGGGTTAGGGTTAGGGTTAGGATGAGGGTAAGGGTTAGGTTTAGGATTAAGGTTATGGGTTAGGGTTAGGGTAAGGGTAAGTGTTAGGGTTAGGATTAGGGGTTAAGGTTAGGGTTAGGGTTAGGGTTATGTTTAGGGATAGGGTTAGGGTAAGGGTAAGGGTTAGGGTTAGGGTAGTGTTAGGGTTAGGGTAAGTGTTAGGGTTAGGGTTAGGTTATGTAAGGGTAAGTGTTAGGGTTAGGGTTAGTCTTAGGGTTACGTTTAGGGTTAGGGTTATACTTAGAGAAAGGGTAAGGGTTAGGGTTAGGGTTAGGGTTAGGGAAAGGATTAGGGTTAGGGTTAGGGTAACAGTTAGGGTTAGGGTTAGGGTTAGCACTAAGGTTAGGTTTAGGGTGAGGGTAAGGGTAAGGGTTGGGGTTAGGGTTAGGGTTAGGGTAAGGCTAAGGGTTAGGGTTAGGGTTAGGGGTAGGTTTAGGTTAAGGGTTAGGGTTAGGTAGGGTAAGGTTAGATTTAGGGTTAGGGTTAGGGTTAGGGTTACGGTAAGGGTTAGTGTTAGTGTTAGGGTTAGGGTTAGGTTTAGGGTTGGGGTTAGGGATAGGGTAAGGGTTAGGGTTAGGGTTAGGTTTAGGTTTAGGGTTAGGGTTAGGGTTAGGGTAAGGGTAAGGGTTAGGGTTAGGTTATATAAGGGTAAGTGTTAGGGTTAGGGTTAGGGTTGGGGTTAGGGATAGGGTTAGGGTTAGGGTTAGGGTTAGGGTAAGGGTAAGGATTAGATTTAGGGTTAGGTTTAGGAGAAGGGTGAGCGTTAGGGTGAGCGTTATGTTTAGGTTTAGGGTTTAGGGTTCGGGGTAGGGTTAGGGTTAGGGTAAGGGTTAGTGTCAGGGTTAGGTTTAGGGTTAGGTTTAGGGTAGGGTTAAGGGTTAGGGTTAGGGTTAGGTTTAGGGAAAGGGTTAGGGTTAAGGTTAGGGTTTGGGTTAGGGTTCGGGTAAGGATTAGGTTTCGTGTTAGTGTTAGGGTAAGGGTTAGGGTTAGGGTTAGGGTTAGCATTAAGGTTAGGGTTAGGGATAGGGTAAGGGGAAGGGTTAGGTTTAAGGTTATGGTTATTGTTAGGTTAAGGGTTAGGGTTAGGGTTAGTGTTAGGGTTTGGGTTAGGTTTAGGATTAGGTTTAGGATTAGGGTTAGGGTAAGGGTAATTGTTAGGGTTAGGGTTAGGGTTTGGGTTAGGGTTAGGGTAAGGGTTAGAGTTAGGTTTAGGGTAAGGGTTAGAGTTAGGGTTAGGGTTAGGGTTAGGGGTAAGGGTTAGGGTTATGTTTAGGGTTAGGGTAATGGTAAGGTTTAGATTTAGGTTTAGGCTTAGTGGTTAGGGTTAGGGTTAGTGTTAGGGTAAGGGACAGTGTTACGGTTAGGGTTATGGTTAGGGTAAGTATGAGGGTAAGGGTTAGGGTTAGGGTTAAGGTTAGGGGTTAGGGTTCGCATAAGGCCAAGTGTTAGGGTTAGGGTTAGAGTAAGGGTATGGGTTCGGGTTATGGTTAAGTTTAGGGTTAGGTTAAGGGTTAAGGTTAGGGTTAGGGTTAGTGTTAGGGTTTGGGTTAGGTTTAGAGTAAGGTTTAGGATTAGGGTTAGGGTAAGAGTAAGTGTTAGGGTTAGGGTTAGGGTTAGGGTAAGGGTAAGGGTTAGGGTTAGGGTTAGGGTTAGGGGTTAGGGTTAGGGTTAGGGTTAGGTTTAGGGTTAGGGTTAGGGTAAGGATTAGGCTTAGGTTTAGGGTTAGACAAAGGGTTAGTGTTAGGGTTAGGGTTAGGGTTAGGGTAAGGGTAAGGTGTAGGGTTAGGTTTATGGTTAGGGTTAGGGGTTAGGGTTAGAGCTTTGTTTAGCGTTAGGGTTAAGGTAAGTGTAAGGGTTAGGGTTAAGGTTAGGGTCAGGGTTAGGGATAGGGTGAAAGTTAGGGTTAGGGTTAGGTTTAGGGTAAGGGTAAGGTGTAGGGTTGGGGTTAGTGTTAGCGTAAGGAAAAGTGTTAGGGTTAGGGTTAGGGTTAGGATGAGGATAAGGGTTAGGTTTAGGATTAAGGTTAGGGGTTAGGGTTAGGTTAAGGGTAAGTGTTAGGGTTAGGGTTAGGGGTTAAGGTTAGGGTTAGGTTTAGGGTTATGTTTAGGGATAGGGTTAGGGTAAGGGTAAGGGTTAGGGTTAGGGTAAGGGTTAGGTTTAGGGTAAGTGTTAGGGTTAGTGTTAGGGTTAGGTTATGTAAGGGTAAGTGTTAGGGTTTGGGTTAGGGTTAGGGTTAGGGTTAGTCTTAGGGTTAGGGTCAGGTTTATGGTTAGGGTAAGGGTTAGGGTTAGAGTAGGTTATATAAGGGTAAGTGTTAGGGTTAGGGTTAGTGTTAGGGTTAGGGTTAGTCTTAGGTTTAGGATTAGGGTTAGGGTTAGGGTTAGGGAAGGGTAAGGGTTAGGGTTAGGGTTAGGGTAGGGTAAGAATTAGGGTTAGTCTTAGGGTTAGGGTAAGAGTTAGGGTTAGGTTTAGGGTTAGCACTAAGGTTAGGGTTAGGGTTAGGGTAAGGGTAAGGTCTGGGGTTAGGGTTAGGGTTAGGGTAAGGGTAAGGGTTAGGGTTAGGGTTAGGGTTAGGGTGAGTGTTAGGGTTAGGGTAAGGGTTAGGGTTAGGGTTAGGTCAAGGGTTAGGGTTAGGGTTAGGTTTTGGGTTAGGGTTAGGGTAAGTGTAAGGCTTAGGATTAAAGTTAGGGTTAGGGTTAGGGTTAGGGTTAGGCTTAGGGTTAGTGTTAGGGTTAAGGCTAGGGTTCGTGTTAGGGTTTGGGATAGGGTTAGGGTAAGGGTAAGGTTTAGGATTAGTGTTAGGGTTAGGGTTAAGTTTAGGGGTAGGGTTAGGGTTAGGCTAAGGGTTAGGGTTAGGGTTAGGGTAAGGGTTAGGGTTTGGGATAGGGTTAGGTTTAGAGTTAAAGTTAAGATTATGGTAAGGGTGAGGGTTAGGGTTAGGGTTAGGGGTTAGGGTTAGGTTTAGGGTAAGGTTAAGGGATAAGTATTAGGGTTAGGATTAGTGTTAGGATTAGGGTAAGGGTTAAGGTTAGGGTTAGGGTTAGGGTAAGGGTTAGGGTTAGGGTTAGGGTAAGGGTAAGGTTTAGGATAAGGGTTAGGGGAAGGGTAAGTGTTAGGATTAGGGTTAGGGTTTGGGTTAGTTTTAGGGTTAGGGTAAGGGTAAGGGTTAAGTTTAGGGTTAGGGTTAGGGTTAGGGTTAGGTTTAGGATTAGCGGTTAGGGTTAGGCTTAGGGTTAGGGTTAGTTTAAGTGTTCGGGTTAGGGTTAGGGTAAGGGAAATTGTTAGGGTTGGGGTAAGGGTTAGGGTAAGGGTTAGGGTTAGGTTTAGGATTAGGTTTAGGTTTTGGGTTAGTGTTAGGGATAGTATAAGGGTAAGAGTTAGGGTTAGGGGTTAGGTTTAGGGTTAGGGTTAGGGTTAGGGTTAGGTTTAGAGTAAGGGTAAGGGTTAGGCTTAGGGTTAGTGTTAGCGTTAGGGTTAGGTTTAGGGTTAAGGTTAGGGTTAGGGAAAGGGTTAGGGTTAGGTTTAGGGTTAAGGTTAGGGTTAGGGAAAGGGTTAGGGTAAGGATTAGGGTTAGGGTTAGGGTAAGGGTTAGGGTTAGGGTTAGGGTTAGGGTAAGGGTTGGGGTTAGGGGTCAGGGTTAGGGGTAGTGTTAGGGTGAGGGTAAGGGTAAGGGTTAGGATGAGGGTTATTGTTAGGGTTAGAGTTTGGGTTAGGTTTAGGGTTAGGTTTAGATTTAGGGTTAAGTTTAGGGTTAGGGAAAGTGTAAGGGTTAGGTTTAGGTTTAGGGTTATTGTTAGGGATAGGATTAGGGTTAGGGTTAGGGTAAGGTTTAGGGTTAGGGTTAGGGTTAGCATTAAGTTTAGGGTTAGGGTTAGGGTAAGGGTAAGGGTTAGGTTTAGGGTTAGGGTTAGGTTTAGGGTAAGGATTAGGTTTCGGTTTAGGGTTAGGGTTAGCATTAAGGTTAGGCTTAGGGTTAGGGTAAGGGTAAGGGTTAGATTTAGGGTTAGGGTTAGGGCAAGAGTTACGTTTAAGTTTAGGATTAGGGTTAGGGGTTAGAGTTAGGGTTAGGGTTAGGGTTAGTGTAAGGGTAAGGGTTAGGGTTAGGTTTAGGGTTAGGGTTAGGGTAAGGGTAAGCATTATGGTTAGGTTTAGGCTCAGGGTTAGGGTTAGGGTAAGGTTTAGGGTTAGGGTTAGGGTTAGGGTTATGGTTAGGTTTATTGTAAGGGTTAGGTTTAGAGTTAGGGTTATGATTAGGGTAAGGGTTAGGGTAAGGGTTAGGGTTAGGGTAAGGGTTAGGGTTAGGGGTTAGGGTTAGCATTAGGGTAAGGGTTAGGGATAGGGATTAGGGTTAGGGTTAGGGTTAGTGTAACAGTAAGGGTTAGGGTTAGGGTTAGGTTTAGGTTTAGGATTAGGGTTAGGTTTAGGTGTAGTATTAGGCTTAAGGTAAGAGTAAGGGTTAAGGTTAGGGTTAGGTTTAGGGTTAAGGTTAGGGTTAGGGTTAGGGAAAGGGTAAGGGTTAGGGTTAGGGTTAGGGTTAGGGTAAGGATTAGGGTTAGGGTTAGGGTTAGGGTTAGGTTATGTGTTAGGTTAGGGTTAGCATTAAGGTTTAGAGTAAGGTTAAGGGTCAGGGTTAGGGTTAGTGTTAGGTTTAGGGTTAAGTTAAGGGTAAGGGTTAGGATGATCTTTAGAGTTAAGGTTAGGTTTAGGGTTAGGGTTAGGGTTTGGGTTAGGGTTAGGGTTAGGGTTAGTCTTAGGGTTAGGGTCAGGTTTATGGTTAGGGTAAGGGTTAGGGTTAGAGTAGGTTATATAAGGGTAAGTGTTAGGGTTAGGGTTAGTGTTAGGGTTAGGGTTAGTCTTAGGTTTAGGATTAGGGTTAGGGTTAGGGTTAGGGAAGGGTAAGGGTTAGGGTTAGGGTTAGGGTAGGGTAAGAATTAGGGTTAGTCTTAGGGTTAGGGTAAGAGTTAGGGTTAGGTTTAGGGTTAGCACTAAGGTTAGGGTTAGGGTTAGGGTAAGGGTAAGGTCTGGGGTTAGGGTTAGGGTTAGGGTAAGGGTAAGGGTTAGGGTTAGGGTTAGGGTTAGGGTGAGTGTTAGGGTTAGGGTAAGGGTTAGGGTTAGGGTTAGGGCAAGGGTTAGGGTTAGGGTTAGGTTTTGGGTTAGGGTTAGGGTAAGTGTAAGGCTTAGGATTAAAGTTAGGGTTAGGGTTAGGGTTAGGGTTAGGCTTAGGGTTAGTGTTAGGGTTAAGGCTAGGGTTCGTGTTAGGGTTTGGGATAGGGTTAGGGTAAGGGTAAGGTTTAGGATTAGTGTTAGGGTTAGGGTTAAGTTTAGGGGTAGGGTTAGGGTTAGGCTAAGGGTTAGGGTTAGGGTTAGGGTAAGGGTTAGGGTTTGGGATAGGGTTAGGTTTAGAGTTAAAGTTAAGATTATGGTAAGGGTGAGGGTTAGGGTTAGGGTTAGGGGTTAGGGTTAGGTTTAGGGTAAGGTTAAGGGATAAGTATTAGGGTTAGGATTAGTGTTAGGATTAGGGTAAGGGTTAAGGTTAGGGTTAGGGTTAGGGTAAGGGTTAGGGTTAGGGTTAGGGTAAGGGTAAGGTTTAGGATAAGGGTTAGGGGAAGGGTAAGTGTTAGGATTAGGGTTAGGGTTTGGGTTAGTTTTAGGGTTAGGGTAAGGGTAAGGGTTAAGTTTAGGGTTAGGGTTAGGGTTAGGGTTAGGTTTAGGATTAGCGGTTAGGGTTAGGCTTAGGGTTAGGGTTAGTTTAAGTGTTCGGGTTAGGGTTAGGGTAAGGGAAATTGTTAGGGTTGGGGTAAGGGTTAGGGTAAGGGTTAGGGTTAGGTTTAGGATTAGGTTTAGGTTTTGGGTTAGTGTTAGGGATAGTATAAGGGTAAGAGTTAGGGTTAGGGGTTAGGTTTAGGGTTAGGGTTAGGTTTAGAGTAAGGGTAAGGGTTAGGCTTAGGGTTAGTGTTAGCGTTAGGGTTAGGTTTAGGGTTAAGGTTAGGGTTAGGGAAAGGGTTAGGGTTAGGTTTAGGGTTAAGGTTAGGGTTAGGGAAAGGGTTAGGGTAAGGATTAGGGTTAGGGTTAGGGTAAGGGTTAGGGTTAGGGTTAGGGTTAGGGTAAGGGTTGGGGTTAGGGGTCAGGGTTAGGGGTAGTGTTAGGGTGAGGGTAAGGGTAAGGGTTAGGATGAGGGTTATTGTTAGGGTTAGAGTTTGGGTTAGGTTTAGGGTTAGGTTTAGATTTAGGGTTAAGTTTAGGGTTAGGGAAAGTGTAAGGGTTAGGTTTAGGTTTAGGGTTATTGTTAGGGATAGGATTAGGGTTAGGGTTAGGGTAAGGTTTAGGGTTAGGGTTAGGGTTAGCATTAAGTTTAGGGTTAGGGTTAGGGTAAGGGTAAGGGTTAGGTTTAGGGTTAGGGTTAGGTTTAGGGTAAGGATTAGGTTTCGGTTTAGGGTTAGGGTTAGCATTAAGGTTAGGCTTAGGGTTAGGGTAAGGGTAAGGGTTAGATTTAGGGTTAGGGTTAGGGCAAGAGTTACGTTTAAGTTTAGGATTAGGGTTAGGGGTTAGAGTTAGGGTTAGGGTTAGGGTTAGTGTAAGGGTAAGGGTTAGGGTTAGGTTTAGGGTTAGGGTTAGGGTAAGGGTAAGCATTATGGTTAGGTTTAGGCTCAGGGTTAGGGTTAGGGTAAGGTTTAGGGTTAGGGTTAGGGTTAGGGTTATGGTTAGGTTTATTGTAAGGGTTAGGTTTAGAGTTAGGGTTATGATTAGGGTAAGGGTTAGGGTAAGGGTTAGGGTTAGGGTAAGGGTTAGGGTTAGGGGTTAGGGTTAGCATTAGGGTAAGGGTTAGGGATAGGGATTAGGGTTAGGGTTAGGGTTAGTGTAACAGTAAGGGTTAGGGTTAGGGTTAGGTTTAGGTTTAGGATTAGGGTTAGGTTTAGGTGTAGTATTAGGCTTAAGGTAAGAGTAAGGGTTAAGGTTAGGGTTAGGTTTAGGGTTAAGGTTAGGGTTAGGGTTAGGGAAAGGGTAAGGGTTAGGGTTAGGGTTAGGGTTAGGGTAAGGATTAGGGTTAGGGTTAGGGTTAGGGTTAGGTTATGTGTTAGGTTAGGGTTAGCATTAAGGTTTAGAGTAAGGTTAAGGGTCAGGGTTAGGGTTAGTGTTAGGTTTAGGGTTAAGTTAAGGGTAAGGGTTAGGATGATCTTTAGAGTTAAGGTTAGGTTTAGGGTTAGGGTTAGGGTTTGGGTTAGGGTTAGGGTTAGGGTTAGTCTTAGGGTTAGGGTCAGGTTTATGGTTAGGGTAAGGGTTAGGGTTAGAGTAGGTTATATAAGGGTAAGTGTTAGGGTTAGGGTTAGTGTTAGGGTTAGGGTTAGTCTTAGGTTTAGGATTAGGGTTAGGGTTAGGGTTAGGGAAGGGTAAGGGTTAGGGTTAGGGTTAGGGTAGGGTAAGAATTAGGGTTAGTCTTAGGGTTAGGGTAAGAGTTAGGGTTAGGTTTAGGGTTAGCACTAAGGTTAGGGTTAGGGTTAGGGAAAGGGTAAGGGTTAGGGTTAGGGTTAGGGTTAGGGTAAGGATTAGGGTTAGGGTTAGGGTTAGGGTTAGGTTATGTGTTAGGTTAGGGTTAGCATTAAGGTTTAGAGTAAGGTTAAGGGTCAGGGTTAGGGTTAGTGTTAGGTTTAGGGTTAAGTTAAGGGTAAGGGTTAGGATGATCTTTAGAGTTAAGGTTAGGTTTAGGGTTAGGGTTAGGGTAAGGGTTAGGGTTAGGGTTAGGGTTAGGGTTACGGTTAGGGTTAGTGTAAGGGTTAGGGTTAGAGTTAGGGTTAGGATTAGGGTAAGGGTTAGGGTTAGGGTGAGGGTTAGGTAAGGGTTAGTGTTAGGGCTTAGGGTTAGGTTTAGGGTAAGGGTTAGGGATAGGGATTAGGGTTAGGGTTAGGGTTAGTGTAAGGGTTAGTGTTAGGGTTATGGTTAGGGATAATGTAAGGGTAAGGGTTAGGGTTAGGGTTAGGGTAAGTGTTATGGTTAAGGTTAGGGTTAGGGTCAGGGTAATGGTTAGGGTAAGGGTTAGGGGAAGGGTAAGTGTTAGGATTAGGATTAGGGTTTGGGTTAGGTTTAGGGTTAGGGTAAGGGTAAGGGTTAAGGTTAGAGTTAGGGTTAGGGTTAGGTTTAGGTTTAGGGTGAGGGTAAGGATTAATTTTAGAGTTAGGGTTAGGTTTAGTGTTAGGGTTAGGGTAAGGGTAAGGGTTAGGGTTAGGGTTAAGTTTAGGGTTAGGTTTATGGATAGGGTTAGGATTAGTGTTAGGTTTCGGTTTAGGGTTTGGCTTAGGATAAAGGTAACTGTTAGGTTTAGGGTTAGGTTTAGGGTTAGGTTTAGGTTAGCATTAAGGTTAGGGTTAGGGTTAGGGTAAGGGTAAGGGTTAGGGTTAGGGTTAGGGTAAGGGTTAGGGTTAGGGTTAGGGTTAAGTCTAAGGTTAGTGGTAGGGTTAGGGATAGGGTTACGGTAAGGGTAAGGTTTAGGGTTAGTGTTAGGGTTAGGTTTAAATTTAGGGTTAGGATTAGAGTTAGGCTAAGGGTTAGGGTTAGGTTTAGGGTAAGGGTTAGTGTTTGGGTAAGAGTTAGGGTTAGGGTTAGGGTAGGGTTAGGGTTTAGTGTTACAGTTAGGGTTAGGGTAAGGGTTAGGGTTAGGTTTAGGGTTAGGGTAAGGGTAAGTGTTAGGGTTAGGGTTAGGGTTAAGGTTAGGGTAACAGTAAGGGTTAGGGTTAGTGTTAGGTTTAGGGTTAGGATTAGGGTTAGGTTTAGGTGTAGGATTAGGTTTAAGATAAGTGTAAGGGTTAAGGTTAGGGTTAGGGTTAAGGTTAGGGTTAGGGTTAGGGAAAGGGTAAGGGTTAGGTTTAGGGTTAGGGTTAGGGAAAGATTTAGGGTTAGGGTTAGGGTTAGGGTAAGGGTTAGCGTTAGGGTTAGGGTTAGCATTAAGTGTTAGAGTAAGGTTAAGTGTTAGGGTTAGGGTTAGTGTTAGGTTTAGGGTTAAGGTAAGGGTAAAGGTTAGGGTTATCTTTAGAGTTAAGGTTAGGTTTACGGTTAGGGTTAGGGTAAGGGTTAGGGTTAGGGGTTAGGGTTAGGGTTAGGGTTTGTGTGAGGGTAAGGGTTAGGGTAAGGTTTAGGTTTTGTTAGAGTTAGGGTTAGGGTTAGGCTAAGGGTAAGGTTAGGATTAGGGTAAGTGTTAGGGTTAGGGTTACGGTTAGGGACAGCATAAGGGTAAGGGTTAGGATGAGGGGTTAGATTTTGGTTTAGGGTTAGGTTTAGGATTAGCTGTTAGGGTTAGGCTTAGGGTTAGGGTTACTGTTAGGGTTAGGGTTAGGGTTAAGGTAATGGTAATTGTTAGGGTTGGGGTTAGGGTTAGGGTTAGGGTTAGGGTAAGGGTTAGGGTTAGGGTAAGTGTTAGGGTTAGGTTTAGGATTAGGTTTAGGGATAGGGTAAGTGTTAGGGTTAGGGTTAGGGTTAGGGTTAAGGTTAGGGTTAGGGTTAGGTTTAGGGTTAAGTTTAGGGTTAGGCAAAGGGTTAGGGTTAGGTTTAGGGTTAGGGTTAGGGTAAGGATTAGGGTTGGGTTAGGGTAAGGATTAGGGTTAGGGTAAGTGTTAGGGTAGGGTTAGGGTTAGGGTTAGGATAAGTATTAGGTTTCGGTTTAGGGTTAGGGTTAGCATTAAGTTAGGCTTAGGGTCAGGGTAAGGGTAAGGGTTAGATTTAGGGTTAGGGTTAGGGTAAGTGTTATGTATAAGGTTAGGGTTAGGGTTAGAGGTTAGAGTTAGGGTTAGGTTTAGGATTAGTGTAAGGGTTAGGGTTAGGGTTAGGGTTAGAGTAAGGGTAAAGGTTAGGATAGGGTTAGTGTAGGGTTAGGGATAGGGTTAGGGTTAGGGTAAGGGTTAGGGTTATGGTTAGGGTTAGGGTTAAGGTTAGGGTTAGGGTAAGAGTTAGGTTTCGTGTTAGGGTAAGGGTTAGGTTTAGGGATAGGGTTAGGGTAAGGGTAAAGGTTATGGTTAGGTTTAGGCTCAGGGTTAGGGTTAGGGTAAGGGTTAGGGTTAGGGTAAGGGTTAGGGTTACGGTTAGGGTTAGTGTAAGGGTTAGGGTTAGAGTTAGGGTTAGGATTAGGGTAAGGGTTAGGGTTAGGGTTAGGGTTAGGGTAAGGGTTAGGGATAGGGATTAGTGTTAGGATTAGGGTTAATGTAAGGGTTAGGGTTAGGGTTAGGGTTATGTTTAGGGTTAGTGTAAGGGTTAGGGTTAGGGTTAGGGTTAGGGTTAGGGTTATTGAAGGGTAAGGGTTAGCGTAAGGGTTAGGGGAAGTGTAAGTGTTAGGATTAGGGTTAGGGTTTGGGTTAGGTTTGATGTTAGGGTAAGGGTAAGGGTTAAGGTTAGGGTTAGTGTTAGGGTGAGGGTAAGGATTAGTTTTAGAGTTAGGGTTAGGTTTAGTGTTAGGGTTAGGGTAAGGGTAAGGGTTAGGGTTAGGGTTAGGGTTAAGTTTAGGATTAGGTTTAGGGTTAGGGTTAGGATTAGGGTTAGGTTTCCGTTTAGGGTTTGGCTTAGGGTAAAGGTAACTCTTAGGGTTAGGGTTAGGTTTA
Source organism: Megascapheus bottae (assembly GCA_024803745.1). Taxonomy (NCBI): domain Eukaryota; kingdom Metazoa; phylum Chordata; class Mammalia; order Rodentia; family Geomyidae; genus Megascapheus; species Megascapheus bottae. The sequence continues at coordinate 1,232,821 of JANJXV010000156.1, forward strand.
GGGTTAGGTTAGCATTAAGGTTAGGGTTAGGATTAGGGTAAGGGTAAGGGTTAGGGTTAGGGTTAGGGTAAGGGTTAGGGTTAGGGTTAGGGTTAAGGCTAAGGTTAGTGGTAGGGTTAGGGATAGGGTTAGTCTAAGGGTTAGGTTTAGGGTTAGGGTAAGGGTTAGGGTTTGGGTAAGGGTTAGGTTTAGGGTTAGGGTAGGGTTAGGGTTTAGTGTTAGGGTTAGGGTTAGGGTAAGGGTTAGGGTTAGGGTTAGGGTTATGGTAAGGGTAAGTTTTAGGGTTAGGGTTAGGGTTAGTGTAACAGTAAGGGTTAGGGTTAGGGTTAGGTTTAGGGTTAGGATTAGGGTTAGGTTTAGGTGTAGGATTAGGGTTAAGATAAGTGTAAGGGTTAAGGTTAGGGTAAGGGTTAAGGTTAGGGTTAGAGTTAGGGAAAGGGTAAGGGTTAGGGTTAGGGTTAGGGAAAGGATTAGGGTTATGGTTAGGGTTAGGGTAAGGGTTAGGGTTAGTGTTAGGTTTAGGGTTAAGGTAAGGGTAAGGGTTAGGGTTTTCTTTAGAGTTAAGTTTATGTTTAGGGTTAGGGTTAGGGTAAGGCTTAGGGTTAGGGTTAGGGTAATGGTAATTGTTAGGGTTGGGGTAAGGGTTAGGGATAGGGTTAGGGTAAGGGTTAGGGTTAGGGTAAGGGTTAGGGTTAGGTTTAGGATTAGGTTTATGGTTAGGGTAAGTGTTAGGGTTAGGGTTAGTGTTAGGGATAGTATAAGGGTAAGAGTTAGGGTTAGGGGTTAGGTTTAGGGTTAGGGTTAGGTTTAGAGTAAGGGTAAGGGTGAGGGTTAGGGTTAGTGTTAGCGTTAGGGTTAGGTTTAGGGTTAAGTTTAGGGTTAGGGAAAGGGTTAGGGTTAGGTTTAGGGTTAGGGTTAGGGTAAGGATTAGGGTTAGGGTTAGGGTAAGTGTTAGGGTTAGGGTTAGGGTTAGGGTAAGGGTTGGGGTTAGGGGTTAGGGTTAGGGTTAGGGTGAGGGTAAGGGTTAGGATTAGGGTTTTGGTTAGGGTTAGAGTTAGGGTTAGGTTTAGGGTAAGGGTAATGGTTAGGGTTAGGGTTTAGGGTTAGGGTTAGGTTTAGGTTTAGGGTTAAGTTTAGAGTAAGGGTAAGGGTGAGGTTTAGGGTTAGGGTTATGGTTAGGGTTAGGTTTAGGGTTAAGGTTAGGTTTAGGCAAAGGGTTAGGGTTAAGTTTAGGGTTAGGGTTAGGGTTAGGGCTAGGATTAGGGTTAGGGTTAGGGTAACGGTTAGGGTTAGGGTTAGGGTTAGGGTGAGAATCAAATTTAGGGTTAGGGTTAGGGTAAGGGTAAGGGTTAGGTTTAGGGTTAGGGTTAGGGTTAGGATAAGGATTAGTTTTCGGTTTAGGGTTAGGGTTAGCATTACGTTTAGGCTTAGGGTTACGGTAATGTTAAGGGTTAGATTTAGGTTTAGGGTTATGGTAAGTATTATGTATAAGGTTAGGGTTAGGGTTAGAGGTTAGAGTTAGTGTTAGGATTAGGGTTAGTGTAAGGGTAAAGGTTAGGGTTAGGGTTAGTGTTAGAGTAAGAGTAAAGTTTAGGATAGGGTTAGTGTAGGGTTAGTGATAGGGTTTGGGTTAGGGTAAGGGTTAGGGTTATGGTTAGGGTTAGGGTTAAGGTTAGGGTTAGGGTAAGGGTTAGGTTTCGGGTTAGGGTTAGTTTTAGAGTTAGGGTTAGGGTTAGGGTAAGGGTAAGGGTTAGGGTTAGGTTTAGGCTCAGGGTTAGGCTTAGGGTAAGGGTTAGGGTTAGGGGTAGAGTTAGGGTAAGGATTAAGGTTAGGGTTAGGGTTAGGGTAATGGTTAGGGTTAGGGTCAGGGTTAGAATTAATGTTAGGGTTAGGGTTAGGGTGAGAATAAGGTTTAGGTTTAGGGTTAGGTTTAGGGTTAGGGTAAGGGTTAGGGTTAGGGTTAGGTTAGAGTTAGGGTAAGAGTTAGGGTTAGGGTTAGGGTTAGGTTTAGGTTTAGGCTAAGGGAAAGGGTAAGGGTTAGGGTTAGATTTAGGTTCAGGGTTGGGTTAGGGTAAGGGTTAGGGTTAGGGTTAGTGTTAGGTTTAGGGTTAAGTTTAGGGTTAGGGTAAGGGTAAGGGTTAGGGTTAGGTTTAGGGATAGGGTACAGGGTTAGCGTTAGGGTTAGGTTTAGGATAAGGGTAAGGTTTAGCGTTAGCGTTAGGTTTGGGGTTAGGGTTAGGGTTAGGGTTAGGGTTAGTGTTGAGGTTAGGGTTAGGGCTAGGCTAAGCGTTAGGGTTAGGGTTAGGGTAAGGCTTACGGTTAGATTTAGGGTTAGGGTTAGAGGTAGGGTTAGGGTTAGGTTAAGGGTAAAGATTAGGGTAAGGGTTAGGGTTAGTGGTTAGGGTTACCGTTAGGATTAGGGTAAGGGTTAGGTTAGTGCTAGGGTTATTGTTAGGGTTAGGGATAGGTTTGGGGTGAAGGTTAGGGTTAGGGTAAGTGTAAGGGTTAGGGTTAGGGTTAGGGTTAGGTTTAAGGTTAGAGTTAGGGTAAGGGGAAGGTTTAGGATTTGGGTTAGTGTTAGGGTTAAGGTTAGGGTTAGGGTTACAGTTAGGGATAGGGTTAGGGTTAAACGTAAGGCTTAGGGTTAGGGTTAGTATAATGGTTAGGTTAAAGGTTAGGGTTAGGGTAAGGGTAAGGGTCAGGGTTAGGGTTAGGTTTAGGGTAAATGTTAGAGTTAGGGTTAGGGATAGGGAGAGGGTAAGGATTAGGGTTAGGGTTAGGGTTAGGGTGAGGATTAGGGTTAGGTTTAGGGTTAGGGTAAGGGTTAGGGCTAGGGTTAGGGTTAGGGTTAGGTTTAGGGTTAGGGTAAGTGTAAGGGTTAGGGTTAGGGTTAGTGTTAGGTTTCGGGTAAGGGTTAGGGTTAGGGTTAGTGTTAGGTTTAGGGTAAAGGTAAGGTTCAGGGTTAGGGTTAGGGTTAGGTTTGGGGTTAGGGTAAGGGTTAGGGTTAGGGTTTTGGTTAGATTTAGGGTTAGGGTAAGTGTAAGGGTTAGCGTTAGGGTTAGGTTTAGGGTAAGAGTAAGGGTTAGGGTTAGGATTAGGGGTTAGGGTTCGGGTTAGGGTTACTTTTAGGGTTAGGGTAAGGGTAAGGTTTAGGGTTAGGGTTCGGGTTAGGGGTAGGTTAAGGGTTAGGGTTTAGGTAAGGGTAAGGGTTAGGGTTAGGGTTAGGGTTAGGGTTGGAGTAGGGTTAGGGATAGGGGTAGGGTTACGGTTAGTGTTAGGGTTAAGGAAAGGGTAAGGGTTAGGGTTAGGGTTGGGGTTAGGGTTAGGATTATGGTTATGGTTAGGGTTAGTGAAAGGGTTAGGGTTAGGGTTAGGGTTAGGGTTAGGGTTAGGGTTAGGGTTAGGTTAGGGTTATGGTTAAGGTTAGGGTTAGGGTTATGGTTAGGGTTAGGCTAAGGGTTAGGGTTAGGGTTAGGATAAGGGTTAGGGTTTGGGTTAGGGTTAGGGTTAGAGTTAGGGTTAGGGTTAGGGTTAGGGTTAGGGTTAGGGTAAGGGTTAGGGTTAGGATTAGGGTTAGGTTTGGGGTTAGGTTTAGGGTAAGGGTAAGGGTTAGTGTTAAGGTTAGGGTTAGGTTTAGGTTAAGGGTTAGGGTTAGGGTATGGGTAATGGTTAGGGTTAAGTTTAGTGTTAGGGATAGGTTATGGTTAGAGTAAGGATTAGGGTTAGGGTAAGGGTTACGGTTAGGTTTAGTGTAAGGGGTAGGTTAAGGGTTAGGGTTAGGGTAAGGGTAAGAGTTAGGGTTAGGTTTAGGGTTGGGGTTAGGGTTAGGGTTAGGCTTAGGGAAAGGGTAAGGGTTAGGGTTAGGGTTAGGGTTAGGTTTAGGGATAGGGTTAGGGTTAGGTTTAGGGTAAGGGTAAGGTTTATGGTTAGGGTTAGGGTTAGGTTTGGGGTTAGGGTTAGGGTAAGAGTAATGATAGGGTTAGGGTTAGGGTTAGTATCGGTTAGGGTTAGGGTTAAGGATAGGGTTAGATTTGGAGTTAGGGTTATGGTAAGGGTAGGGTTAGGGTTAAGGTTAGGGTAAGGTTTAGGGTTAGGGTTAGGGTTAAGGTAAGGGTAATGGTTAGGGTTAAGGTTAGGGTTAGGGTTAGGTTTAGGGTTATGGTAAGGATTATGGTTAGGTTAAGGGTTAGGATTAGGGTTAATGTTAGGGTTAGGTTAAGGGTTAGGGTTAGGGTAAGGGTAAGTTTAGGGTTACGTTTAGGGTTGGGGTTAGGGTTAGCGTTAGGATGAGGGTAAGGGTAAGGGTTAGGGTTAGGGTTGCGGTTAGGGTAAGGGTTACGGTAAGGGTTATGGTGAGGGTGAGCGTTAAGTTATGGGATAGTGTTAGGGGTTAAGGTTAGCGTTACGGTTAAGGTTGGGGTTAGGTTTAGGGTTAGGGTAAGGGTTAGGGTTAGGCTAAGGCTTAGGGTAAGTCTAAGGGTTAGACTTAGGATTAGATTTAGGGTAAGGTTTAGGGTTAGGGTTAGGGTGAGTGTTAGGGTTAGGGTTAGGGTTAGGGGTTAGTGTTAGTCTAAGGGTTAGGTAAGGGTTATGGTTAGGGTTAGGGAAGGGTTATGGTTAGGATTAGGCTTAGGGTAAGGCTAAAGGAAGAGTTAGGGTTAGGGTAAGGGTTAGGATTAGGGTTGGGGTTAGGGTAAGACTAAGGGTTAGAGTTAGGGTTAGGGTTAGGTTAAGGTTAGGGTTAGGTTTAAGGTTACAGTTAGGGTAAGGGTAAGGGTTAGGGTTAGGGTTAGGGTTAGCCTAAAGTTTAGGGTTAGGGTTAGGGTTAGGGTAAGGGTAAGGGTAAGGGTTAGGGTAAGGGTTAGGATTAGGTTTAGGGTTAGGGGTTAGGGTTAGGGTTAGGGTTTAGGGTTAGGGTTAGGGTAGGTTTTAGGATTAGGGTAAGTGTAAGTTTTAGGTTTAGGGTTAGGGTTAGGGGTTAGGGTTAGGGTTAGGGTAAGGGTTAGGGTTATGTTAGGGTAAGGGTAAGGTTTAGGGTTAGGGTTAGTGTTAGGTTTGCGGTTAGGGTTAGGGTAAGTGTAAGGGTTAGGGTTAGGGTTAGGGTTAGGGTAAGGGTTAGGGTTAGGGTTAAGGTTAGGTTTGGGGTTAGGGTTCGGGTTATGGTAAGGGTTAGTGTTAGGTTTAGGGTTAGGTTTTTGGTTAGGGTTAAGGTAAGGGTAAGGGTTAGGGTTAAGGTTAGGGTTAGGGATAGGTTATGGTTAGGGTAAGGATTAGAGTTAGGTTTAGGGGTAGGTTAAGGGTTAGGGTTAGGGTAAGGTTAATGGTTAGGTTTAGGGTTAGGGTTAGGGTAAGGCTAAGGGTTAGAATTAGGGTTAGGGTTAAGGTTAGGGTTAGGGGTTAGGTTTAGGGTTAGGGTAAGGGTAAGAGTAAGGGTTAGGGTTAGGGTTAGAGTTAGGGTAAGGGTTAGGTTTAGGGTTAGGGTTAGGGTAAGGTTACGGTTTAGGGTTAGGGTTCGGGTAAGGGTAAGGGTTAGGATTAGGGTTAGGGTTAGGGTAAGGTTACGGTTTAGGGTTAGGGTTCGGGTAAGGGTAAGGGTTAGGATTAGGGTTAGGGTTAGGGTTAGGGTTAGGGTTATGGTTAGTGTTAAGGTTAGTGTTTGGTTTAGGGTTAGGGTAGGGTTAGGGATAGGGGTTAGAGTTAGGATTAGGGTTAGTGTAAGGGTTAGGGTTAGGTTTAGGGTTAGGGTAAGGGTTAGGGTTATGGTTAGGTTTAGCGTTAGGGTTAGCGTAAGGGTTAGGGTTAGGGTTAGGGTTAGGGTTAGGGTTAGGTTTAGGGTTGGGGTTAAGGTTAGGGTTAGGGTTAGGGTAAGGGTAAGTGTTAGGGTTAGGGTTAGTGTAAGGGTTAGGGTTAGGGTTAGGGTTAGGGTTAGGGATAGGTTTGGGGTTAGGATAAGGTTAAGGGTTAAGGTTAGGGTTAGGGTTAGGGTGAGGGTAAGGATTAGTTTTAGAGTTAGTGTTAGGTTTAGGGTTAGGGTTAGGGTAAGTGTAAGGGTTAGGGTTAGGGTTAGGATTAAGTTTAGGTTTAGGGTTAGGGTTATGGTTAGGATTAGGCTTAGGTTTAGATTTAGGTTTAGGCTTAGGGTAAATCTAAGGGTTAGGTTTAGGGTTAGGTTTAGGGTTAGGGTTAAGGTTAGGGTTAGGTTTAGGGTTAGGGTTGGGGAAAGGGTAAGGGTTAGGGTTAGGGAAAGGGTAAGGGATAGGGTTAGGGTTAGGTTTAGGGTTAGTGTTAGGTTTAGGGTTAGGGTTAGGGTAAGGGCAAGACTTAGGGTTAGGGTTAGAGTTAGTTTTAGGGTTAGGGTTGCGGTTAGGGTTAGGGTTAGGGTAAGGGTAAGGTTTAGGGTTAGGGTAAGGGTTAAGTTTAGGGTTAGGGTTAGGGGTTAGGGTTACTGTTAGGGTTAGGTTAAGGTTTAGGGTTAGGGTTACTGTTAGGGTTAGGGTTAGGATAAGGGTTAGGGTTAGGGTAAGTGTAAGTGTTAGGGTTAGGGTGAGGGTTAGGTTTAGGGTTAGGGTTAGGGTAAGGGTTAATGTTAGGGTTAGGGTTAGGGTTAGGCCTAGTGTTAGGGTAAGGGTTAGGTTTAGGGTGAGGGATAGGTTTAGGGTTAGGATTAGGATTAGGATTAGGCTAAGGGTTATGGTTATGGTTAGGGTTAGGGTTAGGCTTAGTGTTAGAGTAAGGGTAAGGGCTAGGGTTAGATTTAGGGTTAGGGTTAAGGTTGAGGTTAGGGTTAGGTTAGGTTAAGGTAAGGGTTAGTGTTAGGGTTAGGGTAAGGGTTAGGGTTAGGGTTAGGGTAAGTGTAAGGGTTAGGGATAGGGTTAGGGTAAGGATAAGGGTAAGGGTTAGGGTTAGGGGTTAATGTTAATGTTAGGGTTAGGTTAAGGGTTAGGGTTAGTGTTAGGGTTAAGGTTAGGTTTAGGATAAGGGTTAGGGTTATGGTAAGGGTAAGTGTTATTGTTATGGTTAGGGTTCGTGTTAGGGTTAGGGTAAGTGTTAGGGTTAGGGTTAGGGTTAGCGTTAAGGTTAGGGTTAGGGTTAGGGTTAGGGTATGTGTAAGGTTTAGGGTTAGGGTTAGGGTTACGGTTAGGTTTAGGGGTTAGGGTTAGTGTTAGGTTTAGGGTTAGGCTAAGGATAAGAGTTAGGGTTACGGATAGTGTTAGGGTTAGGTTTAGGTTAGGGTTAGGGTGTGGGTAAGGTGTAGGGTTAGGGTTATGGTTATGGTAAAGGTTAGGTTTAGAGTTATGGGAAGGGTAACGGTTATGGTTAGGGTTATTCTTAGGGTAAGTGTTAGAGTTATGGTTATGTTTAGGGTTAGGGTAAGGGTAAGGGTTAGGGTTAAGGTTAGGGTTAGGGTTAGGGTTAGGGTTAGGGTTAGGGTAAGGGTAAGATTTAGGGTTAGGTTTACGGTTAGGGTTAGTCTAAGGGTAAGGGTTAGGTTTAGGGTTAGAGTTAGGTTTAGGGTTAGGTTTAGGGTAAGGATAGGGGTTAGAGTTCAGGTTAGGGTTAGGGTTAGGGTTAGGCTTATGGTTAGGGTGTGGGTAAGGCTAAGGGTTAGGGTTAGGGTTAGGGTTAGGTTTAGTGTAAGGGTAAGGTTTAAGGTTAGGGATAGGGTTAGGGTTAAGGTTAGGGTTAGGGTTAGGTTCAGGGTTAGCATTAGGGTTAGGGTTAGGGTAAGGGTTAGGGTCAGGGTTAGGGTCAGGATTAGGCTTAGTGTTAGGGTAAGGTTAAGGGTTAGGGTTAGGGTTAGGGGTTAGGTTAGGGTTAAGGTTGAGGTTAGGATTAGGATTAGGGTTAGGGTAAGTGTTAGGGTTAGGTTTGGGTAAGGGTTAGGGTTAGGGTTAGGGTTAGGGTAAGGGTTAGGGTTAGGGTTAGGGTAGTGGTTAGGGTATGGGTAAGTGTTAGTGTTAGGGTTAGGTTTAGGATAAGGGTAAGGATTAGGGTTAGGTTTAGGGTTAGGTTTAGGGTTAAGCTAAGGGTTAGGGTTAGGTTCAGGGTTAGGATTAGGGTTAGGGTTAGGGTATGGGTTAGGGTTAGGGTTAGGGTTGGTTTCAGGTTTAGGCTTAGTGTTAGTGTAAGGGTAAGGGTTAGGGTTAGGGTTAGGGTTAAGGTTGAGGTTAGGATTAGGGTTAGGGTTACGATAAGTGTTAGGGTTACGGTTAGGGTAAGGGTTAGGGTTAGGTTTAGGGTTAAGGTAAGGGTAAGGGTTAGGGTTAGGGTTAGGATTAGGGTAAGGGTTAGGGTGAGCGTTAGGGTTAGGGTAGTGGTTAGGGTATGGGTAAGTGTTAGTGTTAGGGATAGGTTTAGGATAAGGGTAAGGATTAGGCTTAGGGTTAGGGTTATAGGTTAGGGTTAGGGTTAGGGTTAGGGTGAGGGTTAGGTTTGGGGTTAGGGTTAGGGTAAGGGTAAGGGTTAGGTTTAGGTTTAGGGTTAGGGTTAGTGTTAGGTTTAGGGTTAGGGTTAGGGTAAGGGCAAGGGTTAGGGTTAGGGTTAAGGTTAGGATTAGTGTTAGGGTTAGGGTTAGGGTTAAGTTTAGGGTTACGGTTAGGTTTAGGGTTAGGGTTAGGGTTAGGGTTAGGGTAAGGGTAAGGGTTAGGGTTAGGATTAGGGTTAGGTTTAGGGTAATGGTTAGGTTAGGGTTAGGATTAGGGTTAGGGTTAGGGTAATGGTTAGGTTTAGGGTTAGGGTTAGGTTTAGGGTTAGGGATAGGGTAAGGGTAAGGGTTAGGGTTAGGGTTAGGGTTAGGGTAATGGTTAGGTTTAGGGTTAGGGTTAGGTTTAGGGTTAGGGATAGGGTAAGGGTAAGGGTTAGGGTTAGGGTTAGGGTTACCTTTAAGGTTGGGGTTAAGGTTAGGTTTAGGGTTAGCGTACGTTTAAGTATTAGGATTAGGTTAGGGTTATGCTTAGGGTTAGGGTTAGGATTAGGATTAGAGTTAGGTTTAGGGTTAGGTTAAGGTTAGGGTTAGGTTTAAGGTTACAGTTAGGGTAAGGGTAAGGGTTCGGGTTAGGGTTAGGTTTAGGGTAAGAGTTAGGGTTAGGGTTAGGGTTAGGGTTAGGGTAAGGGTAAGGGTAAGGGTTAGGGTTAGGGTTAGGGTTAGGGTTACGGTTAGGGTTAGGGTTAGGTTTAGGGTAAGAGTTAGGGTTAGGGTTATGGTTAGGGGTATTTTTAGGGTTAGGGTTAGGGTAAGGGTTAGGGTTAGGGTTAGGTTTAGGTTTAGGGTTACTGTAAGGGTAAGGGATAAGATTAGGTTTAGGGTTAGGGGTTAGGTTTAGGGTTAAGGTTAGGTTTAGGGTTAGGGTTAGAGTAAGGGTAAGGATGAGGGTTAGGGATAGGGTTAGGGTTAGGATTAGGTTTAGGGTTAAGATTAGGGTTAGGTTTAGGTTTAGGGTTACTGTAAGGGTAAGGGATAAGATTAGGGTTAGGGTTAGGGGTTAGGTTTAGGGTTAAGGTTAGGTTTAGGGTTAGGGTTAGAGTAAGGGTAAGGGTGAGGGTTAGGGATAGGGTTAGGGTTAGGATTAGGTTTAGGGTTAAGGTTAGGGTTAGGGAAAGGGTTAGGGTTATGGTTAGGGTCAGGGTTAGGGTAAGCTTTAAGGTTAGGGTTAGGGTTAGGTTAAGTGTAAGGGTTAGGGTTAGGGTTAGGATTGGGGTTAGTTTTAGGGTGAGGGTTACAGTAAGGGTAAGGGTGAGAGTTAGGGTTAGGGTTAGGGTTAGGTTTAGGGTTAAGGTTAGGGTTAGGGAAAGGGTTGGGGTTAGGGTTAGGGTTAGGTTTACTGTAAGCATTAGGGTTTGGGTAAGGGTAAGGGTTAGGGTTAGGGTTAGGTTTAAGGTTAGGTTTCGGGTTAGGGTTAGCATTAAGGTTAGGTTTCGGGTTAGGTAAGGGTAAGGTTTAGATTTAGGGTTAGGGTTAGGGTTAGGGTTAGGGGTTAGGTTTAGGGTTATGGTTAGTGTTAGGTATAGGGTTAGGGTAAGGGTAAGGGTTAGGGTTAGGGTTAAGGTTAGGGTTAAGGTTAGGGTTAGGGTTACGGTTAGGGTAAGGATAAGTGTTAGGGTTAGTATTAGGGTTAGGTTTAGGGTAAGGGTTAGGGTTAAGGTTAGGGTAAGTGTTAGGGTCAGGGTTATGGTTAGGGATATGATAAGGGTAAGGGTTAGGGTTAGGGCTTACGGTTGGGCTTACGGTTAGGGTTAGGTTTAGGATTAGGGTTAGAGTAAGGGTAAGGGTGAGGGTTAGGTTTAGGGATAGGGTTAGGGTTAGGTTTAGGGTTAAGGTTAGGTTTAGGGAAAGGGTTAGGCTTAAGGTTAGTGTTAGGGTTAGGGTAAGGATTAGGGTTAGGTTTAGGGTTAGGGTAAGGGTTAGGGTTAATGTTAGGTTTAGGTTTAGGGTTAGGGTAAGTGTAAGGGTTAGGGTTAGGGTTAGGTTTAGGGTTAGGGTTAGGGTAAGGGTTCGGGTTAGGGTTAGTGTTAGGTTTAGGGTTAAGGTTAGGGTTAGGGGTAGGGTAAGGGTAAGGGTTAGGTTTAGGGTTAGGGGTTAGGGTTAGGGTTTAGGGTTAGGGTTAGGGTAGTTTTTAGGATTAGGGTAAGTGTAAGTTTTAGGGTTAGGGTTAGGGTTAGGGGTTAGGATTAGGGTTAGGGTAAGGGTTAGGGTTATGTTAGGGTAAGGGTAAGGTTTAGGGTTAGGGTTAGTGTTAGGTTTGCGGTTAGGGTTAGGGTAAGCGTAAGGGTTAGGTTTAGGGTTAGGGTTAGGGTAAGGGTTAGGGTTAGGGTTAAGGTTAGGTTTGGGGTTAGGGTTCGGGTTATGGTAAGGGTTAGTGTTAGGTTTAGGGTTAGGTTTCTGGTTAGGGTTAAGGTAAGGGTAAGGGTTAGGGTTAAGGTTAGGGTTAGGGATAGGTTATGGTTAGGGTAAGGATAAGAGTTAGGTTTAGGGGTAGGTTAAGGGTTAGGGTTAGGGTAAGGTTAATGGTTAGGTTTAGGGTTAGGGTTAGGGTAAGGCTAAGGGTTAGAATTAGGGTTAGGGTTAAAGTTAGGGTTAGGGGTTAGGTTTAGGGTTAGGGTTAGGGTAAGAGTAAGGGTTAGGGTTAGGGTTAGGGTTAGGGTAAGGGTTAGGTTTAGGGTTAGGGTTAGGTTTGTAGTAAGGGTTCGGGTAAGGGTAAGGGTTAGTGTTAGGTTTAGGGTTAGGTTTAGGGTTAGGGTTAGGGTAAGGGTAAGGGTAAGGGTTAAGGTTACGGTTAGGGATAGGTTACGGTTAGGGTAAGGATTAGGGTTAGAGTTAGTGTTAGGGTTAGGGGTAGGTTAGGGTTAGGGTTAGGGTAAGGTTAAGGGTTAGGATTACCTTTAGGGTTGGGGTTAGGGTTAGGGTTAGAGTTAGGTTAAGGTTAAGGGTTAGGATTAGGGTAAGGGTTAGAGTTAGGGTTAGGGTTAGGGTAAGGCTAATGGTTAGAGTTAGGGTTAGGGTTAGGGTTAGGGTTAGAGTTAGGGATAGGTTAGGGTTAGGGTTAGGGTTAGGGATAGGGTAAGGGTTAGGCTTAGGGTTAGGGATAGGTTTGGGGTTAGGGTTAGGGTAAGGGTTAGGGTTAGGGTAAAGGTTAGGGTTAGCGTTAGGGTTAGGGTAAGGGTAACCGTTAGAATTAGGGTTAGAGTTAGGGTTAGGGTTAGTGTTAGTGTTAGGGTTAGGGTTAGGGTTAGGGTTAGGGTAAGGGTTAGGGTTAGGGTTAGGGATAGGTTTGGGGTTAGGTTTAGGGTAAGGGTTAGGGTTAGGGTAAAGGTTCGGGTTAGGGTTAGGGTTAGGGTAAGGGTAACCGTTAGAATTAGGGTTAGAGGTAGGGTTAGGGTTAGTGTTAGGGTTAGGGTTAGGGTTAGGTTTAGGGTTTGGGTTAGAGGTAGAGTTAGGGTTAGGGTAAGGGTAAGGGTTAGGCTTAGGTTTAGGGTTCGGGTAATGTTAGGATTAGGGTAACGGTTATGGTTAGGGTTAGGTTTAGGGTTAGCATTAAGGTTAGGGTTAGGGTTAGGGTTAGGGTTAGGGTAAGGGTTAGGGTTAGGGTTAGGGATAGGTTTGGGGTTAGGGTTAGGGTAAGGGTTAGGGTTAGGGTAAAGTTTAGGGTTAGGGTTAGCGTAAGGGTTAGGGTTAGGGTTAGGTTTAGTGTTAGGTTTAGGTTTAGGTATAGGGTTAGGGTTAGGTTTAGGGTAAGGGTAAGGTTTATGGTTAGGGTTAGGGTTAGGTTTGGGGTTAGGGTTAGGGTAAGAGTAATGATAGGGTTAGGGTTAGGGTTAGTATCGGTTAGGGTTAGGGTTAAGGATAGGGTTAGATTTGGAGTTAGGGTTATGGTAAGGGTAGGGTTAGGGTTAAGGTTAGGGTAAGGTTTAGGGTTAGGGTTAGGGTTAAGGTAAGGGTAATGGTTAGGGTTAAGGTTAGGGTTAGGGTTAGGTTTAGGGTTATGGTAAGGATTATGGTTAGGTTAAGGGTTAGGATTAGGGTTAATGTTAGGGTTAGGTTAAGGGTTAGGGTTAGGGTAAGGGTAAGTTTAGGGTTACGTTTAGGGTTGGGGTTAGGGTTAGCGTTAGGATGAGGGTAAGGGTAAGGGTTAGGGTTAGGGTTGCGGTTAGGGTAAGGGTTACGGTAAGGGTTATGGTGAGGGTGAGCGTTAAGTTATGGGATAGTGTTAGGGGTTAAGGTTAGCGTTACGGTTAAGGTTGGGGTTAGGTTTAGGGTTAGGGTAAGGGTTAGGGTTAGGCTAAGGCTTAGGGTAAGTCTAAGGGTTAGACTTAGGATTAGATTTAGGGTAAGGTTTAGGGTTAGGGTTAGGGTGAGTGTTAGGGTTAGGGTTAGGGTTAGGGGTTAGTGTTAGTCTAAGGGTTAGGTAAGGGTTATGGTTAGGGTTAGGGAAGGGTTATGGTTAGGATTAGGCTTAGGGTAAGGCTAAAGGAAGAGTTAGGGTTAGGGTAAGGGTTAGGATTAGGGTTGGGGTTAGGGTAAGACTAAGGGTTAGAGTTAGGGTTAGGGTTAGGTTAAGGTTAGGGTTAGGTTTAAGGTTACAGTTAGGGTAAGGGTAAGGGTTAGGGTTAGGGTTAGGGTTAGCCTAAAGTTTAGGGTTAGGGTTAGGGTTAGGGTAAGGGTAAGGGTAAGGGTTAGGGTAAGGGTTAGGGTTAGGTTTAGGGTTAGGGGTTAGGGTTAGGGTTAGGGTTTAGGGTTAGGGTTAGGGTAGGTTTTAGGATTAGGGTAAGTGTAAGTTTTAGGTTTAGGGTTAGGGTTAGGGGTTAGGGTTAGGGTTAGGGTAAGGGTTAGGGTTATGTTAGGGTAAGGGTAAGGTTTAGGGTTAGGGTTAGTGTTAGGTTTGCGGTTAGGGTTAGGGTAAGTGTAAGGGTTAGGGTTAGGGTTAGGGTTAGGGTAAGGGTTAGGGTTAGGGTTAAGGTTAGGTTTGGGGTTAGGGTTCGGGTTATGGTAAGGGTTAGTGTTAGGTTTAGGGTTAGGTTTTTGGTTAGGGTTAAGGTAAGGGTAAGGGTTAGGGTTAAGGTTAGGGTTAGGGATAGGTTATGGTTAGGGTAAGGATTAGAGTTAGGTTTAGGGGTAGGTTAAGGGTTAGGGTTAGGGTAAGGTTAATGGTTAGGTTTAGGGTTAGGGTTAGGGTAAGGCTAAGGGTTAGAATTAGGGTTAGGGTTAAGGTTAGGGTTAGGGGTTAGGTTTAGGGTTAGGGTAAGGGTAAGAGTAAGGGTTAGGGTTAGGGTTAGGGTTAGGGTAAGGGTTAGGTTTAGGGTTAGGGTTAGGTTTGTAGTAAGGGTTCGGGTAAGGGTAAGGTTTAGGATTAGGGTTAGGTTTAGGTTAGAGTTATACTTAGGGTAAGGGTTAGACTTAGGGTAATGGTTAGAATTAAGGTGAGGGTTAGGGTTAGAGTTAGAGTAAGGGTAAAGGTTAGGGTTAGGGTTAGGATTAGGGTAGGGATTAGTGTTAGGTTTAGGGTTAGGGTAAGGGTAAGGGTTAGGGTTAGGGTTAGGTTTAGGGTTAGGGTTAGCATAAGGGTTAGGATTAGGGTTAGTGTTAGGTTTAGGGTTAAGTTTAGGGTTAGGGTTAGGGTTAGGGTAAGGTTACGGTTTAGGGTTAGGGTTAGGGTTAGGGTTAGGGTAAGGGTAAGGGTTAGGGTTAGGGTTAGGGTTAGGATTAGGGTTACGGTTAGTGTTAAGGTTAGTGTTTGGTTTAGGGTTAGGGTAAGGGTTAGGGATAGGGGTTAGAGTTAGGGTTAGGGTTAGTGTAAGGGTTAGGGTTAGGGTTAGGGTTAGGGTAAGGGTTAGGGTTAGGGTTAGGTTTAGCGTTAGGGTTAGCGTAAGGGTTAGGGTTAGGGTTAGGGTTAGGGTTAGGGTTAGGTTTAGGGTTGGGGTTAAGGTTAGGGTTAGGGTTAGGGTAAGGGTAAGTGTTAGGGTTAGGGTTAGTGTAAGGGTTAGGGTTAGGGTTAGGGTTAGGGTTAGGGATAGGTTTGGGGTTAGGATAAGGTTAAGGGTTAAGGTTAGGGTTAGGGTTAGGGTGAGGGTAAGGATTAGTTTTAGAGTTAGGGTTAGGTTTAGGGTTAGGGTTAGGGTAAGTGTAAGGGTTAGGGTTAGGGTTAGGATTAAGTTTAGGTTTAGGGTTAGGGTTATGGTTAGGATTAGGCTTAGGTTTAGATTTAGGGTTAGGCTTAGGGTAAATCTAAGGGTTAGGGTTAGGGTTAGGTTTAGGGTTAGGGTTAAGGTTAGGGTTAGGTTTAGGGTTAGGGTTGGGGAAAGGGTAAGGGTTAGGGTTAGGGAAAGGGTAAGGGATAGGGTTAGGGTTAGGTTTAGTGTTAGTGTTAGGTTTAGGGTTAGGGTTAGGGTTAGGGTAAGGGCAAGACTTAGGGTTAGGGTTAGAGTTAGTTTTAGGGTTAGGGTTGCGGTTAGGGTTAGGGTTAGGGTTAGGGTAAGGGTAAGGTTTAGGGTTAGGGTAAGGGTTAAGTTAAGGGTTAGGGTTAGGGGTTAGGGTTACTGTTAGGGTTAGGTTAAGGTTTAGGGTTAGGGTTACTGTTAGGTTTAGGGTTAGGATAAGGGTTAGGGTTAGGGTAAGTGTAAGTGTTAGGGTTAGGGTGAGGGTTAGGTTTAGGGTTAGGGTTAGGGTAAGGGTTAATGTTAGGGTTAGGGTTAGGGTTAGGCCTAGTGTTAGGGTAAGGGTTAGGTTTAGGGTGAGGGATAGGTTTAGGGTTAGGATTAGGATTAGGATTAGGCTAAGGGTTATGGTTATGGTTAGGGTTAGGGTTAGGCTTAGTGTTAGAGTAAGGGTAAGGGCTAAGGTTAGATTTAGGGTTAGGGTTAAGGTTGAGGTTAGGGTTAGGTTAGGTTAAGGTAAGGGTTAGTGTTAGGGTTAGGGTAAGGGTTAGGGTTAGGGTTAGGGTAAGTGTAAGGGTTAGGGATAGGGTTAGGGTAAGGATAAGGGTAAGGGTTAGGGTAAGGGGTTAATGTTAATGTTAGGGTTAGGTTAAGGGTTAGGGTTAGTGTTAGGGTTAAGGTTAGGTTTAGGATAAGGGTTAGGGTTATGGTAAGGGTAAGTGTTATTGTTATGGTTAGGGTTCGTGTTAGGGTTAGGGTAAGTGTTAGGGTTAGGGTTAGGGTTAGCGTTAAGGTTAGGGTTAGGGTTAGGGTTAGGGTATGTGTAAGGTTTAGGGTTAGGGTTAGGGTTACGGTTAGGTTTAGGGGTTAGGGTTAGTGTTAGGTTTAGGGTTAGGCTAAGGATAAGAGTTAGGGTTACGGATAGTGTTAGGGTTAGGTTTAGGTTAGGGTTAGGGTGTGGGTAAGGTGTAGGGTTAGGGTTATGGTTATGGTAAAGGTTAGGTTTAGAGTTATGGGAAGGGTAACGGTTATGGTTAGGGTTATTCTTAGGGTAAGTGTTAGAGTTATGGTTATGTTTAGGGTTAGGGTAAGGGTAAGGGTTAGGGTTAAGGTTAGGGTTAGGGTTAGGGTTAGGGTTAGGGTTAGGGTAAGGGTAAGATTTAGGGTTAGGTTTACGGTTAGGGTTAGTCTAAGGGTAAGGGTTAGGTTTAGGGTTAGAGTTAGGTTTAGGGTTAGGTTTAGGGTAAGGATAAGGGTTAGAGTTCAGGTTAGGGTTAGGGTTAGGGTTAGGCTTATGGTTAGGGTGTGGGTAAGGGTAAGGGTTAGGGTTAGGGTTAGGGTTAGGTTTAGTGTAAGGGTAAGGTTTAAGGTTAGGGTTAGGGTTAGGGTTAAGTTTAGGGTTAGGGTTAGGTTCAGGGTTAGCATTAGGGTTAGGGTTAGGGTAAGGGTTAGGGTCAGGGTTAGGGTCAGGATTAGGCTTAGTGTTAGGGTAAGGTTAAGGGTTAGGGTTAGGGTTAGGGGTTAGGTTAGGGTTAAGGTTGAGGTTAGGATTAGGATTAGGGTTAGGGTAAGTGTTAGGGTTAGGTTTGGGTAAGGGTTAGGGTTAGGGTTAGGGTTAGGGTAAGGGTTAGGGTTAGGGTTAGGGTAGTGGTTAGGGTATGGGTAAGTGTTAGTGTTAGGGTTAGGTTTAGGATAAGGGTAAGGATTAGGGTTAGGTTTAGGGTTAGGTTTAGGGTTAAGCTAAGGGTTAGGGTTAGGTTCAGGGTTAGGATTAGGGTTAGGGTTAGGGTATGGGTTAGGGTTAGGGTTAGGGTTGGTTTTAGGTTTAGGCTTAGTGTTAGTGTAAGGGTAAGGGTTAGGGTTAGGGTTAGGGTTAAGGTTGAGGTTAGGATTAGGGTTAGGGTTACGATAAGTGTTAGGGTTACGGTTAGGGTAAGGGTTAGGGTTAGGTTTAGGGTTAAGGTAAGGGTAAGGGTTAGGGTTAGGGTTAGGATTAGGGTAAGGGTTAGGGTTAGCGTTAGGGTTAGGGTAGTGGTTAGGGTATGGGTAAGTGTTAGTGTTAGGGATAGGTTTAGGATAAGGGTAAGGATTAGGCTTAGGGTTAGGGTTATAGGTTAGGGTTAGGGTTAGGGTTAGGGTGAGGGTTAGGTTTGGGGTTAGGGTTAGGGTAAGGGTAAGGGTTAGGTTTAGGTTTAGGGTTAGGGTTAGTGTTAGGTTTAGGGTTAGGGTTAGGGTAAGGGCAAGGGTTAGGGTTAGGGTTAAGGTTAGGATTAGTGTTAGGGTTAGGGTTAGGGTTAAGTTTAGGGTTACGGTTAGGTTTAGGGTTAGGGTTAGGGTTAGGGTTAGGGTAAGGGTAAGGGTTAGGGTTAGGATTAGGGTTAGGGTTAGGGTAATGGTTAGGTTAGGGTTAGGATTAGGGTTAGGGTTAGGGTAATGGTTAGGTTTAGGGTTAGGGTTAGGTTTAGGGTTAGGGATAGGGTAAGGGTAAGGGTTAGGGTTAGGGTTAGGGTTAGGGTTAGGGTAATGGTTAGGTTTAGGGTTAGGGTTAGGTTTAGGGTTAGGGATAGGGTAAGGGTAAGGGTTAGGGTTAGGGTTAGGGTTACCTTTAAGGTTGGGGTTAAGGTTAGGTTTAGGGTTAGCGTACGTTTAAGTATTAGGATTAGGTTAGGGTTATGCTTAGGGTTAGGGTTAGGATTAGGATTAGAGTTAGGTTTAGGGTTAGGTTAAGGTTAGGGTTAGGTTTAAGGTTACAGTTAGGGTAAGGGTAAGGGTTAGGGTTAGGGTTAGGTTTAGGGTAAGAGTTAGGGTTAGGGTTAGGGTAAGGGTTAGGGTAAGGGTAAGGGTAAGGGTTAGGGTTAGGGTTAGGGTTAGGGTTACGGTTAGGGTTAGGGTTAGGTTTAGGGTAAGAGTTAGGGTTTAGGGTTATGGTTAGGGGTATTTTTAGGGTTAGGGTTAGGGTAAGGGTTAGGGTTAGGGTTAGGTTTAGGTTTAGGGTTACTGTAAGGGTAAGGGATAAGATTAGGGTTAAGGTTAGGGGTTAGGTTTAGGGTTAAGGTTAGGTTTAGGGTTAGGGTTAGAGTAAGGGTAAGGATGAGGGTTAGGGATAGGGTTAGGGTTAGGATTAGGTTTAGGGTTAAGGTTAGGGTTAGGGAAAGGGTTAGGGTTATGGTTAGGGTCAGGGTTAGGGTAAGCTTTAAGGTTAGGGTTAGGGTTAGTTTAAGTGTAAGGGTTAGGGTTAGGGTTAGGATTGGGGTTAGTTTTAGGGTGAGGTTTACAGTAAGGGTAAGGGTGAGAGTTAGGGTTAGGGTTAGGGTTAGGTTTAGGGTTAAGGTTAGGGTTAGGGAAAGGGTTGGGGTTAGGGTTAGGGTTAGGTTTACTGTAAGCATTAGGGTTTGGGTAAGGGTAAGGGTTAGGTTTAGGGTTAGGGTTAAGGTTAGGTTTCGGGTTAGGGTTAGCATTAAGGTTAGGTTTCGGGTTAGGTAAGGGTAAGGTTTAGATTTAGGGTTAGGGTTAGGGTTAGGGTTAGGGGTTAGGTTTAGGGTTATGGTTAGTGTTAGGTATAGGGTTAGGGTAAGGGTAAGGGTTAGGGTTAGGGTTAAGGTTAGGGTTAAGGTTAGGGTTAGGGTTACGGTTAGGGTAAGGATAAGTGTTAGGGTTAGTATTAGGGTTAGGTTTAGGGTAAGGGTTAGGGTTAAGGTTAGGGTAAGTGTTAGGGTCAGGGTTATGATTAGGGATATGATAAGGGTAAGGGTTAGGGTTAGGGCTTACGGTTGGGCTTACGGTTAGGGTTAGGTTTAGGATTAGGGTTAGAGTAAGGGTAAGGGTGAGGGTTAGGTTTAGGGATAGGGTTAGGGTTAGGTTTAGGGTTAAGGTTAGGGTTAGGGAAAGGGTTAGGGTTAAGGTTAGTGTTAGGGTTAGGGTAAGGATTAGGGTTAGGTTTAGGGTTAGGGTAAGGGTTAGGGTTAATGTTAGGTTTAGGTTTAGGGTTAGGGTAAGTGTAAGGGTTAGGGTTAGGGTTAGGGTTAGGTTTAGGGTTAGGTTTAGGGTAAGGGTTCGGGTTAGGGTTAGTGTTAGGTTTAGGGTTAAGGTTAGGGTTAGGGGTAGGGTAAGGGTAAGGGTTAGGTTTAGGGTTAGGGGTTAGAGTTAGGGTTAGGGTTTAGGGTTAGGGTTAGGGTAGGTTTTAGGATTAGGGTAAGTGTAAGTTTTAGGGTTAGGGTTAGGGTTAGGGGTTAGGATTAGGGTTAGGGTAAGGGTTAGGGTTATGTTAGGGTAAGGGTAAGGTTTAGGGTTAGGGTTAGTGTTAGGTTTGCGGTTAGGGTTAGGGTAAGCATAAGGGTTAGGTTTAGGGTTAGGGTTAGGGTAAGGGTTAGGGTTAGGGTTAAGGTTAGGTTTGGGGTTAGGGTTCGGGTTATGGTAAGGGTTAGTGTTAGGTTTAGGGTTAGGTTTCTGGTTAGGGTTAAGGTAAGGGTAAGGGTTAGGGTTAAGGTTAGGGTTAGGGATAGGTTATGGTTAGGGTAAGGATAAGAGTTAGGTTTAGGGGTAGGTTAAGGGTTAGGGTTAGGGTAAGGTTAATGGTTAGGTTTAGGGTTAGGGTTAGGGTAAGGCTAAGGGTTAGAATTAGGGTTAGGGTTAAAGTTAGGGTTAGGGGTTAGGTTTAGGGTTAGGGTTAGGGTAAGAGTAAGGGTTAGGGTTAGGGTTAGGGTTAGGGTAAGGGTTAGGTTTAGGGTTAGGGTTAGGTTTGTAGTAAGGGTTCGGGTAAGGGTAAGGGTTAGTGTTAGGTTTAGGGTTAGGTTTAGGGTTAGGGTTAGGGTAAGGGTAAGGGTAAGGGTTAAGGTTACGGTTAGGGATAGGTTACGGTTAGGGTAAGGATTAGGGTTAGAGTTAGTGTTAGGGTTAGGGGTAGGTTAGGGTTAGGGTTAGGGTAAGGTTAAGGGTTAGGATTACCTTTAGGGTTGGGGTTAGGGTTAGGGTTAGAGTTAGGTTAAGGTTAAGGGTTAGGATTAGGGTAAGGGTTAGAGTTAGGGTTAGGGTTAGGGTAAGGCTAATGGTTAGAGTTAGGGTTAGGGTTAGGGTTAGGGTTAGAGTTAGGGATAGGTTAGGGTTAGGGTTAGGGTTAGGGATAGGGTAAGGGTTAGGCTTAGGGTTAGGGATAGGTTTGGGGTTAGGGTTAGGGTAAGGGTTAGGGTTAGGGTAAAGGTTAGGGTTAGCGTTAGGGTTAGGGTAAGGGTAACCGTTAGAATTAGGGTTAGAGTTAGGGTTAGGGTTAGTGTTAGTGTTAGGGTTAGGGTTAGGGTTAGGGTTAGGGTAAGGGTTAGGGTTAGGGTTAGGGATAGGTTTGGGGTTAGGTTTAGGGTAAGGGTTAGGGTTAGGGTAAAGGTTCGGGTTAGGGTTAGGGTTAGGGTAAGGGTAACCGTTAGAATTAGGGTTAGAGGTAGGGTTAGGGTTAGTGTTAGGGTTAGGGTTAGGGTTAGGTTTAGGGTTTGGGTTAGAGGTAGAGTTAGGGTTAGGGTAAGGGTAAGGGTTAGGCTTAGGTTTAGGGTTCGGGTAATGTTAGGATTAGGGTAACGGTTATGGTTAGGGTTAGGTTTAGGGTTAGCATTAAGGTTAGGGTTAGGGTTAGGGTTAGGGTTAGGGTAAGGGTTAGGGTTAGGGTTAGGGATAGGTTTGGGGTTAGGGTTAGGGTAAGGGTTAGGGTTAGGGTAAAGTTTAGGGTTAGGGTTAGCGTAAGGGTTAGGGTTAGGGTTAGGTTTAGTGTTAGGTTTAGGTTTAGGTATAGGGTTAGGGTTAGGTTTAGGGTAAGGGTAAGGTTTATGGTTAGGGTTAGGGTTAGGTTTGGGGTTAGGGTTAGGGTAAGAGTAATGATAGGGTTAGGGTTAGGGTTAGTATCGGTTAGGGTTAGGGTTAAGGATAGGGTTAGATTTGGAGTTAGGGTTATGGTAAGGGTAGGGTTAGGGTTAAGGTTAGGGTAAGGTTTAGGGTTAGGGTTAGGGTTAAGGTAAGGGTAATGGTTAGGGTTAAGGTTAGGGTTAGGGTTAGGTTTAGGGTTATGGTAAGGATTATGGTTAGGTTAAGGGTTAGGATTAGGGTTAATGTTAGGGTTAGGTTAAGGGTTAGGGTTAGGGTAAGGGTAAGTTTAGGGTTACGTTTAGGGTTGGGGTTAGGGTTAGCGTTAGGATGAGGGTAAGGGTAAGGGTTAGGGTTAGGGTTGCGGTTAGGGTAAGGGTTACGGTAAGGGTTATGGTGAGGGTGAGCGTTAAGTTATGGGATAGTGTTAGGGGTTAAGGTTAGCGTTACGGTTAAGGTTGGGGTTAGGTTTAGGGTTAGGGTAAGGGTTAGGGTTAGGCTAAGGCTTAGGGTAAGTCTAAGGGTTAGACTTAGGATTAGATTTAGGGTAAGGTTTAGGGTTAGGGTTAGGGTGAGTGTTAGGGTTAGGGTTAGGGTTAGGGGTTAGTGTTAGTCTAAGGGTTAGGTAAGGGTTATGGTTAGGGTTAGGGAAGGGTTATGGTTAGGATTAGGCTTAGGGTAAGGCTAAAGGAAGAGTTAGGGTTAGGGTAAGGGTTAGGATTAGGGTTGGGGTTAGGGTAAGACTAAGGGTTAGAGTTAGGGTTAGGGTTAGGTTAAGGTTAGGGTTAGGTTTAAGGTTACAGTTAGGGTAAGGGTAAGGGTTAGGGTTAGGGTTAGGGTTAGCCTAAAGTTTAGGGTTAGGGTTAGGGTTAGGGTAAGGGTAAGGGTAAGGGTTAGGGTAAGGGTTAGGGTTAGGTTTAGGGTTAGGGGTTAGGGTTAGGGTTAGGGTTTAGGGTTAGGGTTAGGGTAGGTTTTAGGATTAGGGTAAGTGTAAGTTTTAGGTTTAGGGTTAGGGTTAGGGGTTAGGGTTAGGGTTAGGGTAAGGGTTAGGGTTATGTTAGGGTAAGGGTAAGGTTTAGGGTTAGGGTTAGTGTTAGGTTTGCGGTTAGGGTTAGGGTAAGTGTAAGGGTTAGGGTTAGGGTTAGGGTTAGGGTAAGGGTTAGGGTTAGGGTTAAGGTTAGGTTTGGGGTTAGGGTTCGGGTTATGGTAAGGGTTAGTGTTAGGTTTAGGGTTAGGTTTTTGGTTAGGGTTAAGGTAAGGGTAAGGGTTAGGGTTAAGGTTAGGGTTAGGGATAGGTTATGGTTAGGGTAAGGATTAGAGTTAGGTTTAGGGGTAGGTTAAGGGTTAGGGTTAGGGTAAGGTTAATGGTTAGGTTTAGGGTTAGGGTTAGGGTAAGGCTAAGGGTTAGAATTAGGGTTAGGGTTAAGGTTAGGGTTAGGGGTTAGGTTTAGGGTTAGGGTAAGGGTAAGAGTAAGGGTTAGGGTTAGGGTTAGGGTTAGGGTAAGGGTTAGGTTTAGGGTTAGGGTTAGGTTTGTAGTAAGGGTTCGGGTAAGGGTAAGGTTTAGGATTAGGGTTAGGTTTAGGTTAGAGTTATACTTAGGGTAAGGGTTAGACTTAGGGTAATGGTTAGAATTAAGGTGAGGGTTAGGGTTAGAGTTAGAGTAAGGGTAAAGGTTAGGGTTAGGGTTAGGATTAGGGTAGGGATTAGTGTTAGGTTTAGGGTTAGGGTAAGGGTAAGGGTTAGGGTTAGGGTTAGGTTTAGGGTTAGGGTTAGCATAAGGGTTAGGATTAGGGTTAGTGTTAGGTTTAGGGTTAAGTTTAGGGTTAGGGTTAGGGTTAGGGTAAGGTTACGGTTTAGGGTTAGGGTTAGGGTTAGGGTTAGGGTAAGGGTAAGGGTTAGGGTTAGGGTTAGGGTTAGGATTAGGGTTACGGTTAGTGTTAAGGTTAGTGTTTGGTTTAGGGTTAGGGTAAGGGTTAGGGATAGGGGTTAGAGTTAGGGTTAGGGTTAGTGTAAGGGTTAGGGTTAGGGTTAGGGTTAGGGTAAGGGTTAGGGTTAGGGTTAGGTTTAGCGTTAGGGTTAGCGTAAGGGTTAGGGTTAGGGTTAGGGTTAGGGTTAGGGTTAGGTTTAGGGTTGGGGTTAAGGTTAGGGTTAGGGTTAGGGTAAGGGTAAGTGTTAGGGTTAGGGTTAGTGTAAGGGTTAGGGTTAGGGTTAGGGTTAGGGTTAGGGATAGGTTTGGGGTTAGGATAAGGTTAAGGGTTAAGGTTAGGGTTAGGGTTAGGGTGAGGGTAAGGATTAGTTTTAGAGTTAGGGTTAGGTTTAGGGTTAGGGTTAGGGTAAGTGTAAGGGTTAGGGTTAGGGTTAGGATTAAGTTTAGGTTTAGGGTTAGGGTTATGGTTAGGATTAGGCTTAGGTTTAGATTTAGGGTTAGGCTTAGGGTAAATCTAAGGGTTAGGGTTAGGGTTAGGTTTAGGGTTAGGGTTAAGGTTAGGGTTAGGTTTAGGGTTAGGGTTGGGGAAAGGGTAAGGGTTAGGGTTAGGGAAAGGGTAAGGGATAGGGTTAGGGTTAGGTTTAGTGTTAGTGTTAGGTTTAGGGTTAGGGTTAGGGTTAGGGTAAGGGCAAGACTTAGGGTTAGGGTTAGAGTTAGTTTTAGGGTTAGGGTTGCGGTTAGGGTTAGGGTTAGGGTTAGGGTAAGGGTAAGGTTTAGGGTTAGGGTAAGGGTTAAGTTAAGGGTTAGGGTTAGGGGTTAGGGTTACTGTTAGGGTTAGGTTAAGGTTTAGGGTTAGGGTTACTGTTAGGTTTAGGGTTAGGATAAGGGTTAGGGTTAGGGTAAGTGTAAGTGTTAGGGTTAGGGTGAGGGTTAGGTTTAGGGTTAGGGTTAGGGTAAGGGTTAATGTTAGGGTTAGGGTTAGGGTTAGGCCTAGTGTTAGGGTAAGGGTTAGGTTTAGGGTGAGGGATAGGTTTAGGGTTAGGATTAGGATTAGGATTAGGCTAAGGGTTATGGTTATGGTTAGGGTTAGGGTTAGGCTTAGTGTTAGAGTAAGGGTAAGGGCTAGGGTTAGATTTAGGGTTAGGGTTAAGGTTGAGGTTAGGGTTAGGTTAGGTTAAGGTAAGGGTTAGTGTTAGGGTTAGGGTAAGGGTTAGGGTTAGGGTTAGGGTAAGTGTAAGGGTTAGGGATAGGGTTAGGGTAAGGATAAGGGTAAGGGTTAGGGTAAGGGGTTAATGTTAATGTTAGGGTTAGGTTAAGGGTTAGGGTTAGTGTTAGGGTTAAGGTTAGGTTTAGGATAAGGGTTAGGGTTATGGTAAGGGTAAGTGTTATTGTTATGGTTAGGGTTCGTGTTAGGGTTAGGGTAAGTGTTAGGGTTAGGGTTAGGGTTAGCGTTAAGGTTAGGGTTAGGGTTAGGGTTAGGGTATGTGTAAGGTTTAGGGTTAGGGTTAGGGTTACGGTTAGGTTTAGGGGTTAGGGTTAGTGTTAGGTTTAGGGTTAGGCTAAGGATAAGAGTTAGGGTTACGGATAGTGTTAGGGTTAGGTTTAGGTTAGGGTTAGGGTGTGGGTAAGTTGTAGGGTTAGGGTTATGGTTATGGTAAAGGTTAGGTTTAGAGTTATGGGAAGGGTAACGGTTATGGTTAGGGTTATTCTTAGGGTAAGTGTTAGAGTTATGGTTATGTTTAGGGTTAGGGTAAGGGTAAGGGTTAGGGTTAAGGTTAGGGTTAGGGTTAGGGTTAGGGTTAGGGTAAGGGTAAGATTTAGGGTTAGGTTTACGGTTAGGGTTAGTCTAAGGGTAAGGGTTAGGTTTAGGGTTAGAGTTAGGTTTAGGGTTAGGTTTAGGGTAAGGATAAGGGTTAGAGTTCAGGTTAGGGTTAGGGTTAGGGTTAGGCTTATGGTTAGGGTGTGGGTAAGGGTAAGGGTTAGGGTTAGGGTTAGGGTTAGGTTTAGTGTAAGTGTAAGGTTTAAGGTTAGGGTTAGGGTTAGGGTTAAGTTTAGGGTTAGGGTTAGGTTCAGGGTTAGCATTAGGGTTAGGGTTAGGGTAAGGGTTAGGGTCAGGGTTAGGGTCAGGATTAGGCTTAGTGTTAGGGTAAGGTTAAGGGTTAGGGTTAGGGTTAGGGGTTAGGTTAGGGTTAAGGTTGAGGTTAGGATTAGGATTAGGGTTAGGGTAAGTGTTAGGGTTAGGTTTGGGTAAGGGTTAGGGTTAGGGTTAGGGTTAGGGTAAGGGTTAGGGTTAGGGTTAGGGTAGTGGTTAGGGTATGGGTAAGTGTTAGTGTTAGGGTTAGGTTTAGGATAAGGGTAAGGATTAGGGTTAGGTTTAGGGTTAGGTTTAGGGTTAAGCTAAGGGTTAGGGTTAGGTTCAGGGTTAGGATTAGGGTTAGGGTTAAGGTATGGGTTAGGGTTAGGGTTAGGGTTGGTTTCAGGTTTAGGCTTAGTGTTAGTGTAAGGGTAAGGGTTAGGGTTAGGGTTAGGGTTAAGGTTGAGGTTAGGATTAGGGTTAGGGTTACGATAAGTGTTAGGGTTACGGTTAGGGTAAGGGTTAGGGTTAGGTTTAGGGTTAAGGTAAGGGTAAGGGTTAGGGTTAGGGTTAGGATTAGGGTAAGGGTTAGGGTGAGCGTTAGGGTTAGGGTAGTGGTTAGGGTATGGGTAAGTGTTAGTGTTAGGGATAGGTTTAGGATAAGGGTAAGGATTAGGCTTAGGGTTAGGGTTATAGGTTAGGGTTAGGGTTAGGGTTAGGGTGAGGGTTAGGTTTGGGGTTAGGGTTAGGGTAAGGGTAAGGGTTAGGTTTAGGTTTAGGGTTAGGGTTAGTGTTAGGTTTAGGGTTAGGGTTAGGGTAAGGGCAAGGGTTAGGGTTAGGGTTAAGGTTAGGATTAGTGTTAGGGTTAGGGTTAGGGTTAAGTTTAGGGTTACGGTTAGGTTTAGGGTTAGGGTTAGGGTTAGGGTTAGGGTAAGGGTAAGGGTTAGGGTTAGGATTAGGGTTAGGGTTAGGGTAATGGTTAGGTTAGGGTTAGGATTAGGGTTAGGGTTAGGGTAATGGTTAGGTTTAGGGTTAGGGTTAGGTTTAGGGTTAGGGATAGGGTAAGGGTAAGGGTTAGGGTTAGGGTTAGGGTTAGGGTTAGGGTAATGGTTAGGTTTAGGGTTAGGGTTAGGTTTAGGGTTAGGGATAGGGTAAGGGTAAGGGTTAGGGTTAGGGTTAGGGTTACCTTTAAGGTTGGGGTTAAGGTTAGGTTTAGGGTTAGCGTACGTTTAAGTATTAGGATTAGGTTAGGGTTATGCTTAGGGTTAGGGTTAGGATTAGGATTAGAGTTAGGTTTAGGGTTAGGTTAAGGTTAGGGTTAGGTTTAAGGTTACAGTTAGGGTAAGGGTAAGGGTTTGGGTTAGGGTTAGGTTTAGGGTAAGAGTTAGGGTTAGGGTTAGGGTTAGGGTTAGGGTAAGGGTAAGGGTAAGGGTTAGGGTTAGGGTTAGGGTTAGGGTTACGGTTAGGGTTAGGGTTAGGTTTAGGGTAAGAGTTAGGTTTAGGGTTATGGTTAGGGGTATTTTTAGGGTTAGGGTTAGGGTAAGGGTTAGGGTTAGGGTTAGGTTTAGGTTTAGGGTTACTGTAAGGGTAAGGGATAAGATTAGGGTTAGGGTTAGGGGTTAGGTTTAGGGTTAAGGTTAGGTTTAGGGTTAGGGTTAGAGTAAGGGTAAGGATGAGGGTTAGGGATAGGGTTAGGGTTAGGATTAGGTTTAGGGTTAAGGTTAGGGTTAGGGAAAGGGTTAGGGTTATGGTTAGGGTCAGGGTTAGGGTAAGCTTTAAGGTTAGGGTTAGGGTTAGTTTAAGTGTAAGGGTTAGGGTTAGGGTTAGGATTGGGGTTAGTTTTAGGGTGAGGGTTACAGTAAGGGTAAGGGTGAGAGTTAGGTTTAGGGTTAGGGTTAGGTTTATGGTTAAGGTTAGGGTTAGGGAAAGGGTTGGGGTTAGGGTTAGGGTTAGGTTTACTGTAAGCATTAGGGTTTGGGTAAGGGTAAGGGTTAGGGTTAGGGTTAGGGTTAAGGTTAGGTTTCGGGTTAGGGTTAGCATTAAGGTTAGGTTTCGGGTTAGGTAAGGGTAAGGTTTAGATTTAGGGTTAGGGTTAGGGTTAGGGTTAGGGGTTAGGTTTAGGGTTATGGTTAGTGTTAGGTATAGGGTTAGGGTAAGGGTAAGGGTTAGGGTTAGGGTTAAGGTTAGGGTTAAGGTTAGGGTTAGGGTTACGGTTAGGGTAAGGATAAGTGTTAGGGTTAGTATTAGGGTTAGGTTTAGGGTAAGGGTTAGGGTTAAGGTTAGGGTAAGTGTTAGGGTCAGGGTTCTGGTTAGGGATATGATAAGGGTAAGGGTTAGGGTTAGGGCTTACGGTTGGGCTTACGGTTAGGGTTAGGTTTAGGATTAGGGTTAGAGTAAGGGTAAGGGTGAGGGTTAGGTTTAGGGATAGGGTTAGGGTTAGGTTTAGGGTTAAGGTTAGGGTTAGGGAAAGGGTTAGGGTTAAGGTTAGTGTTAGGGTTAGGGTAAGGATTAGGGTTAGGTTTAGGGTTAGGGTAAGGGTTAGGGTTAATGTTAGGTTTAGGTTTAGGGTTAGGGTAAGTGTAAGGGTTAGGGTTAGGGTTAGGTTTAGGGTTAGGTTTAGGGTAAGGGTTCGGGTTAGGGTTAGTGTTAGGTTTAGGGTTAAGGTTAGGGTTAGGGGTAGGGTAAGGGTAAGGGTTAGGTTTAGGGTTAGGGGTTAGGGTTAGGGTTAGGGTTTAGGGTTAGGGTTAGGGTAGGTTTTAGGATTAGGGTAAGTGTAAGTTTTAGGGTTAGGGTTAGGGTTAGGGGTTAGGATTAGGGTTAGGGTAAGGGTTAGGGTTATGTTAGGGTAAGGGTAAGGTTTAGGGTTAGGATTAGTGTTAGGTTTGCGGTTAGGGTTAGGGTAAGCATAAGGGTTAGGTTTAGGGTTAGGGTTAGGGTAAGGGTTAGGGTTAGGGTTAAGGTTAGGTTTGGGGTTAGGGTTCGGGTTATGGTAAGGGTTAGTGTTAGGTTTAGGGTTAGGTTTCTGGTTAGGGTTAAGGTAAGGGTAAGGGTTAGGGTTAAGGTTAGGGTTAGGGATAGGTTATGGTTAGGGTAAGGATAAGAGTTAGGTTTAGGGGTAGGTTAAGGGTTAGGGTTAGGGTAAGGTTAATGGTTAGGTTTAGGGTTAGGGTTAGGGTAAGGCTAAGGGTTAGAATTAGGGTTAGGGTTAAAGTTAGGGTTAGGGGTTAGGTTTAGGGTTAGGGTTAGGGTAAGAGTAAGGGTTAGGGTTAGGGTTAGGGTTAGGGTAAGGGTTAGGTTTAGGGTTAGGGTTAGGTTTGTAGTAAGGGTTCGGGTAAGGGTAAGGGTTAGTGTTAGGTTTAGGGTTAGGTTTAGGGTTAGGGTTAGGGTAAGGGTAAGGGTAAGGGTTAAGGTTACGGTTAGGGATAGGTTACGGTTAGGGTAAGGATTAGGGTTAGAGTTAGTGTTAGGGTTAGGGGTAGGTTAGGGTTAGGGTTAGGGTAAGGTTAAGGGTTAGGATTACCTTTAGGGTTGGGGTTAGGGTTAGGGTTAGAGTTAGGTTAAGGTTAAGGGTTAGGATTAGGGTAAGGGTTAGAGTTAGGGTTAGGGTTAGGGTAAGGCTAATGGTTAGAGTTAGGGTTAGGGTTAGGGTTATGTTTAGAGTTAGGGATAGGTTAGGGTTAGGGTTAGGGTTAGGGATAGGGTAAGGTTTAGGCTTAGGGTTAGGGATAGGTTTGGGGTTAGGGTTAGGGTAAGGGTTAGGG
Organism: Megascapheus bottae; assembly: GCA_024803745.1. Classification (NCBI taxonomy): domain Eukaryota; kingdom Metazoa; phylum Chordata; class Mammalia; order Rodentia; family Geomyidae; genus Megascapheus; species Megascapheus bottae. The sequence continues at coordinate 1,261,296 of JANJXV010000156.1, forward strand.
TTAGGGTAAAGGTTAGGGTTAGCGTTAGGGTTAGGGTAAGGGTAACCGTTAGAATTAGGGTTAGAGTTAGGGTTAGGGTTAGGGTTAGTGTTAGGGTTAGGGTTAGGGTTAGGGTTAGGGTAAGGGTTAGGGTTAGGGTTAGGGATAGGTTTGGGGTTAGGTTTAGGGTAAGGGTTAGGATTACGGTAAAGGTTCGGGTTAGGGTTAGGGTTAGGGTAAGGGTAACCGTTAGAATTAGGGTTAGAGGTAGGGTTAGGGTTAGTGTTAGGGTTAGGGTTAGGGTTAGGTTTAGGGTTAGGGTTAGAGGTAGAGTTAGGGTTAGGGTAAGGGTAAGGGTTAGGCTTAGGTTTAGGGTTCGGGTAATGTTAGGATTAGGGTAACGGTTATGGTTAGGGTTAGGTTTAGGGTTAGCATTAAGGTTAGGGTTAGGGTTAGGGTTAGGGTTAGGGTTAGGGTAAGGGTTAGGGTTAGGGTAAGGGTTAGCTTTAGGGTAAGGATAAGGGTTAGGATTAGGGTTAGGGTAAGGGCAAGATTAGGGTTAGGGTTAGGGTTAAGTTTAGGCTTAGGGTTAGGATTAGGGTTAGGATTAGGTTTAGGTTTAGGTTAGTGTTATACTTAGGGTAAGGGTTTCACTTGGGGTAAGGGTTAGAATTAAGGTGAGGGTTAGGGTTAGAGTAAGGGTAAGGGTTAGGGTTAGGGTTAGGATTAGGGTAGGGATTAGTGTTAGGTTTAGGGTTAGGGTAAGGGTAAGGGTTAGGGTTAGGGTTAGGTTTAGGGTTAGGGTTAGCATAAGGGTTAGGGTTAGGGTTAGTGTTAGGTTTAGGGTTAAGTTTAGGGTTAGGGTTAGGGTTAGGGTTAGGGTAAGGTTACGGTTTAGGGTTAGGGTTAGGGTTAGGGTTAGGGTTAGGGTAAGTGTAAGGGTTGGGGTTAGGGTTAGGGTTAGTGTTAGGGTTAGGGTTATGGTTAGTGTTAAGGTTAGTGTTTGGTTTAGGGTTAGGGTAAGGGTTAGGGATACGGGTTAGAGTTAGGGTTAGGGTTAGTGTAAGGGTTAGGGTTAGGGTTAGGGTTAGGGTAAGGGTTAGGGTTAGGGTTAGGTTTAGGGCAAGGGTAAGTGTTAGGGTTAGGGTTAGGTTTAGCGTTAGGGTTAGCGTAAGGGTAAGGGTTAGGGTTAGGGTGAGGGTTAGGGTTAGGTTTAGGGTTGGGTTTAAGGTTAGGGTTAGGGTTAGGGTAAGGGTAAGTGTTAGGGTTAAGGTTAGTGTAAGGGTAAGTTTTATGATTAGGGTTAGGGTTTGCGTTAGGTTTAGGGTTAGGATAAGGTTAAGGGTTAAGGTTAGGGTTAGGGTTAGGTTTAGGGTTAGGGTGAGGGTAAGGATTAGTTTTAGAGTTAGGGTTAGGTTTAGGGTTAGGGTTAGGGTAAGTGTAAGGGTTAGGGTTAGGGTTAGGATTAAGTTTAGGTTTAGGGTTAGGGTTATGGTTAGGATTAGGCTTAGGTTTAGATTTAGGGTTAGGCTTAGGGTAAATGTAAGGGTTAGGGTTAGGGTTAGGTTTAGGGTTAGGGTTAAGGTTAGGGTTATGTTTAGGGTTAGGGTTGGGGAAAGGGTAAGGGTTAGGGTTAGGGAAAGGGTAAGGGATAGGGTTAGGGTTAGGTTTAGGGTTAGTGTTAGGTTTAGGGTTAGGGTTAGGGTAAGGGCAAGACTTAGGGTTAGGGTTAGAGTTAGTTTTAGGGTTAGGGTTGCGGTTAGGGTTAGGGTTAGGGTTAGGGTTAGGGTAAGGGTAAGGATTAGGGTTAGGGTAAGGGTTAAGTTAAGGGTTAGGGTTAGGGTTTAGGGTTACTGTTAGGGTTAGGTTAAGGTTTAGGGTTAGGGTTACTGTTAGGTTTAGGGTTAGGATAAGGGTTAGGGTTAGGGTAAGTGTAAGTGTTAGGGATAGGGTTAGGGTTAGGTTTAGGGTTAGGGTTAGGGTAAGGGTTAATGTTAGGGTTAGGGTTAGGGTTAGGCCTAGTGTTAGGGTAAGGGTTCGGGTTAGGGTTAGGGATAGGTTTAGGGTTAGGATTAGGATTAGGATTAGGCTAAGGGTTATGGTTATGGTTAGGGTTAGGGTTAGGCTTAGTGTTAGAGTAAGGGTAAGGGCTAGGGTTAGAGTTAGGGTTAGGGTTAAGGTTGAGGTTAGGGTTAGGTTAGGTTAAGGTAAGGGTTAGTGTTATGGTTAGGGTAAGGGTTAGGGTTAGGGTTAGGGTAAGGTTAAGGGTTAGGGATAGGGTTAGGGTAAGGATAAGGGTAAGGGTTAGGGTTAGGGTTTAATGTTAATGTTAGGGTTAGGTTAAGGGTTAGGGTTAGTGTTAGGGTTAAGGTTAGGTTTAGGATAAGGGTTAGGGTTATGATAAGGGTAAGTGTTATTGTTATGGTTAGGGTTCGTGTTAGGGTTAGGGTAAGTGTTAGGGTTAGGGTTAGGGTTAGCGTTAAGGTTAGGGTTAGGGTTAGGGTTAGGGTATGTGTAAGGTTTAGGGTTAGGGTTAGGGTTACGGTTAGGTTTAGGGGTTAGGGTTAGTGTTAGGTTTAGGGTTAGGCTAAGGATAAGAGTTAGGGTTACGGATAGTGTTAGGGTTAGGGTTAGGTTAGGGTTAGGGTGTGGATAAGGTGTAGGTTTAGGGTTATGGTTATGGTTAAGGTTAGGTTTAGAGTTATGGTAAGGGTAACGGTTATGGTTAGGGTTATTCTTAGGGTAAGTGTTAGAGTTATGGTTATGTTTAGGGTTAGGGTAAGGGTAAGGGTAAGGGTTAGGGTTAAGGTTAGGGTTAGGGTTAGGGTTAGGGTTAGGGTAAGGGTAAGATTTAGGGTTAGGTTTACGGTTAGGGTTAGTCTAAGGGTAAGGGTTAGGTTTAGGGTTAGAGTTAGGTTTAGGGTTAGGGTTAGGGTAAGGATAAGGGTTAGAGTTCAGGTTAGGGTTAGGGTTAGGGTTAGGCTTATGGTTAGGGTGTGGGTAAGGGTAAGGGTTAGGGTAAGGGTTAGGGTTAGGTTTAGTGTAAGGGTAAGGTTTAAGGTTAGGGTTAGTGTTAGGGTTAAGGTTAGGGTTAGGGTTAGGTTCAGGGTTAGCATTAGGGTTAGGGTTAGGGTAAGGGTTAGGGTTAGGGTTAGGGTCAGGATTAGGCTTAGTGTTAGGGTAAGGTTAAGGGTTAGGGTTAGGGTTAGGGTTAGGGGTTAGGTTAGGTTTAAGGTTGAGGTTAGGAATAGGATTAGGGTTAGGGTAAGTGTTAGGGTTAGGTTTGGGTAAGGGTTAGGGTTAGGGTTAGGGTTAGGGTAAGGGTTAGGGTTAGGGTTAGGGTAGTGGTTAGGGTATGGGTAAGTGTTAGTGTTAGGGTTAGGTTTAGGATAAGGGTAAGGATTAGGGTTAGGTTTAGGGTTAGGTTTAGGGTTAAGGTAAGGGTTAGGGTTAGGTTCAGGGTTAGGATTAGGGTTAGGGTTAGGGTATGGGTTAGGGTTATGGGTAGGGTTGGTTTCAGGGTTAGGCTTAGTGTTAGTGTAAGGGTAAGGGTTAGGGTTAGGGTTAGGGTTAAGGTTGAGGTTAGGATTAGGGTTAGGGTTACGATAAGGGTTAGGGTTACGGTTAGGGTTAGGGTTAGGGTTAGGTTTAGGGTTAAGGTAAGGTTAAGGGTTAGGGTTAGGGTTAGGATTAGGGTAAGGGTTAGGGTTAGCATTAGGGTTAGGGTAGTGTTTAGGGTATGGGTAAGTGTTAGTGTTAGGGATAGGTTTAGGATAAGGGAAAGGATTAGGGTTAGGGTTAGGGTTATAGGTTAGGGTTAGGGTTAGGGTTAGGGTGAGGGTTAGGTTTGGGGTTAGGGTTAGGGTAAGGGTAAGGGTTAGGTTTAGGTTTAGGGGTAGGGTTAGTGTTAGGTTTAGGGTTAGGGTTAGGGTAAGGGCAAGGGTTAGATTTAGGGTTAAGGTTAGGATTAGTGTTAGGGTTAGGGTTAGGGTTAAGGTTAGGGTTACGTTTAAGTTAGGGTTAGGGTTATGGTTAGGGTAAGGGTAAGGGTTAGGTTTAGGGGTAGGGTTAGGTTTAAGGTTAAGGTTAGGGTTAGGGTTAGGGTTTGGGTAAGGGTAATGGTTATGGTTAGGTTTATGGTTAGGGTTAGAGTAAGTGTAAGGGTTAGGTTTAGGGTTAGGGTTAGGGTAATGGTTAGGTTAGGGTTAGGGTTAGGGTTAGGGTAATGGTTAGGTTTAGGGTTAGGGTTAGGTTTTGGGTTAGGGTTAGGGTAAGGGTAAGGTTTAGGGTTAGGGTTAGGGTTAGGGTAATGGTTAGGTTTAGGGTTAGGGTTAGGTTTAGGGTTAGGGATAGGGTAAGCGTAAGGGTTAGGGTTAGGTTTAGGGTTACCTTTAAGGTTGGGGTTAAGGTTAGGTTTAGGGTTAGCGTACGTTTAAGGATTAGGATTAGGTTAGGGTTATGCTTAGGGTTAGGGTTAGGATTAGGATTAGAGTTAGTTTTAGGGTTACGGTTAGGGTTATGGTTAGGGTAAGGTTATGTGTTAGGGATAGAGTTAGGGTTAGGGTTAGGGTTAGGGTTAGGTTTAGGGTTAGGATTAGGGTTATGATTAAGGTAAGGGTTAGGGTTAGGGTTAGGCTTAGTGTTAGGGTAAGGGTAAGGGTTACGGTTAGGGTTAGGGTTAGGTCTAAGGTTGAGATTTGGGTTAGGGTTAGAGTTAGGTTTAGGTTAGGATTAGGGTTAGGATTAGACTAAGTGTTATGGTTATGGTTAGGGTTAGGGTTAGGCTTAGTGTTAGAGTAAGGGTAAGGGCTAGGGTTAGAGTTAGGGTTAGGGTTAAGGTTGAGGTTAGGGTTAGGTTAGGGTTAGGGTTAGGTTCAGGGTTAGGATTAGGGTTAGGGTTAGGGTAAGGGTTAGGGTTAGGGTTAGGGTCAGGGTTAGGCTTAGTGTTAGGGTATGGTTAAGGATTAGTATTAGGGTTAGGGTTACGGTTAGGGTTAGGGTTAAGGTTGAGGTTAGGATTAGGGTCAGGGTTAGGGTAAGGGTTAGGGTTAGGGTTAGGGTAAGGATTAGGATAAGGGTTAGGGTTATGGTTAGGGTTAGGGTAGTGGTTAGGGTATGGGTAAGTGTTAGTGTAAGGTTTAAGTTTAGGATAAGGTAAGGATTAGGGTTTGGTTTAGGGTTAGGTTTAGAGGTTAGGGTTAGGGTTAGGGTGAGGGTTAGGTTTGGGGTTAGGGTTAGGGTAAGGGTAAGTGTTAGGGTTAGTGTTAGGGTTAGGGTTAGGGTTAGTGTTAGGTTTACGGTTAGGGTTAGGGTAAGGGCAAGGGTTAGGTTTAGGGTTAGGGTAAGGGTTAGGGTTAGGGTTAGGGTTAGGGTAAGTGTAAGGGATAGGGTTAGTGTTAGGGTTATTGTTAGTGTTAGGTTTAGGGTTAGGGTTAGGGTAAGGGCAAGGGTTAGGGTTAGGGTTATGGTTAGTTTTAGGTTTAGGGTTGCGGTTAGGGTTAGGGCAAGGGTGAGGGTTAGGGTTAGGGTTAGGGTAAGGGTTAGGGTTAGGGTTAGGGTAAGGGAAAGGGTTAGAATTAGGGTTTTGGTTAGGGTTAGGTTTAGGGTTAGTGTTAGGGTTAGAATAAGGGTAAGGCTTAGCGTTAGGATTAGGGTTAGGGTTAGGCTGATTGTTAGGTTTAGGGCTAGGGTTAGAGTTACGATTACAGTTAGGTTTAGGGTTACGGTTAGGGTTAGGGTAAGGTTATGTGTTAGGGTTAGAGTTAGGGTTAGGGTTAGTGTTAGGGTTAGGTTTACGGTTAAGGTTATGGTTATGGTTACGGTAAGGTTTAGGGTTAGGGTCAGGGTTAGGGTTAGGCTGAGTGTTATGGTTATGGTTATGGTTATGGTTAGGGTTAGGGTTAGGGTTAGGTTTACGGTTATGGTTAGGATAAGGTTAGGGTAAGGGTAAGGGTTAGGGTTATGGTAAGGGTAAGGTTTAGGGTTAGGGTTAGGGTATGGGTAAGGGTAAGGGTTAGGGTTAGGGGTTAGGGTTAATGTTAGGGTTAGTGTTAGGGTTAGGGTAAGGGTTAGGGTTAGGTTTAGGGTAAATGTTACGGTACGGGTGAGGGTTAGGGTTAGGGTTCGGGTAAGGGTTAGGTTTAGGGTTAGTGTTAGGGTTAGAGTTAGGGTTAGGGTTAGGGTAAGGGTAAGGATTAGGGTTAGGGTTAGGGTTAGCGTAAGGGTTAGGGTTAGGGGTTAGGGTTACTGTTAGGGTTAGGTTAAGGTTTAGGGTTAGGGTTACAGTTAGGTTTAGGTTTAGAATAAGGGTTAGGGTTAGGATAAGTGTAAGTGTTGGGGTTAGGGTTAGGTTTAGGTTTAGGATTAGGGTAAGGGTTAGTGTTAGGGTTAGGGTTAGGGTTAGGCCTAGTGTTAGGGTAAGGGTAAGGGTTAGGGTTAGGGTTAGGGTTAGGGTTAGGTTTAGTGTTAGGATTAGTTTTATGGTTCGGGTAAGGGTTAGTGTTAGGGTTAGGGTTAGGGTTAGGCCTAGTGTTAGGATAAGGGTTACGGTTACGGTTAGGGTTAGGGTTAGGGTTAGGGTTGAGGTTAGGGTTAGGGTTAGGGTTAGGTTTAGGGTTAGGATTCGGGTTAGTGTTATGCAAAGGGTTAGGGTTAAGGTTAGGATTAGGGTTAAGCTTAATGTTAGAGTAAGGGTAAGGGTTAGGGTTAGGGTTAGTGTTTGGGTTAAGTTTGAGTTTAGGGTTAGGATTAGGGTTAGGGTAAGGGTTAGTTTTAGAGTTAGGGTAAGGGTTAGGGTTAGTGTTAGGATTAGGGTAAGGGTAAGGGTTAGGTTTAGGATTAGGGTAAGGGTAAGTGTTAGGGTTAGGGTTAGGGTAAGGGTTAGTGTTAGTGTTAGGGTTAGGTTTAGGGTTGGGGTTAAGGTTAGGGTTAGGGTAAGGGTAAGTGTTAGGGTTAGGGTTAGGGTTAGGGTTAGGGTAATGGTAAGGATAAGGGTTATGGTTCCGGTTAGGCTTAGGGTTAACGTTGAGGTTAGTGTTAGTGTTAGGGTTAGGTTAAGGGTTGGGGTTAGGGTTATGGTTAGGCTTATGTTTAGGTTAAGGGTAAGGTTTAGGGTTAGGGGTTAGGGTTACGGTTAAGATTGAGTTTAGGGTTAGGGTTAGGGTTAGGGTTAGTGTTAGGGTTAGGGTTGGGGTTAAGTTTAGGGTTAGGTTTAGGGTAAGAGTAAGGGTTAGGGTTAAGGTTGCGGTTAGGTTAGGTTTAGGGTTAGGGTAAGTGTAAAGGTAAGGGTAAGGATAAGAGTTAGAGTTAGGGTTAGGGTTAGAGTAAGGGTTAGTGTTAGGGTTAGGGTAAGGGTAAGGTTTAGGGTTAGGGTTAGGGTTATGGTTAGGGTAAGTGTAAGGGTAAATTTTGGGGTTAGGGTTAGGTTTAGTGTAAGGGTAAGGGTTAGGGTTAAGGTTAGGGTGAGGGTTAGGTTTAGGGTTAGGGTTAGGGTTAGGGTTAGGGTTAGCGTTAGGATAAGCATAAGCGTTAGGGTTAGGTTTAGGTTACGGTTAGAGTTAGGGTTAGGGTTAGGGTAAGGATAAAGGTTAGGGTTAGGGTTATGGTAAGGTTTAGGGTAAGGGTTAGGGTTAGGTTTAGGGTAATGGTTAGGGTTAAGTTTAGGGTTAGGATTAGGGTTAGGGTTAGGTTTAGGGTTATGGTTAGGGTAAGGGTAAGGGTTAGGTTTAGGGTTATGGTTAGTGTTAGGGATTGGGTTAGGGTTAGGGTTTGGGTAAGGATAAGGGTTAGGGTTAGGGTTAGGTTTAGGGTTAGGGTTAAGGTTAGGGTAAGGGTGAGGGTAAGGGTAAGGTTTAGGGTTAGGTTTAGGGTTAGGGTTAGGGTAAGGGTTAGGGTTAGGGTTAGAGTTAGGGTTAGGGTTAGGGATAGGGTAAGGTTAAGGGTTAGCGTTAGGATTAGGTTAGGGCTGGGGTGAAGGTTAGGGTTAGGTTAGGGTAAGGGTAAGGGTTAGGGTAAGGGCAAGTGTTAGGGTTGGGGTTAGGGTTAAGGTTAGGGTTAGGATTAGGGTTTGGGTTAGGGTTAAGTTTAGGTTTAGGGTTAGGGTTAGGGTAAGGGTTAGGTTTAGAGTTAGGGTAATGTTTAGGGTTAGGCTTCGGGTTAGGGTTAGGGTTAGAGTTAGGTGGAGGGTTAGAGTTAGGGGTTAGGCTTAGGGTTAGGGTTAGGTTAATTGTTAGCGTTAGGGTTATTTTTAGTTTAAGGGTTAGGGATAGGGTTAGGGTAAGGGTAAGTGTTAGGGTTAGGGTAAGAGTTAGGGTTTGGTTTAGGGTTAGGGTTAGGTTTAGGGTAAAGGTAAGGGTTAAGGTTAAGATTAGATTTAGAGTTAGGGTAATGGTTAGGGTTAGGGTTAGGGTTAGGGTTAGGGATAGGGTAAGGATAAGGGATAGGTTTAGGTTTAGGGTTGGGGTTAAGGTTAGGTTTAGGGTTAGGGTACGTTTAAGAATTAGGGTTAGGGTTAGGGTTAGGTTTATGCTTAGGGTTAGGGTTAGGGTTAGGATTTGGGTTAGGTTTAGGGTTGGTGATAGGGTTAGGGTTAGGTTTAGGGTGAGGTTATCGGTTAGGGTTAGCGTTAGGCTTAGGCTTAGGGTTAGGGTAAGGGAAAGGGTTAGGGTGAAATTATGGTCAGGGTTAGGGTTATGATGAGGGTTAGGGAAAGGTAAGGGTTAGGGTTAGGTTTAGGGTTAGGGTAAGGTTAAGGATAAATGTTAGAGTTAGGGTTAGGGTTAGGGTTAGGGTTATGGTTAAGGTTAGGGTGAGGGTAAGGGTAAGGGTTAGGGTTAGGGTTAGAGTAAGGGTTAGGGTTAGGGTTAGGGTTAGGGTAAGGGTTAGGGTTCGGGTTAGGGTTAGGTTTAGTGTTGGGGTTAAGGTTAGGGTTAGGGTTAGGGTTAGGGTAAGGGTTAGGGTTAGGATTAGGGTTAGGGTTCGGGTTAGGGTTAGGTTTAGTGTTGGGGTTAAGGTTAGGGTTAGGGTTAGGGTTAGGGTAATGGTAAGGGTTGGGTTAGGTTTAGGGTTAAGGTTAGGGTTAGGGTTATGTTTATGGTTAGTTTTAGGGTTATGGTTAGGGTAAGGGTTATAGTTAGGTTTGGGATTAGGGTTAGGCATAGTGTTAGGGTAAGGGTAAGGGTTAGGGTTAGGGTTAGGTTTAAGGTTGAGTTTAGGGTTAGGGTTAGGTTTAGGTTTAGGGTTAGGCTTAGTGTTAGAGTAAGGGTAAGGGTTAGTGTTAGGGTTAGGGTTAAGTTTGAGGTTAGGGTTAGGGTAAGGTTAAGGGTTAGGGTTAGGGTTAGGGGTTAGGCTTAGGGTTAGGTTTAGGGTAAGGGTTAGGGTTAGGGTTAGCGTTATGCTTAGGGTTAGGGTTAGGGTTAGGATTAGGGATAGGTTTACGGTTAGGGATAGGGTTAGGGTTAGGGTTAGGGTAAGGTTATGTGTTAGGGTTTGGGTTAGGGTTAGGCTTAGGGTTAGAGTTACTGTAAGTGTTAATGATAGGGTTAGGGTTACTGTAAGTGTTAGGGTTAGGGTTAGGGTTACGGTTAGTTTTAGGGTAAGGGTAAGGGTTAGGGTTAAAGTTAGGGTCAGGGTTAGGGTTAGGGCTAGGGTTAGGGTAAGGGTAAGGGTTAGGTTTAGGGTTAGGGTTAGGTTTAGGGTTAGGGTTAGGTTAAGGATAAATGTTAGAGTTAAGGTTAGGGTTAAGATTAGGGTTAGGGTTAGGGTAAGGGTTAGGGTTAGGTTTAGGGTTAGGGTAAGGCTTAGGGTTCGGGTTAGGGTTAGGTTTAGTGTTGGGGTTAAGTTTAGGGTTAGGGTTAGGGTAAGGGTAAGGGTTAGCTTAGTGTTAGGGTTAGGGTTAAGGATAGGGTTAGGGTTAGGTTTAGGGTTAGTTTTAGGGTTATGGTTAGGGTAAGGGTTAGGGTTAGGTTTAGGGTTAGGGTTAGGCTTAGTGATAGGGTAAGGGTAAGGTTTAGGGTTAGGGTTAGGTTTAGGGTTAGCGTTAGGGTAAGGGTAAGAGTTAGGTTTAGGGTTAGGGAAAGGGTAAGGTTTAGGGTTAAATTTAGGGTTAGGGTAAGTATTAGGGTTAGGGTTAGGATTAGGGTAAGGGTTAGGGTTAGGGTTAGGGTCAGGGGTAGGCTTAGATTTAGGGGAAGTGTAAGGGTTAGGGCTAGGGTTAGGATTAGGGTTAAGGTTGAGGTTAGGATTAGGGTTAGGGTTAGGGTAAGGGTTAGGGTTAGGGTTAGGGTAAGGGTTAGGGTTAGGGTTAGTGTTTGGGTAAGTGTAAGGGTTAGGGTTAGGATTAGGATTAGGGTAAGGGTTAGGGTTAGGATTAGGATTAGGGTAAGGGTTAGGGTTAGGGTTAGGGTTGGGGTAGTGGTTAGGGTATGGGTAAGTGTTAGTGTTAGGGTTAGGTTTAGGATAAGGGTAAGGATTAGGGTTAGGTTTAGGGTTAGGGTAAGAGGTTAGGGTTAGGGTTATGGTGAGGGTTAGGCTTGGGGTTAGGGTTAGGATAAGGGCAAGGGTTAGGGTTAGGTTTAGGGTTAAGGTTAGGGTTAGGGTTAGGGTTAGGGTTAGGGTTAGGGTTAGGTTTGGTGTTAGGGTTAGGGTTAGAGTTAGTTTTAGGTTTAGATTTAGGGGTTAGGCTTAGGTTAGGGTTAGGGTAAGGGTTAGGGTTAGGGTTCGGTAAGGGTTAGGGTTAGGGTTAGGGTTAGGGTAAGGGTAAGGGTTAGAGTTAGGGTTTTGGTTAAGATTAGGGTTAGGGTTAGGGTAAGGGTAAGGGTTAACATTAGGATTAGGGTTAGGGTTAGGGTTACGTTTAAGGTTGGGGTTAAGGTTATGTTTAGGGTTAGGGTACGTTTAAGGATTAGGGTTAGGGTTAGGGTTAGGGTTATGCTTAGGGTTAGGGTTAGGGTTAGGATTAGAGTTAGTTTTAGGGTTACGGTTAGGGTTAGGGTTAGGGTTAGAGTAAGGTTATGTGTTATGGTTAGGGTTAGGGTTAGGGTTAGGGTTAGGGTTAGGGTTAGGGTTAGGTTTAGGGTTAGGATTATGTTTAGGGTTAGGGTATGTTTAAGCATTAGGGTTAGAGTTAGGGTTAGGGTTATGCTTAGGGTTAGGGTTAGGGTTAGGATTAGAGTTAGTTTTAGGGTTACGGTTAGGGTTAAGGTTAGGGTTAGGTTAAGGTTATGTGTTATGGTTAGAGTTAGGGTTAGGGTTAGGGTTAGGGTTAGGTTCAGGGTAAGGATTATGGTTACGGTTAGGGTAAGGTTTAAGGTTAGGGTTAGGGTTAGGCTTAGTGTTAGGGTTATGGTTAGGGAAAGGGTTAGGGTTAGGGTTAGGTTAGGGTTATGCTTAGTGTTAGGGTAAGGGTAAGGGTTAGGGTTAGGGTTAGTGTTAGGGTTAAGGTTGAGGTTAGGCTTAGGGTTAGGGTTAGGTTTAGGGTTAGGATTAGGGTTAGGGTTAGGCTAAGGGTTAGGATTAGGTTTAGGATTAGGGTTAGGCTTAGTGTTAGAATAAGGGTAAGGGTTAGGGTTAGGGTTAGTGTTATGGTTAAGGTTGAGGTTAGGGTTAGGATTAGGGTTAGGGTTCGGTAAGGGTTAGGGTTAGGGTAAGGGTAAGGGTTAGGGTTAGGGTTAGGGTTAGGGTAAGGGTTATGGTTGAGGTTAGGCTTAGGGTTATGGTTAGGTTTAGGGTTAGGATTAGGGTTAGGGTTAGGCTAAGGGTTAGGGTTAGATTTAGGATTAGGGTTAGGCTTAGTGTTAGAGTAAGGGTAAGGGTTAGGGTTAGGGTTAGTGTTAGGGTTAAGGTTGAGGTTAGGGTTAGGATTAGGGTTAGGTTTCGGTAAGGGTTTAGGGTTAGGGTTAGGGTAAGTGTAAGTGTTAGAGTTAGGGTTTTGGTTAGGGTCAGGGTTAGGGTTAGAGTTAGGGTAAGGTTTAGGGTCAGTGTTAGGGTTAGGGTAAGGGTAAGGGTTAGGTTTAGGGTTAGTGGAAGTGTAAGGGTAAGGGTTAGGGTTTTGGTTAGGGTTAATGTTAGGATTAGGTTAAGGGTTAGGGTTAGGTTTAGGGTTAAGTTTAGGGTTAGGATACGGGTTAGGGTTAGGGTAAGGGTAAGTGTTATTGTTAGGGTTAGGGTTAGGGTTAGGGTAAGGGTTAGGGTTAGGGTTAGGTTTAAGGTTGGGGTTCAGGTTAGGGTTAGGGTAAGGTTATGTGATATGGTTAGAGTTAGGGTTAGGGTTAGGGTTAGGTTAGGTTCAGGGTTAGGATTATGGTTATGGTTAGGGTAAGGTTTAGGGTTAGGGTTAGGGTTAAGGTTAGGCTTAGTGTTAGGGTAAGGTTAAGGGATACAGTTAGGGTTAGGGTTAGGGTTAAGGTTGAGGTTAGGGTTAGGGTTAGGGTTAAGTATAGGGTTAGGATTAGGGTTAGGGTTAGGCTAAGTGTTATGGTTATGTTTAGGGTTAGGGTTAGGCTTAGTGTTAGAGTAAGGGTAAGGGTTAGTTTTAGAGTTAGGGTTAGGGTTAAGTTTGAGTTGAGGGTTATGGTTAGGGTTAGGATAAGGGTTAGGGTTAGGGTTAGGGTAAGGGTAAGGGTTAGGGTTAGGGTTAGCGTAAGGGTAAGGGTAAGGGTTAGGTTTAGGGGTTAGGGTTAATGTTAGGGTTTGGTTAAGGGTTACGTTTAATGTTAGGGTTAAGTTTAGGGTTAGGATAAGGGTTAGGGTAAGGGTTAGGGTAAGTGTTGGGGTTAGGGTTAGGGTTAGGGTAAGGTTAAGGGTAAGGGTTAGGGTTACAGTTAGGCTTAGGGTTAAGGTTGAGGTTACGGTTTGTGTTAGGGTTAGGGTAAGGGTTAGGGTTAGGGTTACGGATAGCTTTAGGGTTAGGATAAGGGTTAGGGTTAGGGTAAGCATAAGTGTTATGGTTAGGGTTAGTGTTAGGTTTAGGATTAGGGTTAGGGTAAGGATAAGTGTTAGGGTTAGTGTTAGGGTTATGGTTAGGTTTAGGGTTAGGGTTAGGGTAAGGGTAAGTGTTAGGTTTAGGGTTATGGTTTCGGTTAGGGATTGGGTTAGGGTTAGGTTTGGGTACGGATAAGGGTTAGGGTTAGGGTTAGGTTTAGGGTTAGGGTTAAGGTTAGGGTTAGGGTGAGGGTTAGGGTAAGAGTTAGGTTTTGGGCTAGGGTTGGGTTTAGGTTTAGTGTAAGGGTAAGTGTTAGGGTTAGGAATAGGCTTAGGTTTAGGGTAATGGTTAGGGTTAGTGTTAGTTTCAGGGTTCGGGATAGGGTAAGGGTAAGGGTTAGGGTTAGGGATAGGTTTAGGGTTGGGGTTAAGGTTAGGTTTAGGGTTAGGGTACATTTAAGAATTAGGGTTAGGGTTAGGGTTAGGGTTAGGATTACGCTTAGGTTTAGGGTTAGGGATAGGGTTAGGGTTAGGTTTAGGGTAAGGTTATGTGTTAGGTTTAGGGTTAGGGTTAGGCTTTGGGTTAGAGTTACTGTAAGTGTTAGGGTTAGGGTTAGGGTTACTGTAATTGTTAGGGTTAGGGTTAGGATTACGGTTAGGGTTAGGGTAAGGGTAAGGGTTAGGGTTAAATTTAGGGTCGGGGTTAGGGTTAGGGTAAGGATAAGGGTGAGGTTAGGGCTAGGGTTAGGGTTAAGGTTAGGGTTAGGGTTAGGTTTTGGGTTAGTTTTAGGGTTATGGTTAGGGTTAAGGGTTAGGGTTTGTGATAGGGTTAGGGTTAGGCTTAGTGTTAGGGTAAGGGTAAGGGTTAGGGTTAGGGTTAGGGTTAGGATTAAAGTTGAGATTAGGGTTAGGGATAGGGTTAGGTTTAGAGTTAGGGTTAGGTAAGTGTTAGGGTTAGGGTTAGGGTAAGGGTTAGGGTTAGAGTTAGGGTAAGGGTTAGGGTTAGAGTTAGGGTAAGGATAAGGGATAGGGTTAGGGTTAGGGTTAGGGTTAGGTTCAGGGTTAGGGTAAGTGTAAGGGTAAGGGTAAGGGTAAGGGTTAGAGTTAGGGTTAGGGTTAGGGTAAGGGTTAGTGTTAGGGTTAGAGTAACGGTACGGTTTAGGGTTAGGGTTAGGGTTAGTGTTAGGTTTAGCGTTAGGGTAAGGGTTAGGGTTATGGTAAGGGTAAGGGTTAGGGTTAGGGTTAAGATTGAGGTTAGGGTTAGGGTTAGAGTAAGGGTTAGGGTTAGGGTTAGGGAAAGAGTTAGGGTTAGGGTTAGGCTTAGGGTTAGAGTTAGGGTTAGGGTTAGGGTAAGTGTAAGAGTTAGGTTTAGGGTTAGGGTAAGGGTTAGGGTTAGGGTTAGGGTTAGGGTTAGGGTTGGAGTTAAGTTTAGGGTTAGGGTTAGGGTAAGGGTAAGGGTTAGGTTTAAGGTTAGGGTTAGGTAAGTGTTAGGGTTAGGGTTAGGCTTAGTGTTAGGGTAAGGGTTAGGGTTAGAGTTAGGGTAAGGGTAAGGGTTAGGGTTAGGTTTAGGGTTAGGGTTAGGTTTAGGGTTAGGGTAAGTGTAAGGGTAAGGGTAAGGGTAAGGGTTAGAGTTAGGGTTAGGGTTAGGGTAAGGGTTAGTGTTTCGGTTAGAGTATGGGTAAGGTTTAGGGTTCGGCTTAGGGTTAGCGTTAGGTTTAGCGTTAGGGTAACCGTAAGGGTTAGGGTTAGGGTTAGGTTTAGGGTTAGAGTTAGGGTTAGGGTTAGGGTAAGGGTAAGGGTTAGGGTTAGGGTTAGGGTTAAGGTAATGGTTATTGTTAGGGTTAGGTTTAGGGTTAGGGTTAGTGTAAGGGTAAGGGTTATGGTTAGTTTTAGGGTTAGGGTTAGGGTAAGGGTTAGGGTTACGTTTAGTGTTACGGTTAGGGTTAGGGTTGGGGTTAGAGTTAGCGTAAGGGTATGTGTTAGGGTTAGGGTTACGGTTAGTGTTACGGTTAGAGTTAGCGTTATGGTAAGTGTAAGGGTTAGGGTTAGGGTTAGGGTTAAGGTAAGGATAAGGTTTAGGGTTAGAGTTAGGGTTAGGTTTAGGGTTAGGGTTAGGGATAGTGTAAGGGTAAGGGATAGGGTTAGGGTTAGGTTTAGGGTTAGGGTAAGGGTTAGGGTTAGGGTTAGGTTTAAGGTTGGGGTTAAGGTTAGGGTTAGGGTAAGGTTATGTGTTATGGTTAGAGTTAGGGTTAGGGTTAGGGTTAGGGTTAGGTTAGGTTCAGGGTTAGGATTATGGTTATGGTTAGGGTAAGGTTTAGGGTTAGGGTTAGGGTTAAGGTTAGGCTTAGTGTTAGGGTAAGGTTAAGGGATACGGTTAGGGTTAGGGTTAGGGTTAAGGTTGAGGTTAGGGTTAGGGTTAGGGTTAAGTATAGGGTTAGGATTAGGGTTAGGGTTAGGCTAAGTGTTATGGTTATGGTTAGGGTTAGGGTTAGGCTTAGTGTTAGAGTAAGGGTAAGGGTTAGTTTTAGAGTTAGGTTTAGGGTTAAGTTTGAGGTAAGGGTTAGGGTTAGGATTAGGATAAGGGTTAGGGTTAGGGTTAGGGTAAGGGTAATGGTTAGGGTTAGGGGTAGCATAAGGGTAAGGGTAAGGGTTAGGGTTAGGGGTTAGGGTTAATGTTAGGGTTAGGTTAAGGGTTACGGTTAGTGTTAGGGTTAAGTTTAGGGTTAGGATAAGGGTTAGGGTTAGGGTTAGGGTAAGTGTTGGGGTTAGGGTTAGGGTTAGGGTAAGGTTAAGGGTAAGGGTTAGGGTTACAGTTAGGCTTAGGGTTAAGGTTGAGGTTACGGTTTGTGTTAGGGTTAGGGTAAGGGTTAGGGTTAGGGTTACGGATAGCTTTAGGGTTAGGATAAGGGTTAGGGTTAGGGTAAGCATAAGTGTTATGGTTAGGGTTAGGGTTAGGGTAAGGATAAGTGTTAGGGTTAGTGTTAGGGTTATGGTTAGGTTTAGGGTTAGGGTTAGGGTAAGGGTAAGTGTTAGGTTTAGGGTTATGGTTTCGGTTAGGGATTGGGTTAGGGTTAGGTTTGGGTAAGGATAAGGGTTAGGGTTAGGGTTAAGTTTAGGGTTAGGGTTAAGGTTAGGGTTAGGGTGAGGGTTAGGGTAAGAGTTAGGTTTTGGGCTAGGGTTAGGTTTAGGTTTAGTGTAAGGGTAAGTGTTAGGGTTAGGAATAGGCTTAGGTTTAGGGTAATGGCTAGGGCTAGTGTTAGTTTCAGGGTTCGGGATAGGGTAAGGGTAAGGGTTAGGGTTAGGGATAGGTTTAGGGTTGGGGTTAAGGTTAGGTTTAGGGTTAGGGTACGTTTAAGAATTAGGGTTGGGGTTAGGGTTAGGGTTAGGATTACGCTTAGGTTTAGGGTTAGGGATAGGGTTAGGGTTAGGGTTAGGGTAAGGTTATGTGTTAGGTTTAGGGTTAGGGTTAGGCTTTGGGTTAGAGTTACTGTAAGTGTTAGGGTTAGGGTTAGGGTTACTGTAATTGTTAGAGTTAGGGTTAGGATTACGGTTAGGGTTAGGGTAAGGGTAAGGGTTAGGGTTAAATTTAGGGTCGGGGTTAGGGTTAGGGTAAGGATAAGGGTGAGGTTAGGGCTAGGGTTAGGGTTAAGGTTAGGGTTAGGGTTAGGTTTTGGGTTAGTTTTAGGGTTATGGTTAGGGTAAGGGTTAGGGTTTGTGATAGGGTTAGGGTTAGGCTTAGTGTTAGGGTAAGGGTAAGGGTTAGGGTTAGGGTTAGGGTTAAAGTTGAGATTAGGGTTAGGGATAGGGTTAGGTTTAGGGTTAGGGTTAGGTAAGTGTTAGGGTTAGGGTTAGGGTTAGTGTTAGGGTAAGGGTTAGGGTTAGAGTTAGGGTAAGGATAAGGGATAGGGTTAGGGTTAGGGTTAGGGTTAGGTTCAGGGTTAGGGTAAGTGTAAGGGTAAGGGTAAGGGTAAGGGTTAGAGTTAGGGTTAGGGTTAGGGTAAGGGTTAGTGTTAGGGTTAGAGTAAGGGTACGGTTTAGGGTTAGGGTTAGGGTTAGGGTTAGGTTTAGCGTTAGGGTAAGGGTTAGGGTTATGGTAAGGGTAAGGGTTAGGGTTAGGGTTAAGATTGAGGTTAGGGTTAGGGTTAGAGTAAGGGTTAGGGTTAGGGTTAGGGAAAGAGTTAGGGTTAGGGTTAGGCTTAGGGTTAGAGTTAGGGTTAGGGTTAGGGTAAGTGTAAGAGTTAGGTTTAGGGTTAGGGTAAGGGTTAGGGTTAGGGTTAGGGTTAGGGTTAGGGTTGGAGTTAAGTTTAGGGTTAGGGTTTGGGTAAGGGTAAGGGTTAGGTTTAAGGTTAGGGTTAGGTAAGTGTTAGGGTTAGGGTTAGGCTTAGTGTTAGGGTAAGGGTTAGGGTTAGAGTTAGGGTAAGGGTAAGGGTTAGGGTTAGGTTTAGGGTTAGGGTTAGGTTTAGGGTTAGGGTAAGTGTAAGGGTAAGGGTAAGGGTAAGGGTTAGAGTTAGGGTTAGGGTTAGGGTAAGGGTTAGTGTTTCGGTTAGAGTATGGGTAAGGTTTAGGGTTCGGCTTAGGGTTAGCGTTAGGTTTAGCGTTAGGGTAACCGTAAGGGTTAGGGTTAGGGTTAGGTTTAGGGTTAGAGTTAGGGTTAGGGTTAGGGTAAGGGTAAGGGTTAGGGTTAGGGTTAGGGTTAAGGTAATGGTTATTGTTAGGGTTAGGTTTAGGGTTAGGGTTAGGGTAAGGGTAAGGGTTATGGTTAGTTTTAGGGTTAGGGTTAGGGTAAGGGTTAGGGTTACGTTTAGTGTTACGGTTAGGGTTACGGTTGGGGTTAGAGTTAGCGTAAGGGTATGTGTTAGGGTTAGGGTTACGGTTAGTGTTACGGTTAGAGTTAGCGTTATGGTAAGTGTAAGGGTTAGGGTTAGGGTTAGGGTTAAGGTAAGGATAAGGTTTAGGGTTAGAGTTAGGGTTAGGTTTAGGGTTAGGGTTAGGGATAGTGTAAGGGTAAGGGATAGGGTTAGGGTTAGGTTTAGGGTTAGGGTAAGGGTTAGGGTTAGGGTTAGGTTTAAGGTTGGGGTTAAGGTTAGGGTTAGGGTAAGGTTATGTGTTATGGTTAGAGTTAGGGTTAGGGTTAGGGTTAGGGTTAGGTTAGGTTCAGGGTTAGGATTATGGTTATGGTTAGGGTAAGGTTTAGGGTTAGGGTTAGGGTTAAGGTTAGGCTTAGTGTTAGGGTAAGGTTAAGGGATACGGTTAGGGTTAGGGTTAGGGTTAAGGTTGAGGTTAGGGTTAGGGTTAGGGTTAAGTATAGGGTTAGGATTAGGGTTAGGGTTAGGCTAAGTGTTATGGTTATGGTTAGGGTTAGGGTTAGGCTTAGTGTTAGAGTAAGGGTAAGGGTTAGTTTTAGAGTTAGGTTTAGGGTTAAGTTTGAGGTAAGGGTTAGGGTTAGGATTAGGATAAGGGTTAGGGTTAGGGTTAGGGTAAGGGTAATGGTTAGGGTTAGGGGTAGCATAAGGGTAAGGGTAAGGGTTAGGGTTAGGGTTAGGGTTAGTGTTAGGGTTAGGGTTAGGGTTAGGGTAAGGGTAATGGTTAGGGTTAGGGGTAGCATAAGGGTAAGGGTAAGGGTTAGGGTTAGGGGTTAGGGTTAATGTTAGGGTTAGGTTAAGGGTTACGGTTAGTGTTAGGGTTAAGTTTAGGGTTAGGATAAGGGTTAGGGTTAGGGTTAGGGTAAGTGTTGGGGTTAGGGTTAGGGTTAGGGTAAGGTTAAGGGTAAGGGTTAGGGTTACAGTTAGGCTTAGGGTTAAGGTTGAGGTTACGGTTTGTGTTAGGGTTAGGGTAAGGGTTAGGGTTAGGGTTACGGATAGCTTTAGGGTTAGGATAAGGGTTAGGGTTAGGGTAAGCGTAAGTGTTATGGTTAGGGTTAGGGTTAGGGTAAGGATAAGTGTTAGGGTTAGTGTTAGGGTTATGGTTAGGTTTAGGGTTAGGGTTAGGGTAAGGGTAAGTGTTAGGTTTAGGGTTATGGTTTCGGTTAGGGATTGGGTTAGGGTTAGGTTTGGGTAAGGATAAGGGTTAGGGTTAGGGTTAAGTTTAGGGTTAGGGTTAAGGTTAGGGTTAGGGTGAGGGTTAGGGTAAGAGTTAGGTTTTGGGCTAGGGTTAGGTTTAGGTTTAGTGTAAGGGTAAGTGTTAGGGTTAGGAATAGGCTTAGGTTTAGGGTAATGGCTAGGGTTAGTGTTAGTTTCAGGGTTCGGGATAGGGTAAGGGTAAGGGTTAGGGTTAGGGATAGGTTTAGGGTTGGGGTTAAGGTTAGGTTTAGGGTTAGGGTACGTTTAAGAATTAGGGTTAGGGTTAGGGTTAGGGTTAGGATTACGCTTAGGTTTAGGGTTAGGGATAGGGTTAGGGTTAGGGTTAGGGTAAGGTTATGTGTTAGGTTTAGGCTTAGGGTTAGGCTTTGGGTTAGAGTTACTGTAAGTGTTAGGGTTAGGGTTAGGGTTACTGTAATTGTTAGAGTTAGGGTTAGGATTACGGTTAGGGTTAGGGTAAGGGTAAGGGTTAGGGTTAAATTTAGGGTCGGGGTTAGGGTTAGGGTAAGGATAAGGGTGAGGTTAGGGCTAGGGTTAGGGTTAAGGTTAGGGTTAGGGTTAGGTTTTGGGTTAGTTTTAGGGTTATGGTTAGGGTAAGGGTTAGGGTTTGTGATAGGGTTAGGGTTAGGCTTAGTGTTAGGGTAAGGGTAAGGGTTAGGGTTAGGGTTAGGGTTAGGGTTAAAGTTGAGATTAGGGTTAGGGATAGGGTTAGGTTTAGGGTTAGGGTTAGGTAAGTGTTAGGGTTAGGGTTAGGGTTAGTGTTAGGGTAAGGGTTAGGGTTAGAGTTAGGGTAAGGATAAGGGATAGGGTTAGGGTTAGGGTTAGGGTTAGGTTTAGGGTTATGGTAAGTGTAAGGGTAAGGGTAAGGGTAAGGGTTAGAGTTAGGGTTAGGGTTAGGGTAAGGGTTAGTGTTAGGGTTAGAGTAAGGGTACGGTTTAGGGTTAGGGTTATGGTTAGGGTTAGGTTTAGCGTTAGGGTAAGGGTTAGGGTTATGGTAAGTGTAAGGGTTAGGGTTAGGGTTAAGATTGAGGTTAGGGTTAGGGTTAGAGTAAGGGTTAGGTTTAGGGTTAGGGAAAGAGTTAGGGTTAGGGTTAGGCTTAGGGTTAGAGTTAGGGTTAGGGTTAGGGTAAGTGTAAGAGTTAGGTTTAGGGTTAGGGTAAGGGTTAGGGTTAGGGTTAGGGTTAGGGTTAGGGTTGGAGTTAAGTTTAGGGTTAGGGTTAGGGTAAGGGTAAGGGTTAGGGTTAGGGTTAAGATTGAGGTTAGGGTTAGGGTTAGGGTTAGGCTTAGTGTTAGGGTAAGGGTTAGGGTTAGAGTTAGGCTAAGGGTAAGGTTTAGGGTTAGGGTTAGGGTTAGGGTTAGGTTTAGGGTTAGGGTAAGTGTAAGGGTAAGGGTAAGGGTAAGGGTTAGAGTTAGGGTTAGGGTTAGGGTAAGGGTTAGTGTTTGGGTTAGAGTAAGGGTAAGGTTTAGGGTTCGGCTTAGGGTTAGCGTTAGGTTTAGCGTTATGGTAAGCGTAAGGTTTAGGGTTAGGGTTAGGTTTAGGGTTAGAGTTAGGGTTAGGGTTAGGGTAAGGGTAAGGGTTAGGGTTAGGGTTAGGGTTAAGGTAATGGTTATTGTTAGGGTTAGGTTTAGGGTTAGGGTTAGGGTAAGGGTAAGGGTTATGGTTAGTTTTAGGGTTAGGGTTAGGGTAAGGGTTAGGGTTACGTTTAGTGTTAGGGTTAGGGTTACGGTTAGGGTTAGAGTTAGCGTAAGGGTATGTGTTAGGGTTAGGGTTAGGGTTAGGGTTACGGTTAGAGTTAGCGTTAGGGTAAGCGTAAGGGTTAGGGTTAGGGTTAAGGTAAGGGTAAGGTTTAGGGTTAGGGTTAGGGTTAGGTTTAGGGTTAGGGTTAGGGATAGTGTAAGGGTAAGGGTTAGGGTTAGGGTTAGGTTTAGGGTTACGGTAAGGGTAAGGGTTAGGGTTAGGTTTAGGGTTAGTGTATGGTTTAGTGTAAGGGTAAGTGTTAGTGTTAGGGTAAGGTTTAGGATAAGGGTAAGGATTAGGGATAGGTTTAGGGTTAGGGTTAGAGGTTAGGGTTAGGGTTATGGTTAGGGTGAGGGTTAGGGTTAGGGTTAGGGTTAGGATAAGGGTAAGGGTTAGGCTTAGGGTTAGGTTTAGGGTTAGTGTTAGGTTTAGAGTTAGCTTTAGGGTAAGGGCAAGGTTTAGGGTTAAGGTTGGGGTTAGGCTTAGGGTTAGGATTAGGGTTAGGGTTAGGGTTAAGGTTAGGGTTAGGGTTAGGGTTAGGTTTAGGGTAAGGGTTAGGGTTAGAGTTTGGGTAAAGGTTAGGGTTAGGGTTAGGGTTAGGGTTAGAGTTAAGTTTAGGGTTAGGGTTAGGGGTTAGGCTTAGGGTTAGGGTTAGGGTAAGGGTTAGGGTTAGGGTTAGGTTTAGTTTAAGGTTTAGGGTTAGGGTAAGATTTAGGGTTGGGTTTAGGGTTAGGGTTATGTTTAGGGTAAGGGTAAGGGTTAGGGTTAGTATTAGGGTTAGGGTTAGTGTAAAGTTTCGGGTTAGGGTTAGGGTTAGGTTTAGGGTTCGGAATAGGGTAAGGGTAAGTGTTAGTGTTAGGGTTAGGTTTAGGGTTGGGGTTAAGGTTAGGTTTAGGGTTAGGGTACGTTCAAGTATTAGGGTTAGGGTTAGGGTTAGGGTTAGGGTTAAAGTTAGGGTCAGGGTTAGGTTTAGGGTTAGGGTTAGGTTAAGGGAAAGGGTTAGGGTTAGGATTAGGTTTAGGGTTAGGGTAAGTTTAAGGGTTAGGTTTAGGGTTAGGTTAGGTTTAGGGTTAGGGTTAGGGTTAGGGTTAGGGTAAGGGTTATGGTTAGGGTCAGGGTTAGAGTTAGGGTTAGGGTTAGAGTAAGGGTAAGGGTTAGGGTTAGGGTTAGGGTAAGGGTTAGGTTAAGGGTGAGGGTTAGGGTTAGGGATATGGTAAGGGTAAGGGTTACGGTTAGGGTTAGGGTTAAGATTGAGGTTAGGGTTAGGGTTAGAGTAAGGTTTAGGGTTAGGGTTAGGGAAAAGGTTAGGGTTAGGGTTAGGCTTAGGGTTAGAGTTAGGGTTAGGGTTAGGGTAAGTAAGGGTTAGGTTTAGGGTTAGGGTAAGGGTTAGGGTTAGGGTTAGGATTAGGGTTAGGTTTAGGTTAGAAGTTAAGTTTAGGGTTAGGGTTAGGGTAAGGGTAAGTGTTAGGTTTAGGGTTAGGGTTAGGTAAGTGTTAGGATTAGGTTTAGGGTTAGTGTTAGGGTAAGGGTTAGGGTTAGAGTTATGGTAAGGGTAAGGGTTAGGGTTAGGGTTAGGGTTAGGGTTAGGGTAAGTGTAAGGATAAGAGTAAGGGTTAGAGTTCGGGTTAGGTTTAGGGTAAGGGTTAATGTTAGGGTTAGAGTAAGGGTAAGGTTTAGGTTTAGGGTTAGGGTTAGGTTTAGCGTTAGGGTAAGCGTAAGGGTTAGGGTTAGGGTTAGGTTTAGGGTTAGAGTTAGGGTTAGGGTTAGGGTAAGTGTAATGTTTAGGGTTAGGATTAGGGTTAAGGTAAGGGTTAGGGTTAGGGTTAGGTTTAGGGTTAGGGTTAGTGTAAGGGTAAGGGTTAGGGTTAGGTTTAGTGTTGGGGTTAGGGTAAGGGTTAGGGTTAGGTTTAGTTTTAGGGTTAGGGTTACGGTTAGGGTTAGAGTTAGCGTAAGGGTATGTATTAGGGTTAGTGTTAGGGTTAGGGTTATGGTTAGAGTTAGCGTTAGGGTAAGCGTAAGGGTTAGGGTTAGGGTTAGGGTTAAGGTACGGCTAAGGTTTAGGGTTAGGGTTAGGGTTAGGTTTAGGGTTAGGGTTAGGGATAGGGTAAGGGTAAGAGTCAGGGTTAGGTTTAGGTTTAGGGTTAGGGTAAGGGTAAGGGTTAGGGTTAGGGTTAGGGTAGGGTTTAGTGTAAGGGTAATTATTAGTGTTATGGTAAGGTTTAGGATAAGGGTAAGGATTAGGGATAGGTTTAGGGTTAGGGTTAGAGGTTAGGGTTAGGGTTATGGTTAGGGTGAGGGTTTGGTTTAGGGTTAGGGTTAGGATAAGGGTAAGGGTTAGGCTTAGGGTTAGGGTTAGGGTTAGTGTCAGGTTTAGAGTTAGCTTTAGGGTAAGGGCAAGGTTTAGGGTTAGGGTTGGGGTTAAGCTTAGTGTTAGGATTAGGGTTAGGGTTAGGGTTAAGGTTAGGGTTAGGGTTAGGGTTAGGTTTAGGGTTACGGTAAGATTTAGGGTTAGGTTTATGGTTAGGGTTATGGTTAGGGTAAGGGTAAGGGTTAGGGTTAGGATTAGGTTTAGGTTTAGCGTAAATTTTAGGGTTAGAGTTAGGTTAGGTTTAGGGTTGGGGTTAAGGTTAGGTTTAGGGTTAGGGTACGTTCAAGGATTAGGGTTAGGGTTAGGGTTAGGGTTATGCTGAGGGTTAGGGTTAGGATTAGGTTTAGGTTTAGGGTTAGGATTAAGTTTAGGGTTGGGTTAGGTTAAGGTTATGTGTTAGGGTTAGGGTTAGGCTTCGGGTTAGGGTTACTGGAAGTGTTAGGTTTAGGTTAAGGGTTCCTGTTAGGGTTAGGGTAAGGGTAAGTGTTAGGGTTAAAGTTAGGGTCAGGGTTAGGTGTAGGGTTAGGGTTAGGGTAAGGGTAAGGGTTAGGGTTAGGGTTAGGTTTAGGGTTAGGTTAAGTTTAAGTGTTAGGTTTAGGGTTAGGGTTAGGTTTAGAGTTAGGGTTAGGGTAAGGGTAAGTGTTAGGGTTAGTATTAGGTTTAGGGTTGGGGTTAAGGTTAGGGTTAGGGTTAGGGTGAGGGTAAGGGTTAAGTTTAGGGTTAGGGTTAAGGTAAGGTTAGGGTTAGGGTTAGGGTTAGGGTAAGGGTAAGTGTACGGTTAGGTTTAGTGTTAGGGTTAGGGTAAGGTTTAGGGTTATGGTTAGGGTAAGGGTAAGGGTTAGAGTTATGGTTAGGGTTAGGGTTAGGTTTAAGGTTAGGGTAAGTGTAAGGGTTAGGGTAAGGGTAAGGGTTAGAGTTAGGGTTAGGTTAGGGTAAGGTCTAGTGTTAGGGTTAGGGTAAGGGTAAGGTTTAGGGTTAGGGTTAGTGTTATGGTTAGGGTAAGGGTAAGGGTAAGTGTTAGGGTTAGGGTTAGGTTTAGGGTAAGGTTTAGGGTTAAGGTTAGGGTTAGGGTTAGGTTTAGGGTTAGGGTTAGGGTTAGGGTTAGTGTTAGGTTTAGCGTCAGGGTAAGCATAAGGGTTAGGGTTAGGGTTAGGTTTAGGATTATGGTGAGAGGTAGGGTTAGGGTTAGGGTAAGGATAAGGGTTAGGGTTAGGGTTAGGTTTAGGGTAAGGGTTATGGTTAGGTTTAGGGTTAAGGTTATGGTAAGGGTAAGGGTTAGGTTTAGGGTTCTGGTTAGGGTTTTGGATTGGGTTAGGGTTAGGGTTTAGGTAAGGATAAGGTTTAGGGTTAGGCTTAGGTTTAGGGTTAGGGTTAGGGTACGGGTTAGGGTTAGGGTTATTGTTAGGGGTAGGGTAAGGGTAAGTGTTAGGGTTGGATTAAGTTTAGGGTTGGGGTTAAGGTTAGGTTTAGGGTTAGGGTAATTGTAAGGGTTAGGGTAAGGGCAAGAGTTAGGTTTAGAGTTAGGGTTAAGGTTAGGGTTAGGATTAGGCTTAGGGTTAGGGTTAAGGTTAGGTTTAGGGTTAGGGTTAGGGTTAGGAAAAGGGTTAGATTTAGAGTTAGGGTAAGGTTTAGGGGTAGGGTTAGGGTTAGGGTTTGAGTTAGGTTTAGGGTTAGGGTTAGGGGTTAGGCTTAGTGTTATGGTTAGGGTAAGGGTTAGGGTTAGGGTTAGGTTTAGTTTAAAGTTTAGGGTTAGTGTTAGGGTAAGGGTAAGGGTTAGGGTTAGGGTAAGAATTAGGGTTTGGTTTAGGGTTAGGGTTGGGTTTAGGGTAAGGGTTAGGGTTAGGATTAGTTTTAGGGTTAGGGTAACGGTTAGGGTTAGGGTTAGGTTTAGGGTTAGGGATAGGGTAAGGGTAAGGGTTAGGGTTAGGGTTAGGCTTAGGGTTGGGGTTAAGGTTAGGTTTAGGTTTAGGGTACGTTTAAGAATTCGGGTTAGGGTTAGGGTTAGGGTTAGGATTAGGGTTAGGGTTAGTTTTAGGTTTAGGGTTAGGGTTAAGGTTAGGTTGATGGTAAGGGTAAGGGTTAGGGTAAAGATTAGGTTTAGGGTTAGGGTAATGGTTAGGGTTAGGGTAAGGGTTAGGGTAAGGGTTAGGGTTCGGGTTAGGATTAGGTTTAGTGTTGGGGTTAAGGTTAGGTTTAGGGTTAGGGTAAGGGTAAGGGTTAGGTTAGGGTTAGGGTTAGGGTTAAGGTTAGGGTAAGGGTTAGGTTTAAGGTTAGTTTTAGGGTTATGGTTAGGGTAAGGATTAGGGTTAGGATTAGGGTTAGGGTTAGGCTTAGTGTTAGGTTATGGGAAAGGGTTAGGGTTAGGGTTAGGGTTAAGGTTAGGGTAAGGGTTACGTTTAGGGTTAGTTTTAGGGTTATGGTTAGGGTAAGGATTAGGGTTAGGATTAGGGTTAGGGTTAGGCTTAGTGTTAGGGTAAGGGAAAGGTTTAGGGTTAGGGTTAGGGTTAACGTTGAGGTTAGGGTTAGGGATAGGGATAGGTTTAGGGTTTGGATTAGGGTTAGGGTTAGGGTAAGGGTTAGGGTTAGGGCTAGAGTTAGGGTTAGGCTTAGTGTTAGAGTAAGGGTAAGGGTTAGGGTTAGGGTTAGGGTTAAGTTTGAGGTTAGGGTTAGGGTTAGGGTTAGGGTAAGGGTTAGTGTTAGGGTTAGGGTAAGGGTTAGGGTTAGGGTTAGGATTAGGGTAAGGGTTAGGTTTAGGGGTTAGGGTTAGGGTTAGTGTTAGGTTTAGGGTTACGGTAAGGGTTAGGTTTAGGTTTAGGGTAAGTTTAAGGGTAAGGGTAAGGGTAAGGGTTAGAGTTAGGGTTAGGGTTAGGGTTAGGGATAGGGTTAGGGTTAGGGTAAGGGTTAGTGTCAGGGTTAGGGTAAGGGTAAGGTTTAGGGTTAGGGTTAGGGTTAGGGTTAGGGTTAGGGTAAGTGTAAGGGTAAGTGTTAGGGTTAGGGTAAGGGTTAGGGTTAGGGTTAGGTTTAGGATAAGGGTTATGGTTAGGGAAAGGGTAAGTGTTAGGGTTAGGGTTAGGGTTAGGGTAAGAGTTAAGGTTAGGATTAGGTTTACGGTTGGGGTTAAATTTAGAGTTAGTGTTAGGGTTAGGGTAAGTGTTAGGGTTAGGGTTAGGGTTAGGGTTAGGATAAAGTTAAGGGTAAGGGTTAGGGTTAGGTTTAGGCTTTGGGTTAAGGTTGAGGTTAGGGTTAGGGTTAGGGTTAGGTTAAGCTTTAGGGTTAGGTTTATCGTAAGATTTAGGGTAAGGGTGAGGGTTAAGGTTAGGGTTATGGTAAGGGTGAGAGTTAGGGTTCCGTTTAGTGTTAAGATTGAAGTTAGTGTTAGGGTTAGAGTAAGAGTTAGGGTTAGGGTTAGGGAAAGGGTTAGGGTTAGTGTTAGGGTTAGCGTTAGAGTTAGGGTTAGGGTTAGGGATAGGGGTAGGGTTAGGGTAAGGGTTAGTGTCAGGGTTAGGGTAAGGGTAAGGTTTAGGGTTAGGGTTAGGTTTATGGTTAGGGTAAGTGTAAGGGTAAGTGTTAGGGTTAGGGTAAGGGTTAGGGTTGGGTTTAGGATAAGGGTTTTGGTTAGGGTAAGTGTAAGTGTTAGGGTTAGGGTTACGGTTAGGGTTAGGGTAAGGGTAAGGGTTAGGGTTAGGGTTAGGGTAAGAGTTAAGGTTAGGGTTAGGATTAGGGTTAGGTTTTGGGTTAGGGTTAAGTTTAGGGTGAGGGTTAGGGCAAGGGTAAGGGTTACGGTTAGGGTTAGGGTAAGTGTTAGGGTTAGGGTTAGGGTAATGTTTAGGGTTAGGGTTAGGATAAGGGTAAGGATTAGGGTTATGGTTAGGGTTAGGGTTAGGTTTAAGGTTAGGGTAAGTGTAAGGGTAAGGGTAAGTGTAAGGGTTAGAGTTAGGGTTAGGGTTAGGGTAAGGGTTAGTGTTAGGGTTAGGATAAGGGTAAGGTTTAGGGTTAGGGTTAGGGTTATGGTTAGGGTAAGGGTAAGTGTTAGGGTTAGGGTTATGTTTAGGGTAAGGGTTAGGGTTAAGGTTAGGGGTAGGTTTAGGATTAGGATTAGGGTTAGGGTTAGGTTTAGCGTTAGGGTAAGCGTAAGGGTTACGGTTAGGGTTAGGGTTAGGTTTAGGATGAGAGTTAGGGTTAGGGTTAGGGTAAGGATAAGGGTTAGGGTTAGGGTTAGGGTTAGGTTTAGGGTAAGGGTAGGGTTGAGTTTAGGTTTAGGGTTAGGGTTAGGGTAAGGGTAAGGGTTATGTTTAGGTTTAGATTTAGGGTTAGGGTAAGGGTAAGGGTTAGGTTTAGGGTTATGGTTATGGTTAGGGTTTGGGTTAGGGTTAGGGAAGGGTTAGGGTAAGAGTTAGGGTTTGGGCTAGGGTTAGGGTTAGGTTTAGGGTAATGGTAACGGTTAGGGTTAGGATTAGGTTTAGGGTTAGGGTAATAGTTAGGGTTAGGGTTAGTTTTAGGGTTCGGGATAGGGTAAGGGTAAGGGTTAGGGTTAAGGATAGGTTTAGGGTTCGGGTTAAGGTTAGGATTAGGGTTAGGGTTCGTTTAAGAATTAGGGTTAGGATTAGTGTTAGGGTTAGGATTAGGCTTAGGTTTAGGGTTAGGGATAGGGCTAGGGTTAGGGTTAGGGTAAGGTTATGTGTTAGGTTTAGGGTTAGGGTTAGGCTTTGGGTTAGGGTTACTGTAAGTGTTAGGGTTAGGGTTAGGGTTACTGTAAGTGTAAGCGTTAGGGTTACGATTAGTGTTAGGGTAAGGGTAAGGGTTAGGGTTAAAGTTAGGGTCGGGGTTAGTGTTAGGGTTAGGGTAAGGGTAAGGTTGAGGTTAGGGCTAGGGTTAGGGTTAAGGTTAGGGTTAGGATTAGGTTTAGGGTTAGTTTTAGGGTTATGGTTAGGGTAAGGGTTAGGTTTGGTGATAGGGTTAGGGTTAGGCTAAGTATTAGGGTAAGGGTAAGGGTTGGGTTAGGGTTAAGGTTGAGATTAGGGTTAGGGATAGGGTTAGGTTTAGGGTTAGGATTATGGTTAGGGTTAGGGTTTCGGTTAGGGTTAGGGTAAGGGTTATGGTTAGGTTTAGGGTTAGAGTTAGGGTTAGGGTTAGAGTAAGGGTAAGGGTGAGGGTTAGGTTAGGGTAAGGGTGAGGTTAAGGGTGAGGGTTAGGGTTAGGGTTATGGTAAGGGTTAGGGTTAGGGTTAGGGTTAGGGTTAAGTTTGAGGTTAGGGTTAGGGTTAGGGTTAGGGTTAGGGAAAGGGTTAGGGTTAGGGTTAGGGTTAGGGTTAGGGTTAGGGGTAGGTTTAGGGTTAGGGTAAGGGTTAGGGTTAGGGTTAGGATTAGGGTTAGGTTTAGGGTTGGAGTTAGGGTTAGGGTTAGGGTAATGCTTAGGGTTAGGGTTGGGGTTAGGATTAGGTTTAGGTTTAGGGTTAGGGTTAGGGTTAGGGATGGGTTAGGTTAAGGTTACGTGTTAGGGTTAGGGTTAGGGTTAGGCTTAGGGTTAGGGTTACTGGAAGTGTTAGGGTTAGGTTAAGGGTTACTGTTAGGGTTAGGGTAAGGGTAAGTGTTAGGGTTAAAGTTAGGGTCAGGGTTAGTGTTAGGGTTAGGGTAAGGGTAAGGGTGAGGTTAGGGCTAGGGTTAGGGTTAAGGTTAGGGTTAGGATTAGGTTTAGGGTTAGTTTTAGGGTTATGGTTAGGGTACGGGTTAGGTTTAGTGATAGGGTTAGGGTTAGGCTAAGTGTTAGGGTAAGGGTAAGGGTTGGGTTAGGGTTAAGGTTGAGATTAGGGTTAGGGATAGGGTTAGGTTTAGGGTTAGGATTATGGTTAGGGATAGGGTTTCGGTTAGGGTTAGGGTAAGGGTTATGGTTAGGGTTAGGGTTAGAGTTAGGGTTAGGGTTAGAGTAAGGGTAAGGGTGAGGGTTAGGTTAGGGTAAGGGTTAGGTTAAGGGTGAGGGTTAGGGTTAGGGTTATGGTAAGGGTTAGGGTTAGGGTTAGGGTTAGGGTTAAGATTGAGGTTAGGGTTAGGGTTAGGGTTAGGGTTAGGGAAAGGGTTAGGGTTAGGGTTAGGGTTAGGGTTAGGTTTAGGGTTAGGGTAAGGGTTACGGTTAGGGTTAGGATTAGGGTTAGGTTTAGGGTTGGAGTTAAGTTTAGGGTTAGGGTTAGGTTAAGGGTAAGGGTTAGGTTTAGGGTTAGGGTTAGGTAAGTGTTTGGGTTAGGGTTAGGGATAGTGGTAGGGTAAGTGTTAGGGTTAGAGTTAGGGTAAGGGTAAGGGTTAGGGTTAGGGTTAGGGTTAGGGTTAAGTTTAGGGTTAGGGTAAGTGTAAGTGTAAGGGTAAGGGTAAGTGTTAAAGTTACGGTTAGGGTTAGGGTAAGGGTTAGTGTTAGGGTTAGGGTAAGGGTAAGGGTTAGGGTTAGGGTTAGGGTTAGGGTTAGGTTTAGCGTTAGGGTAAGCGTAAGGGTTAGGGTTAGGGTTAGGTTTAGGGTTAGAGTTAGGGTTAGGGTTAGGGTAAGGGTAAGGGTTAGGGTTAGGCTTAGGGTTAAGGTAAGTGTTAGGGATAGGGTTAGGTTTAGGGTTAGGGTTAGGGTAATGGTAAGGATTAGGGTTAGGTTTAGGGTTAGGGTTATGATAAGGGTTAGGGTTAGGGTTAGTGTTAGGGTTAGGGCTACGGTTAGGGTTAGGGTTAGGGTAAGGGTATGTGTTAGGGTTAGGTTTAGGGTTAAGGTTACGGTTAGAGTTAGCGTTAGGGTCAGCGTAAGGGTTAGGGTTAGGGATAGGTTTAGGGTTAGAATTAGGGTTAGGGTTAGGGTAAGGGTAAGGGTTAGGGTTAGGCTTAGGGTTAAGGTAAGGGTTAGGTTTAGGGTTAGGGTTAGGGTAATGGTAAGGTTTAGGATTAGGGTTAGGGTTAGGTTTAGGGTAGGGTTTAGTGTAAGGGTAAGTGTTAGTGTTAGGGTAAGGTTTAGGATAAGGGTAAGGATTAGGGTTAGGTTTAGGGTTAGGGTTAGAGGTTAGGGTTAGGGTTATGTTTAGGGTGAGGGTTAGGTTTAGGGTTAGGGTTAGGATAAGGGTAAGGGTTAGGCTTAGGGTTAGGGTTAGGATTAGTGTCAGGTTTAGAGTTAGCGTTAGGGTAAGGGCAAGGTTTAGGGTTAGGGTTGGGGTTAAGCTTAGGGTTAGGATTAGGGTTAGGGTTAGGGTTAAGGTTAGGGTTAGGGTTAGGGTGAGGTTTAGGGTAAGGGTTAGGGTTAGAGTTTGGGTAAGGGTTAGGGTTAGAGTTAGGGTTAGAGTTAGGTTTAGGGTTAGGGGTAGGGGTTAGGCTTAGGGTTAGGGTAATGGTTAAGGTTAGGGTTAGGTTTAGTTTAAGGGTTAGGGTTAGGGTTAGGGTAAGGGAAAGGTTTAGTGTTAGGGTAAGATTTAGGATTAGGTTTAGGGTTAGGGTTATGGTTAGGGTAAGGGTAAGGGTTAGGGTTAGGATTCGGGTTAAGGTTAGGGTAAAGTTTAGGGTTAGGGTTAGGGTTAGGTTAAGGTTAGGGTAAAGTTTAGGGTTAGGGTTAGGGTTAGGTTTAGGGTTTGGGATAGGGTAAGGGTCAGGGTTAGGGTTAGGTTTAGGTTTAGGGTTGGGGTTAAGATTAGGTTTAGGTTTAGGGTACGTTTAAGGATTAGGTTTAGGGTTAGGGTTAGGGTAATGCTTAGGGTTAGGGTTAGGGTTAGGATTAGGTTTAGGTTTAGGGTTAGGGTTAGGGTTAGGGATGGGTGAGATTAAGGTTACGTGTTAGGGTTAGGGTTAGGGTTAGGCTTAGGGTTAGGGTTACTGGAAGTGTTAGGGTTAGGTTAAGGGTTACTGTTAGGGTTAGGGTAAGGGTAAGTGTTAGGGTTAAAGCTAGGGTCAGGGTTAGGTTTAGGGTTAGAGTTAGGGTAAGGGTAAGAGTTAGGGTAAGGTTTAGGGTTAGGGTTAGGGTTAGGGTTAGGGTTAGGGTAAGGGTAAGTGTTAGGGTGAGTATTAGGTTTAGGGGTGGAGTAAAGGTTAGGGTTAGGGTAAGGGTAAGGGTTAGGGTTAGGCTTAGGGTAAGAGTTAAGGTTAGGGTTAGGATTAGGGTTAGGTTTTGGGTTAGGGTTAAGTTTAGGGTGAGGGTTAGGGCAAGGGTAAGGGTTACGGTTAGGGTTAGGGTAAGTGTTAGGGTTAGGGTTAGGGTAATGTTTAGGGTTAGGGTTAGGGTAAGGGTAAGGATTAGGGTTATGGTTAGGGTTAGGGTTAGGTTTAAGGTTAGGGTAAGTGTAAGGGTAAGGGTAAGTGTAAGGGTTAGAGTTAGGGTTAGGGTTAGGGTAAGGGTTAGTGTTAGGGTTAGGATAAGGGTAAGGTTTAGGGTTAGGGTTAGGGTTATGGTTAGGGTAAGGGTAAGTGTTAGGGTTAGGGTTATGTTTAGGGTAAGGGTTAGGGTTAAGGTTAGGGGTAGGTTTAGGATTAGGGTTAGGGTTAGGGTTAGGTTTAGCGTTAGGGTAAGCGTAAGGGTTACGGTTAGGGTTAGGGTTAGGTTTAGGGTTAGGGTTAGGGTAAGGATAAGGGTTAGGGTTAGGGTTAGGGTTAGGTTTAGGGTAAGGGTAGGGTTGAGTTTAGGGTTAGGGTTAGGGTTAGGGTAAGGGTAAGTGTTATGTTTAGGTTTAGATTTAGGGTTAGGGTAAGGGTAAGGGTTAGGTTTAGGTTTTTGGTTATGGTTAGGGTTTGGGTTAGGGTTAGGGTTTGGGTAAGGATAAGGGTTAGGCTTAGGGTTAGGTTTAGGTTCAGGGATAAGGTTAGGGTTAGGGAAGGGTTAGGGTAAGAGTTAGGGTTTGGGCTAGGGTTAGGGTTAGGTTTAGGGTAATGGTAAGGGTTAGGGTTAGGATTAGGTTTAGGGTTAGGGTAATAGTTAGGGTTAGGGTTAGTTTTAGGGTTCAGGATAGGGTAAGGGTAAGGTTAGGGTTAGGGATAGGTTTAGGGTTCGGGTTAAGGTTAGGATTAGGGTTAGGGTTCGTTTAAGAATTAGGGTTAGGATTAGTGTTAGAGTTAGGATTAGGCTTAGGTTTAGGGTTAGGGATAGGGCTAGGGTTAGGGTTAGGGTAAGGTTATGTGTTAGGTTTAGGGTTAGGGTTAGGCTTTGGGTTAGGGTTACTGTAAGTGTTAGGGTTAGGGTTAGGGTTACTGTAAGTGTAAGCGTTAGGGTTAGGGTTACGGTTAGGGTTAGGGTAAGGGTAAGGTTTAGGGTTAAATTTAGGGTCAGGTTTAGTGTTAGGGTTAGGGTAAGGGTAAGGGTGAGGTTAGGGTTAGGGTTAGAGTTAGGGTTTGGGTTAGAGTAAGGGTAAGGGTGAGGGTTAGGTTAGGGTAAGGGTTAGGATAAGGGTGAGGGTTAGGGTTAGGGTTATGGTAAGGGTTAGGGTTAGGGTTAGGGTTAGGGTTAAGATTGAGGTTAGGGTTAGGGTTAGGGTTAGGGTTAGGGAAAGGGTTAGGGTTAGGGTTAGGGTTAGGATTAGGTTTAGGGTTAGGGTAAGAGTTAGGGTTAGGGTTAGGATTAGGGTTAGGTTTAGGGTTGGAGTTAAGTTTAGGGTTAGGGTTAGGTTAAGGGTAAGGGTTAGGTTTAGGGTTGGAGTTAAGTTTAGGGTTAGGGTTAGGTTAAGGGTAAGGGTTAGGTTTAGGGTTAGGGTTAGGTAAGTGTTAGGGTTAGGGTTAGGGATAGTGTTAGGGTAAGTGTTAGGGTTAGACTTAGGGTAAGGGTAAGGGTTAGGGTTAGGGTTAGGGTTAGGGTTAAGTTTAGGGTTAGGGTAAGTGTAAGTGTAAGGGTAAGGGTAAGTGTTAAAGTTACGGTTAGGGTTAGGGTAAGGGTTAGTGTTAGGGTTAGGGTAAGGGTAAGGGTTAGGTTTAGGGTTAGGGTTAGGGTTAGGTTTAGCGTTAGGGTAAGCGTAAGGGTTAGGGTTAGGGTTAGGTTTAGGGTTAGAGTTAGGGTTAGAGTTAGGGTAAGGGTAAGGGTTAGGGTTAGGCTTAGGGTTAAGGTAAGTGTTAGGGTTAGGGTTAGGTTTAGGGTTAGGGTTAGGGTAATGGTAAGGATTAGGGTTAGGTTTAGGGTTAGGGTTAGGATAAGGGTTAGGGTTAGGGTTAGTGTTAGGGTTAGGGTTACGGTTAGGGTTAGGGTTAGGGTAAGGGTATGTGTTAGGGTTAGGTTTAGGGTTAAGGTTACGGTTAGAGTTAGCGTTAGGGTCAGCGTAAGGGTTAGGGTTAGGGATAGGTTTAGGGTTAGAATTAGGGTTAGGGTTAGGGTAAGGGTAAGGGTTAGGGTTAGGCTTAGGGTTAAGGTAAGGGTTAGGGTTAGGGTTAGGTTTAGGGTTAGGGTTAGGGTAATGGTAAGGTTTAGGATTAGGGTTAGGGTTAGGTTTAGGGTAGGGTTTAGTGTAAGGGTAAGTGTTAGTGTTAGGGTAAGGTTTAGGATAAGGGTAAGGATTAGGGTTAGGTTTAGGGTTAGGGTTAGAGGTTAGGGTTAGGGTTATGGTTAGGGTGAGGGTTAGGTTTAGGGTTAGGGTTAGGATAAGGGTAAGGGTTAGGCTTAGGGTTAGGGTTAGGATTAGTGTTAGGTTTAGATTTAGCGTTAGGGTAAGGGCAAGGTTTAGGGTTAGGGTTGGGATTAAGCTTAGGGTTAGGATTAGGGTTAGGGTTAGGGTTAAGGTTAGGGTTAGGGTTAGGGTGAGGTTTAGGGTAAGGGTTAGGGTTAGAGTTTGGGTAAGGGTTAGGGTTAGAGTTAGGGTTAGAGTTAGGTTTAGGGTTAGGGTTAGGGGTTAGGCTTAGGGTTAGGGTAATGGTTAAGGTTAGGGTTAGGTTTAGTTTAAGGGTTAGGGTTAGGGTTAGGGTAAGGGAAAGGTTTAGTGTTAGGGTAAGATTTAGGATTAGGTTTAGGGTTAGGGTTATGGTTAGGGTAAGGGTAAGGGATAGGGTTAGGATTCGGGTTAAGGTTAGGGTAAAGTTTAGGGTTAGGGTTAGGGTTAGGTTTAGGTTTTGGGATAGGGTAAGGGTCAGGGTTAGGGTTAGGTTTAGGTTTAGGTTTGGGGTTAAGATTAGGTTTAGGTTTAGGGTACGTTTAAGGATTAGGTTTAGGGTTAGGGTTAGGGTAATGCTTAGGGTTAGGGTTAGGGTTAGGATTAGGTTTAGGTTTAGGGTTAGGGTTAGGGTTAGGGATGGGTGAGGTTAAGGTTACGTGTTAGGGTTAGGGTTAGGCTTAGGGTTAGGGTTACTGGAAGTGTTAGGGTTAGGTTAAGGGTTACAGTTAGGGTTAGGGTAAGGGTAAGTGTTAGGGTTAAAGTTAGGGTCAGGGTTAGGTTTAGGGTTAGAGTTAGGGTAAGGGTAAGGGTTAGGGTTAGGTTTAGGGTTAGGGTTAGGGTTAGGGTTAGGGTAAGGTTAAGTGTTAGGGTGAGTATTAGGTTTAGGGGTGGAGTAAAGGTTAGGGTTAGGGCTAGGGTAAGGGTAAGGGTTAGGGTTAGGGTTAGGGTAAGAGTTAAGGTTAGGGTTAGGATTAGGGTTAGGTTTTGGGTTAGGGTTAAGTTTAGGGTGAGGGTTAGGGCAAGGGTAAGGGTTACGGTTAGGGTTAGGGTAAGTGTTAGGGTTAGGGTTAGGGTAATGTTTAGGGTTAGGGTTAGGGTAAGGGTAAGGGTTAGGGTTATGGTTAGGGTTAGGGTTAGGTTTAAGTTTAGGGTAAGTGTAAGGGTAAGGGTAAGTGTAAGGGTTAGAGTTAGGGTTAGGGTTAGGGTAAGGGTTAGTGTTAGGGTTAGGATAAGGGTAAGGTTTAGGGTTAGGGTTAGGGTTATGGTTAGGGTAAGGGTAAGTGTTAGGGTTAGGGTTATGTTTAGGGTAAGGGTTAGGGTTAAGGTTACTGTTAGGTTTAGGATTAGGGTTAGGGTTAGGGTTAGGTTTAGCGTTAGGGTAAGCGTAAGGGTTACGGTTAGGGTTAGGGTTAGGTTTAGGGTGAGAGTTAGGGTTAGGGTTAGGGTAAGGATAAGGGTTAGGGTTAGGGTTAGGGTTAGGTTTAGGGTAAGGGTAGGGTTGAGTTTAGGGTTAGGGTTAGGGTTAGGGTAAGGGTAAGGGTTATGTTTAGGTTTAGATTTAGGGTTAGGGTAAGGGTAAGGGTTAGGTTTAGGGTTATGGTTATGGTTAGGGATTGGGTTAGGGTTAGGGTTTGGGTAAGGATAAGGGTTAGGCTTAGGGTTAGGTTTAGGTTCAGGGATAATGTTAGGGTTAGGGAAGGGTTAGGGTAAGAGTTAGGGTTTGGGCTAGGGTTAGGGTTAGGTTTAGGGTAATGGTAAGGGTTAGGGTTAGGATTCGGTTTAGGGTTAGGGTAATAGTTAGTGTTAGGGTTAGTTTTAGGGTTCGGGATAGGGTAAGGGTAAGGGTTAGGGTTAGGGATAGGTTAGGGTTCGGGTTAAGGTTAGGATTAGGGTTAGGGTTCGTTTAAGAATTAGGGTTAGGATTAGTGTTAGGGTTAGGATTAGGCTTAGGTTTAGGGTTAGGGATAGGGCTAGGGTTAGGGTTAGGGTAAGGTTATGTGTTAGGTTTAGGGTTAGGGTTAGGCTTTGGGTTAGGGTTACTGTAAGTGTTAGGGTTAGGGTTAGGCTTACTGTAAGTGTAAGCGTTAGGGTTAGGGTTACGGTTAGGGTTAGGGTAAAGGTAAGGTTTAGGGTAAATTTAGGGTCAGGGTTAGTGTTAGGGTTAAGGTAAGGGTAAGGGTGAGGTTAGGGCTAGGGTTAGGGTTAAGGTTAGGGTTAGGATTAGGTTTAGGGTTAGTTTTAGGGTTATGGTTAGGGTAAGGGTTAGGTTTAGTGATAGGGTTAGGGTTAGGCTAAGTGTTAGGGTAAGGGTAAGGGTTGGGTTAGGGTTAAGGTTGAGATTAGGGTTAGGGATAGGGTTAGGTTTAGGGTTAGGATTATGGTTAGGGTTAGGGTTTCGGTTAGGGTTAGGGTAAGGGTTATGGTTAGGGTTAGGGTTAGAGTTAGGGTTAGGGTTAGAGTAAGGGTAAGGGTGAGGGTTAGGTTAGGGTAAGGGTTAGGTTAAGGGTGAGGGTTAGGGTTAGGGTTATGGTAAGGGTTAGGGTTAGGGTTAG
>JANJXV010000156.1:1310000-1322500 GCA_024803745.1 Megascapheus bottae
AAGAGTTAGGGGTAGGGTTAGTTTTAGGGTTAGGGTAAGGGTAAGGGATAGGTTTAGGGTTAGGGTTAGGGTAGGGTTTAGTGCAAGGGTAAGTGTTAGTGTTAGGGTTAGGTTTAGGATAAGGGTAAGGATTAGGTTAGGTTTAGGTTTGCGGTTAGGGTGAGGGTTAGGTTTAGGGTTAGGGTTAGGATAAGGGTAAGGGTTAGGGTTAGGGTTAGGGTTAGTGTTAGGTTTAGGGTTAGGGTTAGGGTAAGGTCAAGGGTTAGGGTTAAGGTTGGGGTTAAGGTTAGGGTTAGGATTAGGGTTAGGGTTAGGGTAAAGGTTAGGGTTAGGGTTAGGGTTAGGGTTAGGGTAAGGGTTAGGGTTAGAGTTAGGGTAAGGGTTACGGTTAGTGTTAGGGTTAGGGTTAGAGTTAGGTTTAGGGTTAGGGTTCGGGGTTAGGCTTAGGTTTAGGGTTAGGGTAAGGGTAAGGTTTATGGTTAGGATTAGAGTTAGGGTTAGGGTAAAGTTTAGGGTTAGGGTTAGTGTTAGTTTTAGGGTTAGGGATAGGGTAAGGGTAAGGGTTAGGGTTAGTTTTAGGGTTACGGTAATTGTAAATGTTAGAGTTAAGGTTAGGGTTAGGGTTAGGGTTAAGGTTAGGGTGAGGGTAAGGGTAAGGGTTAGGGTTAAGATTAGGATTAGGGTTAGGGTAAGGGTTAGGGTTAGGGTAAGGGTTAGGTTTGGGTTACGGTTCCGTTCAGTGTTGGGGTTAAGTTTAGGGTTAGGGTTAGGGTAATGGTAAGGGTTAGGTTAGGGTTAGGGTTAGGGTTAAGGTTAGGGTTAGGGTTAGGTTTAGGGTTAGGATTAGGGTTATGGTTAGAGTAAGGGTTAGGGTTAGGGTTAGGGTTAGGTTAAGTGTAAGGGTTAGGGTTAGAGTTAG
The DNA here is from genome assembly GCA_024803745.1 of Megascapheus bottae. Lineage (NCBI taxonomy): Eukaryota > Metazoa > Chordata > Mammalia > Rodentia > Geomyidae > Megascapheus > Megascapheus bottae. The sequence goes on from JANJXV010000156.1 coordinate 1,310,920, forward strand.
GGTTAGGGTTAGGGTTAGGGTTAGGGTTAGGGTAAGGATTAGAGTTAGGGTTAGGTTAGTTTAAGGGTTAGGGTTAGGTTTAGGGTAAGGGTAAGGGTTAGGGTTAGGGTAAGGGTTAGGGTTAGGGTTAGGGTTAGTTTAAGGGTTAGAGTTAGGTTTAGGGTAAGGGTAAGTGTTAGGGTTAGGGTTAGGGTTAGGGTAAGGGTAAGGGTTAGAGTTAGGGTTAGGATTAGGGTTAGGGTTAGGGTTAGAGTTAGGTTTAGGGTTAGGGTTAGGGGTTAGGCTTAGGGTTAGGGTTAGGTTAAGGGATAGGGTTAGGGTTAGGATAGATTAAGGGTTAGGGTTAGGATTAAGGTAAGGTTAAGGGTTAGGGTTAGGGTAAGGGTTAGGGTTAGGGTTAGTTTAAGGGTTGGAGTTAGGTTTAGGGTAAGGGTAAGGGTTAGGGTTAGGGTAAGAGTTAGGGTTAGGATTAGGGTTAGGGTTAGGGTAAAGTTTAGGGTTAGGCTTAGGGTTAGGTTTAGGGTTCGGGATAGGGTAAGGGTAAGGGTTAGGGTTAGGGTTAGGTTTACGGTTGGGGTTAAGGTTACGTTTAGGGTTAGGGTACGTTTAAGGTTTAGGGTTAGGGTTAGGGTTAGGGTTATGCTTAGGGTTATGGTTAGGGTTAGGGTTAGGTTTAGGGTTAGGGTTAGTTTTAGGGTTAGGGTTAGGGTAAGGGTTATGGTTAGGGTTAGGGTTAGGGTAAGGGTATGTGTTAGGGTTAGGGTTAGGGTTAGGGTTAGGGTTAGAGTTAGCGTTAGGGTAAGTGTAAGGGTTAGGGTTAGTGTTAGGTTTAAGTAAGGGTAAGGTTTAGTGTTAGGGTTAGGGTTAGGTTTAGGATTAGGGTTAGGGATAGGGTAAGGGTAAGGGTTAGGGTTAGGGTTAGGTTTAGGGTTAAGGTAAGGGTAAGGATTAGGGTAGGGTTTAGTGTAAGGATAAGTGTTAGTGTTAGGGTTAGGTTTAGGATAAGGGTAAGGATTAGGTTTAGGTTTAGGGTTAGGGTTACAGATTAGGGTTAGGGTTATGGTTAGGGTGAGGGTTAGGTTTAGGGTTAGGTTAGGAAAAGTGTAAGGGTTAGGGTTAGGGTTAGTTTTAGGTTTAGGCTTAGGGTTAGGGTAAGGGCAAGGCTTAGGGTTAGGGTTGGGGTTAAGTTTAGGGTTAGGACTAGGGTTAGGGTTAGGGTTAAGCTTAGGGTTAGGGTTAGGGATAGGGGTAGGGTAAGTGTTAGGGTTAGAGTTAGGGCAAGGGTTAGGGTTAGGTTTAGGGTTAGGGTTAGAGTTAGGTTTAGGGTTAGGGTTAGGGGTTAGGCTTAGGGTTAGGGTTAGGGTAAGGGTTAGGGTTAGTGTTAGGTTTAATTTAAGGGTTAGGGTTAGGGTAAGGGTAAGATTTAGGGTTAGGGTAAGATTTAGGGTTAGGTTTAGGGTTAGGGTAATGGTTAGGGTAAGGGTTAGGGTTAGGATTAGGGTTAGGGTTAGGGTTAGGGTAATGGTTAGGGTAAGGGTTAGGGTTAGGATTAGGGTTAGGGTTAGGGTAAAGTTTAGAGTTAGGGTTAGGGTTAGGTTTAGGGTTAGGATAGGGTAAGGGTAAGGTTTAGGGTTAGGTTTAGGGTTGGGGTTAAGGTTAGGTTTAGGGTTAGGGTACGTTTAAGGATTAGGGTAGGGTTAGGGTTAGGGTTATGCTTAGGGTTAGGGTTAGGGTTAGGGTAAGGTTATGTGTTAGGGATAGGGTTAGGGTTAGGCTTAGGCTTCTGGTTAATGGAAGTGTTAGGGTTAGGGTTAGGGTTACTGTTAGGGTTAGGGTAAGGGTAAGGGTTAGTGTTAAAGTTAGGGTCAGGGTTATGGTTAGTGTTAAGGTTAGGGTAAGGGTAAGGGTTAGGGTTAGGTTTAGGGTTAGAGTAAGGGTAAGGGTTAGGTTTAGGGTTAGGGTTAGGTTTAGGGTTAGGGTTAGGGTAAGGATAAATGTTAGAGTTAAGGCTAGGGTTACGGTTAGGGTTAAGTTTAGGGTGAGGGTAAGGGTAATGGTTAGGGTTAAGATTAGGATTAGGGTTAGGGTAAGGGTTAGCGTTAGGGTTAGTGTAAGGGTTAGGGTTAGGGTAGGGTTAGGTTTAGTGTTGGGGTTAAGGTTAGGGTTAGGGTTAGGGTAAGGGTAACAATTAGGTTAGGGTTAGGGTTAGGGTTAAGGTTAGGGTTAGAGTTAGGTTTAGAGTTATAGTTAGGGTAAGGGTAAGGGTTAGGGTTAGAGTTAGGGTTAGGGTTAGGGTTAGGGTTAATGTTAGGGTTAGAGTTAAGGTTAGGGTTAGGGTTAGGGGTTAGGCTTATGGTTAGGGTTAGGGTAAGGTTTAGGGTTAGGGTTAGGATAGTTTAAGTGTTAGGGTTAGGTTTAGGGTAAGGGTAAGGTTTAGGGTTAGGGTAAGGGTTAGGGTTAGGGTTAGGGTTAGTTTAAGGGTTAGAGTTAGGTTTAGGGTAAAGGTAAGGGTTAGAGTTAGGGTTAGGGTTAGTGTAAGGGTAAGGGTTAGAGTTAGGTTTAGGGTTAGGTTTAGGTTTAGTGTTAGAGTTAGGTTTAGGGTTAGCGTTAGGGGTTAGGCTTAGGGTTAGGGTTAGGATAAGGGTTAGGGTTAGGGTTAGGATAGATTAAGAGTTAGGGTTAGGTTTAGGGTACGGGTAAGGGTTAGGGTTAGGGTAAGGTTTAGAGTTAGGGTTAGGGTTAGGGTTAGGGTAAAGTTTAGGGTTAGGGTTAGGGTTAGGTTTAGGGTTCAGGATAGGGTAAGGGTAAGAGTTAGGGTTAGGGTTAGGTTTCAGGGTGGGGTTAAGGTTAGGTTTAGGGTTAGGGTACGTTTAAGGATTAGGGTTAGGGTTAGGGTTAGGGTTATGCTTAGGGTTAGGGTTAGGGTTAGGATTAGGGTTAGGTTTAGGGTTAGGGTTAGGGTTAGGGTTCGGTTAAGGTTATGTGTTAGGGTTAGGGTTAGGGTTAGGCTTAGGGTTAGGGTTACTGGAAGTGATAGGGTTAGGATAAGGATTACTGTTAGGGTTACGGTAAGGGTAAGGGTTACGGTTAAAGTTAGGGTCAGGGTTAGGGTTAGGGTTAGGGTTAGGGTAAGGGTAAGGGTTAGGGTTAGGTTTAGGGTTAGGGTAAGTTTAAGGGTTAGGTTTAGGGTTAGGGTTAGGGTTAGGGTAAGGGTAAGTGTTAGGTTTAGGATTAGGTTTAGGGTTGGGGTTAAGATTAGGTTTAGGGTTAGGGTTAGGGTAAGGGTAAGGGTTAGGGTTAGGGTTAGGGTTAAGGTAAGGGTTAGGGTTAGGGTTAGGGTTAGGGTAAGGGTAAATGTTAGGGTTAGGGTTAGGTTTAGGGTTAGGTTTAGGGTAAGGGCAAGGGTTAGGGTTAGGGTTAGGGTTAAGTTAGGGTTAGGATTAGGGTTAGGGTTAGGGTTAGGTTAAGGTTACGGTTCGGGTTAGGGTTAAGGTTAGGGTAAGGGTTAGGGTTAGAGTTAGGGAAAGGGTTAGGGTTACGGTTAGGGTTAGGGTTAGGTTTAGAGTTAGGTTTAGGGTTAGGGTTAGCGTTTAGTCCTAGGGTTAGGGTTAGGGTAAGGGTTAGGGTTAGGGTTAGGTTTAATTTAAGGGTTAGGGTTAGGGTTAGGGTAAGGGTAAGGGTTAGGGTTAGGGTGAGGGTTAGGTTTAGGGTTAGGGTTAGGGTAAGGGTAAGGGTTAGGGTTAGGGTTAGGTTAGGTTTAGGGTTAGGGTTAGGGTTAAGGTTAGGGTTAGGGTTAGGGTTAGGTTTAGGTTAAGGGTGAGGGTTAGGGTTAGGGTAAGGGTTAGGGTTAGGATTAGGGTTAGGTTTAGTTTAAGGGTTAGGGTTAGGTTTAGGGTAAGGGTAAGGGTTAGGGTTAGGGTAAGAGTTAGGGTTAGGGTTAGGGTTAGGGTTAGGGTAAGGGTTAGGGTTAGGATTAGGGTTAGGTTTAGGGTAATGGTTAGGGTTAGGTTTAGGGTTAGGTTTAGGGTTAGGTATAGGGTAAGGGTAAGGGTTAGGGTTAGGGTTAGGTGGTAGGGTTAGGGTTAGGGTTAGGGTTAGGGTTAGGGTAAGGGTAAGGTTTAGGTGGTAGGGTTAGGGTTAGGGTTAGGGTTAGGGGAAGTGTAAGGGTTAGGGTTAGGTTTAGGATTAGTTTTAGGGTTAGGGTCAGGGTAAGGATAAGGTTTAGTGTTAGGGTTAGGGTTAAGGTTAGGTTTAGGTTTAGGTTTATGTTTAGGGTTAGGGTTAGGGTAAGGGTAAGGTTTACGGTAAGGGTTAGGGTTTGGGTTAGGTTTAGGGTTAGGATAAGGCAAGGTTTAGGCTTAAGGTTAAGGTTATGGTTAGGGTTAGGTTTAGAGTTAGGGTTAGGATAAGGGTTAGGGTAGGTTAGGGTAAGGGTTAGGGTTAGTGTTAGGTTAGGGTTAGAGTTAGGTTAGCGTTAGTTTAAGGGTAAGGGTTAGGGTTGGGATTAGGGTTAGTTTAAGGGTTAGGGTTAGGGTTAGAGTGAGATTTAGGGTTGGTTAAGGGTGGGTTAGTGTAAGGGTTAGGGTTAGGTTAAGGTTTAGAGATAGGGTTAGGGTTAGGTTAGGGTAAGTGTTAGCTTTAGGGTTAGGGTAAGGGTTAGGGTTAGAGTTAGGGAAAGGTTTAGGGTTAGGGTTAGAGTTAGGGTTAGGGTTAGAGTTAGGTTTAGGGTTAGGGTTAGGGGTTAGGCTTAGGGTTAGGGTTAGGGTAAGGGTTAGGGTTAGGGTTAGGGTTAGGGTTACGTTTAGGGTTAGGGTTAGGGTTAGATTTAGGACAAGCCTAAGATTTATGGTTAGGATTAGGGTTAGGGTTAGGGTAAAGTTTAGGGTTAGGGTTTGGTATAGGGTAAGGGTAAGGGTTAGGTTTAGGGTTAGGTTTAGGGTTGGGGTTAAGGTTATGTTTAGGGTTACGGTATGTTTAAGGATTAGGGTAGGGTTAGGGTTAGGATTATGCTTAGGGTTAGGGTCAGGGGTAGGATTAGGGTTAGGTTTAGGGTTAGGGTTAGTGTTAGGGTTAGGGTTAGGGTAAGGTTATGTGTTAGGGTTAGGGTTAGGGTTAGGCTTAGGCTTAGGGTTACTGGAAGTGTTAGGGTTAGGGTTAGCGTTACTGTTTGGGTTAGGGTAAGGGTAAGGGTTAGGGTTAAAGTTAGGGTCAGGGTTAGGGTTATGGTTAGGGTAAGGGTAAGGGTTAGGGTTAGGTTTAGGGTTAGGGTAAGGGTAAGGGTTAGGTTTAGGTTTAGGGTTAGATTTAGAGTTAGTGTTAGGGTAAGGGTACGGGTTAGGGTTAGGGTTAGGGTTAGGGTAAGGGTTAAGGTTAGGGGTTAGGGTTAGTGTTAGGGTTAGGTTAAGTTTTAGGATTAGGGTTAGGGTTAGGATAAGGGTTAGAGTTAGGGTAAGGGTAAGTGTTAGGTTTAGGGTTAGGGTTAGGTTTAGGGTAAGGGTTATGGTTAGGGTTAGGTTTAGGTGGTAGGGTTAGGGTTAGGGTTATGGTTAGGGTAAGGGTAAGGGTTATTGTTAGGTTTAGGGTTAAGGTAAGGGTAAGGGTTAGGTTTAGGGTTCGGGTTAGGTTTAGAGTTAGTGTTAGGGTAAGGGTTAGGGTTAGGGTTAGGGTTAGGGTAAGGGTTAGGGTTAGGGGTTAGGGTTAGTGTTAGGGTTAGGTTAAGGGTTAGGGTTAGGGTTAGGGTTAGGATAAGGGTTAGGGTTAGGGTATGGGTAAGTGGTAGTTTTAGGGTTAGGGTTGGGGTTAGGGTAAGGGTTAGGGTAAGGGTAAGAGTTAGGGTTAGGATTAGTTTTAGGGTTAGGTTAAGGGGAGGGGTTAGGTTTAGGGTTAGGGAAATGGTTAGGTTTAGGGTTAGGGTTAGGGTAACGGTGAGGCTTAGGGTTAGTGAGTTTGCGTTAGGGTTAGGGTTATGGTTTGGGTAAGGTTAAGGGTAAGTGTAAGTGTTAGGGTTAGGGTTAGGTTTAGGGTAAGGGTAAGGTTTAGGGTTAAGGTTAGGGTTAGGGTTAGGTTTAGCGTTAGGGTAAGCGTAAGGGTTAGGTTTAGGGTTCGGGTTAGGTTTAGAGTTAGTGTTAGGGTAAGGATAAGGGTTAGGGTTACGGTTAGAGTAAGGGTTAGGGTTAGGGTTTAGGGTTAGTGTTAGGGTTAGGTTAAGGGTTAGGGTTAGGGATAGGGTTAGGATAAGGTTTAGGGTTAGGGTAAGGGTAAGTGTTAGTTTTAGGGTTAGGGTTAGGTTTCGGGTAAGGGTTAGGGTTAGGTGGTAGGGTTAGCGTTAGGGCTAGGTTTAGGGTTAGGGTTAGGGTAAGGGTAAGAGTTAGGGTTAGGGTTAGGGTTAGGGTTAGTGTAAGGGTAAGGGTTAGGGTTAGGATTAGGGTTAGGTTTAGGGTAATGGTTAGGGTTAGGGTTAGGGTTAGGTTTAGGGTTAGTGATAGGGTAAGGGTAAGGGTTAGGGTTAGGGTTAGGGTTTGGTTTAGGGTTGGGGTTAAGGTTAGGTTTAGGGTTAGGGTACGTTTAAGGATTAGGGTTAGGGTTAGGATTAGGGTTATGCTTAGGGTTAGGGTTAGGGTTAGGGTTAGGATTAGGGTTAGGTTTAGGTTTAGGGTTAGGGTTAGGGTTAGTGTTAGGGTAAGGTTATGTGTTAGGGTTAGGGTTAGGGTTAGGGTAAGTGTTAGGGTTAGGGTTAGGGTTACGGTCAGGGTGAGGGTAAGGGTAAGGTTTAGGGTTAAAGCTAGGGTCAGGGTTAGGGTTAGGCTTAGGGTTAGAGTAAGGTTAAGGTTTAGGGTTAGGTTTAGGGTGAGGGTAAGAGTAAGGGTTAGGTTTAGGGTTAGGGTTCGGTTTAGAGTTAGTGTTAGGGTAAGGGTAAGGGTTAGGGTTAGGGTTAGAGTTAGGGTAAGGTTTAGGGTTAGGGGTTAGGTTTAGTATTAGGGTTAGCTTAAGGGTTAGGGTTAGGGTTAGGGTTAGGATTAGGATAAGGGTTAGGGTTAGGTTAAGGGTAAGTGTTAGGTTTATGGTTAAGGTTAGTGTTAGGGTAAGGGTTAGGGTTAGGGTTAGGTTTAGGTGGTAGTGTTAGGGTTTGGTTTAGGGTTAGGGTTAGGGTTAGAGTAAGGGTAAGGGTTAGGGTTAGGTTTAGGGTTAGAGTAAGGGTAAGGGTTAGGTTTAGGGTTAGGGTTAGGTTTAGAGTTAGTGTTAGGGTAAGGGTAAGGTTTAGGGTTAGGGTTAGGGTTAGGGTAAGAGTTAAGGTTAGGGGATAGGGTTAGTGTTAGGGTTAGGTTAATGTTTAGGCTTAGGGTTAGGGTTAGGATAAGGGTTAGGGTTTAGGGTAAGGGTAAGTGTTAGGTTTAGGGTTAGGGTTATGGTTAGGTTAAGGGATAGGGTTAGGGTTAGGTTTAGGTGGTAGGGTTAGGGTTAGGGTTGGGTTTAGGGTTAGGGTAAGGGTAAGGGTTAGGGTTAGGATTAGTTTTAGGGTTAGGGTTAGGATAAGGGTAAGGGTTAGGGTTAGGTTTAGGGTTAGAGTTAAGGTTAGGGTTAGGGTTAGGGTTAAGTTTAGGGTAAGGCTAAGGGTAAGTGTTAGGGTTAGGGTTAGGTTTAGGGTAAGGGTAAGGGATAGGGTTAAGGTTAGGGTTAGGGTTAGGTTTAGGGTTAGGGTTAGGGTTAATGTTAGGTTTAGCGTTAGGGTAAGCGTAAGTGTTAGGTTAGGGTAAGGGTTAGGTTTAGGGTTATAGTTAGCGTTAGGTTTAGGGTAAGTATAAGGGTTAGTGTTAGGGTTAGGGTTGGGTTTAAGGTTAAGGTTAGGGTTAGGGTTAGGGTTAGGGTTAGGGTAAGGTAAGGGTTAGGTTTAGGGTTATGTTTAGGGTTAGGGATTGGGTTAGGGTTAGGGTTTGATAAGGATAAGTGTTAGGGTTAGGGTTACAGTTAGGGTTAGGGTAAGGGTTAGGGTTAGGGTTAGAGTTAGGGTTAGGGTTAGGGAAAGGGTAAGTGTTAGGGTTAGGATTAGGTTTAGGGTTGGGGTTAAGGTTAGGGTTAGGTTTAGGGTTACAGTTAGGGTTAGAGTTAGGGAAACGGTATGTGTTCGGGTTAGGTTTAGGGTTAGGGTTAGGGTTAGGGTTAGCGTTAGGGTAAGCGTAAGGGTTAGTGTTAGGGTTAGGGTTAAGGTAAGGGCAATGTTGAGGTTTAGGGTTAGGCTTAGGTTTAGGTTTAGGGTTAGGGTTAGGGTTAGGGTAAGGGTAAGGGTTAGGGTTAGGGTTAGGTTGAGGGTTAGGGTAAGGGTAAGGGTTAGGGTTAGGGTTAGGTAAGGGTTAGGGTTAGCGTTAGGCTTAGGGTATGGTTTAGGGTAAGGGTAAGTGTTAGTGTTAGGGTTAGGTTTAGGATAAGGGTAAGGATTAGGGTTAGGTTTAGGGTTAGGGTTAGAGTTTAGGGTTAGCGTTAGGGTTAAGGTGAGGGTTAGGTTTTGGGTTAGGGTTAGGATAAGGGTAAGTGTTAGGGTTAGGGTTAGGATTAGAGTTAGTGTTAGGTTTAGGGTTAGGGTTAGGGTAAGGGCAAGGGTTAGGATTAGGGTTAGGGTTAAGTTTAGGGTAAGGATTAGGGTTAGGTTTAGGGTTAAGGTTAGGTTTAGGTTTAGGTTTAGAGTTAGGTTTAGGTTTAGGGTCAGGGGTTAGGCCTAGGGTTAGGGTAAGGGTTAGGGTTAGGGTTAGGTTGAGGGTTAGGTTTAGGGTTAGGGTTAGGGTAAGGGTAAGGGTTAGGGTTAGGGTTAGGTTTAGGTTTAGTGTTACTTTTAGGGTTAGGGTTAGGGTAAGGGCAAGGATTAGGGTTAGGGTTAGGGTTAAGGTTAGGGTTAGGGTTAGGGTTAGGGTAAGGTTAGGGTTAGGGTTAGGGTTAGGGTAAGGGTTAGGGTTAGGGTTAGGGTTAGGGCAAGGATTAGGGTTAGGGTTAGGGTTAAGGTTAGGGTTAGGGTTAGGATTAAGGTTAGGGTTAGGGTTAGGTTTAGGTTAAGGGTAAGGGTTAGGGTTAGGGTAAGGGTTAGGGTTAGGGTTAGGGTTAGGGTTAGGGTCAGTTTAAGGGTTAGGGTTAGGTTTAGGGAAAGGGTAAGGTTTAGGGTTAGGGTAAGAGTTAGGTTAGGTTTAGGGTTAGGGTTAGGGTTAAGGTTAGGATTAGGTTTAGGGTTAGTTTAAGGGTTAGGGTTAGGTTTAGGGTAAGGGTAAGGGTTATGGTTAGGGTAAGAGTTAGGGTTAGGTTTAGGGTTAGGGTTAGGGTTAGGGTAAGTGTAAGGGTTAGGGTTAGGATTCGGTTAGGTTTAGGGTAATGGTTAGGTTTAGGGTTAGGGTTAGGTTTAGGGTTAGGGATAGGGTAAGGGTAAGGGTTAGGGTTAGGGTTAGAGTTAGGGTTTGGTTTAGGGTTAGGGTTAAGGTTAGGTTTAGAGTTAGGGTACGTTTAAGGATTAGGGTTAGGTTTAGGGTTAGGGTTATTCTTAGGGTTAGGGGTAGGGTTAGGATTAGGGTTAGGTTTAGGGTTAGGGTTAGGGTTAGGGATAGTGTTAGGGTAAGGTTATGTGTTAGGGTTAGGATTAGGGTTAGGGTTAGGGTAAGGGTAAGGGTAAGGGTTAGGGTTAGGTTAAGAGTTAGGGTTTGGTTTAGGGTTAGGGTTAGGTTTAGGGTACGGGTAAGGGTAATCTTTAGGATTAGGTTTAGGGTTAGGGTAATGGTTAGGTTTAGGGTTAGGGTTAGGTTTAGGGTTAGGGTACGTTTAAGGATTAGGACTAGGGTTAGGGTTAGGGTTAGGATTAGGGTTAGGTTTAGGGTTAGGGTTAGGATTAGGGTACGGTTAGGGTAAGGTTATGTGTTAGGGTTAGGGTTAGGGTTAGGGTAAGTGTTAGGATTAGGTTAAGGGTAAGGGTTAGGTTAAAGTTAGGTTCAGGGTTAGGGTTAGGGTTAGGGTTAGGGTAAGGGTAAGGGTTAGCGTTTGATTTATGGTTAGAGTAAGGGTAAGGGTTAGGTTTAGGGTTTGGGTTAGTTTTATGGTTAGTGTTAGGGTAAGGGTAGGGGTTAGGGTTAGGGTTAGGTTTAGGGTAAGGGTTAGGGTTAGGGGTTAGGATTAGTGTTAGGGTTAGGTTAAGGGTTAGGGTTAGGGCTAGGGTTAGGATAAGTGTTAGGGTAGGGTAAGGGTAAGTGTTAGGGTTAGGGTTAGGGTTAGGGTTAGGGTAAGGGTTAGGGTTAGGTTTAGGTGGTAGGTTTAGGGTTAGGATTAGGGGTAGGGTTAGGGTTAGGGTAAGGGTAAGCGTGAGGGTTAGGGTTAGGGTTAGGGTTAGGATTGGTTTTAGGGTTAGGTTTAGGGTTAGGGTAAGGGCAAGGGTTAGGCTAAGGGTTAAGGTTAGAGTTAGATTAAGGGTTAGGGTTAGGGTTTAGGGGTAGGGTGAGGGTTAGTGTAAGGGTTAGGGTTAGGTTTAGGTTAAGGGTTAGGGTTAGGGTTAGGTTTAGGGTAAGTTTTAGGGTTAGGGTTAGGGTTAGTGTTAGGGTAAGGTTTAGGGTTAGGGTTAGGGTTAGCGTAAGGGTAAGTGTTAGGGTTAGGGTTAGGGTTAGGGTTAGGGTAAGTGATAGGGTAAGGGTTAGGGTTAGGGTTGAGTTTAGGGTTGGGTTTAAGTTTATGGTTAGTGTTATTGTAAGGGCAAGGGTTAGGGTTAGGGTTAGCGTTAGGGTAAGTGTTAGGTTAGGGTTAGGGTTAGGTTTAGGGTTAGAGTTAGCGTTAGGTTTAGGGTACGATAAGGGTTAGGGTTAGGGTTAGGGTTGGGTTTAAGGTTAAGGTTAGGGTTAGGTTTAGGGTTAGGGTAAGGTAAGGGTTAGGTTTAGGGTTATGTTTAGGGTTAGGGATTGGGTTAGGGTTAGGGTTTGATAAGGATAAGTGTTAGGGTTAGGGTTAGGGTTAGGGTTAGGGTAAGGGTTAGGGTTAGGGTTAGAGTTAGGTTTAGGGTTAGGGAAAGGGTAAGTGTTAGGGTTAGGATTAGGTTTAGGGTTGGGGTTAAGGTTAGGGTTAGGTTTAGGGTTACGGTTAGGGTTAGAGTTAGGGTAACGGTATGTGTTCGGGTTAGGTTTAGGGTTAGGGTTAGGGTTAGGGTTAGCGTTAGGGTAAGCGTAAGGGTTAGTGTTAGGGTTAGGGTTAAGGTAAGGGCAATGTTTAGGGTTAGGGTTAGGCTTAGGTTTAGGGTTAGGGTTAGGGTTAGGGTTAGGGTAAGGGTAAGGGTTAGGGTTAGGGTTAGGTTGAGGGTTAGGGTAAGGGTTAGGGTTAGGGTTAGGTAAGGGTTAGGGTTAGGGTTAGGGTTAGGGTATGGTTTAGGGTAAGGGTAAGTGTTAGTGTTAGGGTTAGGTTTAGGATAAGGGTAAGGATTAGGGTTAGGTTTAGGGTTAGGGTTAGAGGTTAGGGTTAGCGTTAGGGTTAAGGTGAGGGTTAGGTTTTGGGTTAGGGTTAGGAAAAGGGTAAGTGTTAGGGTTAGGGTTAGGATTAGAGTTAGTGTTAGGTTTAGGGTTAGGGTTAGGGTAAG